>OX401411.1:31860040-32087883 GCA_947846245.1 Cerastoderma edule
GTAGTTCCGGCGCACTTCTTTCTAGTTCATGGAGCTTTAAGCGGAGAAGATCAATCTATCAACTCTAGGGTTAAACAAATTGTTATAGATACAGATGATACTAGTGCATGATACAAGTTTGAAATGGGTGCCGTACCGTATGCTCAACTGCATCAAAGATTTTCTGCTCCGTGGTTTGAGTAACTTTGAGTTCTTTGGTCCCCAACAGTGCCTCGACAACAATGCTCTGAAAGATATTCGTAAAGTATACAACATAGTCTTTTAAATGGTACCACAGCATTTTGGACGTGAATTCGCTTATCAAAGTTTGCAGAGGCGTCCGAATGTTTATCTAAGATTTCTGCTTGACAAATTATAGAAAGTTAAATTTTTTCGGGTATAACTTCATCGATTATGGTGAGTTTAGTATCAAAATAAAACTGAAATGTTGTTGAGTTAATTTACAAGCCCTTGCTGGGATGGACCAATTGGAAATGATAGGAAACATAGATAATGGATGATTGGTGTCGTGAATTGGAAAGGTTATCGGACAAGGCGTAGGACTATTATCCGGTGAGCCGAATGCGAATCGGATAATAATCTTAAGGCGAGCCCGATTACCTATCCTTTTTTAAGACACAATCCATCTATTCGTTTTATCCTGTTACCGATATGGATTCAAATAACAAACAAGAAATCAAAATTAAGCACGAAAAAGGTGTAACAAAGCAGATAATGAAAACTGACAGGTGCGCGCAGCGATCACGTGATCTAGTGACGCATATCTCAAATGATATACAGCACCCTGTTATCGGTTATATCACAAATGATATACAGCACCCTGTTATCGGTCTGTAAAGTGTCCTGATGACAGGATACATGCAATTATTTCTTTCTTCTATGGCATCGTTTGTTCTAAAATAGCCTTACAATAAAAACAAAGTATCTAACTAACGTTGCCTTCACGTGATCTTACCGTTCCCCATTTGTCCAAGAAATCTACGTATTGGTTGACGTCATAAGAAACTGGCAAATCACATACGTCCTTGGCGAAGTCACGTGTGATGGAGATTGCTTCCTTGTCGGTCATTTCGTCCTTAAGTCGCAGTTTGCGCTGAGTGCAGAGGGTCAGCTGGTCCTGATAGAGCTGATTACCGTGCTGGTTTTCGGTGACTTGACGGCGTTGTTCGAACTCTGAAAGCCGAGAAAATACATATAAGTTGCAAAAAAAGAACAAGATCACAGGGCTTTTTTTCTTGAATAAGTAAGAGGCCTTCGCCTGTTGAGACACGATGACGTCTGTGTATTATAAAAGGGTAACCACGAAGACCAGGGGGAAGACGCCACCACAAGGTCCGGGCGAACCGCGTGAAACTATGCAGCAAAGATGTAGATAGGTTGATGTCATGAATCAGAAATGCTATCTGGCAAGGCGTAGGAATGTTATCCGGTGAGCCGAATAACATTTCCTATTCATAGATACCATCCATATATTCTATTTATCTTGTTACTGCTATTGACTCTTAAAAACTAATCAATATTGAAAATAAAACACGATATAATTAAAGAATAAGGAAACGAAACGGAAAACCAATATAATGCGACAGTAAACAGGTAGAGAATGATGCACACGTGACGTCATGACATACATGTATTTATGACGTCATGTCTCGCGGCTTGTTGTTTTTCTTACCTCGATTGAAAATAAACGCTGCGTCAAGAAGCTGTTGTGGGTGGTCAGCTGAAATGAATGATACATAAACGATTTGATGTCACATTTTTTTGAAAATTGGGTGATGGTCATTTAAAAGAAGTTTGAAATGACTTCCGCCGGAAGCAGCTTTGGTTTGGACGTAGACGTACATATGCAATCAACTACGCACAGATACAAACACGTACCCACACAGATGAACAAACACATATTGCAAACATTTACGAAATGTACTACGCACAGATACAAACACGTACCCACACAGATGAACAAACACATATTGCAAACATTTACGAAATGTACTACGCACAGATACAAACACGTCCCCACACAGATGAACAAACACATATTGCAAACAGTTACGAAATGTACTACGCACAAATACAAACACGTACCCACACAGATGAACAAACACATATTGCAAACATTTACGAAATGTACTACGCACAGATACAAACACGTACCCACACAGATGAACAAACACATATTGCAAACATTTACGAAAATGTACAAACGGATAAACGTCTAACACATACAGCCAGAATAATTGCGTAAACATTAGAATACAAAACGACACTTACGTTCGTATACGATCACATACGAACAGAAGAACACAGACGTTCAAATTCGAACAGAGAGGACGACATGCCAAAACAGACGAACACATCGAAACTTGTGCGAACACATCCAAATACAGACGAAAAACTACGAACAGACGAACAAATACGAAAAGACAAACACATGCAGATACGGGCAAACATATCCAAACACATGTAGATACGGACAAACATATCCGAACACATGCAGATACGGGCACACATATCCGAACACATGCAGATACGGGCAAACAATACAAACACATGCAGATACGGGCACACATATCCGAACACATGCAGATACGGGCAAACATATCCAAACACATGTAGATACGGACAAACATATCCGAACACATGCAGATACGGGCACACATATCCGAACACATGCAGATACGGGCAAACAATACAAACACATGCAGATACGGGCACACATATCCGAACACATGCAGATACGGGCAAACTATACAAACACATAGAAATACGAACGACTACAAACGAATATTTCCCAACTAGTGTCTAATAAAGGACGAAGTACGATGAACGGATCAGTTAGACATATAATGGAGCATTCGGAACACCTCGGCCATTTCTTAAAATAACCTCGGAGGTAATGGGGAGCCATCTTTGAAAGTAGGTCAGCAACGAAGGGCATGTCCGTTAGCAATCGTATCTACTCGGAAATCCCCGGTACAAGCCGGGGATTGCCGAAAAGAGCCAATTGACAAAATATGAAACAAAGATGTGTTGATATGATCATCTTTAATGAAAAGGGGAAAAAACCATTCAATTGTGATATTTAACCAATTTGTGTGTATTCATAAACATATTTAGTGCCTGTGTGCATTTTGCGTTATCCGCCGGAAAGAAAGGCGAATTACCCCAGGATTTCTGGTGTATTCATGTACTGCTTACGAGGTATATCTACCGACTTGTTACGGGGATTGCCGAGTAGATACGATTGATAATGGAGTGGTAGCGCCCCGAACTCCTCGCAGTATTCTCCCTTTGCTACGCGGCTTCGATCACTGCCACAACATGATTTGCATCCAGACTTGGATGAAATATAAATGTTTTTCTTTACCGGATATAGTATTAAATATAATTTAAGTGTCTTCTTGTGTTGATTTCTGACCAGTTAAATTGAAAAATATTTATACATTTTTTACGAATAAAGTGAAAAAATATGATTTATTTGGGATGTCGCCTCAATCTATAAACGACAATTTCGTTTCTAAGCAGATGGTCATGACGTGACATTTATGGTAACAATGATCAATCCCATAAAGGGAGATCACCGTGAATAGTTTTGTAGCCTCCACGCCTACTTACCTGTCGGGCCGACAAGGGCAGATAACTCTTCTTGGTAACTCTTCCCATTATGAACTAAAGCATACATCGTTGCGCACGTCTTTGTATATATATCAGTTACTTCAACCTCTCGTGATGTTCCATTGGGGTACTCGTTCAACTAGATGGGGAAATTGGAAACATAACAAAGGAATTGATTAATAGAGAATAGACGATTGGTGTCGTGAATCGGAAATGTTATCGGGCAAGGCGTGGGAATATTATCCAGTGAGCAGAAGGCGAAACCGATAACAATCCGAAGCCGAGTCGATTACCTTTCCTATTCGAAGACCCCGATAATCTGTTTGAGTTATCATGTTTCCTATATGGATTCAAATAAACAAAAAAACGATTAGAATAAATAAAAAAGAGTTCAGACGGAACATTGATCTAAGGCGACCGTAAACAAGTAGAAAATGATGCATACATGACGTTTTATATCATGACGTCATAAATGACATCATGGTTTACCACGTGATAGCATGTGCTATGGTTGGTGCCGGATATCACAAATGTTATATACAATACACTGCACCCTGTAATCGGTACTGACATTACACTGGTAACAGGATACAAATATGTTCTATCATTTTCTATATTGTACATCATCAAGTTTCAATTGTTTGTTTTATCATGTGTTTTGTTACATCGCGTTAACAATTTTTCAGTTATATAAAGACTTTCGGCTTATCATTGCTGGGAGAGAAACATTTAATCAAGGTAGAATACCAATAATCCGCCATTTTTTAAGTCATTCATTCCTCGGATGTCTTTGTGCATTCTCGGTAAACATCGGTTGCCGTCGGAACTTTTCGGTTCAAAGCGCATAGTTTCGGCATCGACCGATATATACCGAGAACGACCGAAGTAATCAGACGAAGGAATGAGTTTCAAAATTTCGGATTATAGGTATTTTACCTTTACTTCCCATAAAGGCAAGTAAAGACAGCTAGAACCATCGTCAATTCGTTAGACAACCGGGAGACTTCCTCCAATGGAAATTCAAATTTACGTCTACCATGACTTGATGCCCATGCGGAGAGGGGCTAATGTGGTTTCAAGTTCGGTAATCTAAGTACTTAACTAGAAGGGCGTCTTCCCTATCATGAACAAGATAGAATAGAGTCTTATTGATCATACCGTTAACAAGCCGAATCTTGGGTTTGGTTCGCTAGTTATGCAAAATAGTATTTGAATGAGTTGTCCTTATTTCAAACATTGAGCTAGTGATCAATATGACACGTGCATGATTTGGCAGACATGTCATGCAATGAGAGAAGGGTTTTCTTTGTATTCAAACATCAATGTAAACACGTATATTTCACTGGACATTTCAAAGCCTAGAAATGACAGTAAGATGCCATTTGATAATCCGTTAAGGTAAAACACCCGTAATCCGCCATTTTGGAACTCATTCCTTCGTCGGATTACTTTGGTCGTTCTTCGTATACATCAGTCGTGGCCTGAACTATTCGCATTAATAGTTTCGGCCTGAACTATTCGCATTAAACGGTATAGTTCTGTTTCCGACCAATGTTTACCGAGAACGACCGAAATAATCCGACGAAAATGAGTTTCAAAAGTAATCTGTCGCCATTTGACTTCCACGTAATTGTTTACGTCGAACTTTCTCCAAATTTAGTTTTCGATGTGAAACTTAAATGTAAATACACGATATAAACAATTAGTATAACTTTTGTAAGTATATTCTCACCTGGAAGACCTGGTTGCCAAGCAACAGTCCTGGATCTGTCATAGAGGGCGTTGCGCTCCCTCTAGCGGGATTCCCATTGGTCAGATTGTAAGAGACGCCGATGTATTTCAAAACGCTGTTTGTTACGTTTGCTGAAAGTGTGAAGGATATAATATTATGTTTTAAAGAAATAGCTTGGAAGCTTTTTCAAGGCGACTGTTATAGTTTGAAGCTGCTTGTTTACAGATGTGAAGAAAATTGGGTTTTAAGATATAATGTCTTTAAAACTGTATAGCAGCTGTACTGTTGTGTGAGAAGTAATGTAGGCCTATGATAGCCATTGGAAGAAGAATTAGCTTGTATTGAAGTATATAGAACCTGTATACATTGAATGCAAATGAAATCAGATTCAACGTGTTGATGCAATTCTTCAATACCGTTAGTACATACCTAGGTATCTTCCCATCTTTGAATTAATTTTGCATTCAGTAGCGATGTTTCATGAGATGTCATACCGTAAAACATTAAATGTTTTTGACTCGCAAATTGTCTCATGTAAGAACTAACACCATTAAGACACGTTTCAAGAATTCAATGTGTAGGTTGGATAGAACGAACCGGGTTCTTCTGCATTATTATGACACAGTTTGTTATTTCCACAAAAGACTGGCTTGTTTTAGCTGTTGCTGAATAATTGTTTAGAGATTCTTGAAATACTGGTAATAATTACTGTGATCTTATGAGATATTATTCACAGACAGTTTGGCTAATTGTTATAAAGAATTATAAACAATGCAGGGTAATTTACAATGAATATTTGGTCCATTGCCAAGTTTTTAATATGCGCAAACTGACTTGATCTCCAATATTTGATTTGTAGATTTCCTTTTATCGGTTACAAGATTTTACCTTATATGTTCACATACGTGTCGTTGCAAGTAAACGTATATTCAGTTAGAATATTAATTAGCCTGTTCAATTTACATTCACCTGTCAGTGTCGACTTAATTCCAATTGAACCCTTTACAGAACGCCAAATTTTCGACTGTCCCAAATTTAAAGAGTTTGCAGACGACATTTCAAAACGCAATGAAATTGGAAAATAATCTTCTGATAGGGCAGAAACATTGTGGAAAAAGGAAAATTGCTCGTTACGAGCTATTTCTCCTTGTCCCACAATGTTTTCCCGGATCGTTTGCAACACAGTGGTTTAATGTCGTTATTGTTTGGTAATGGGTTAAACGAATAATCCTGTAAGCGCGCACCAATAAACAAGAAAGCAAGAAATAAACTTACATGGATGGTATGGTGCTATTGTGGTGCCGATTGTCGAAACTGTAGTCAGCATTTGTGTTGTGGGAATTGTAGTCGGCATTTGTGTAGTGGGAGTTGTAGTCGGCATTTGTGTAGTGGGAATTGTAGTCGGCATTTGTGTTGTAGGAATCGTAGTCGGTATTTGTGTTGTAGAAATTGTAGTCGGCATTTGTGTTGTAGAAATTGTAGTCGGGATTTGTGTTGTAGAAATTGTAGTCGGCATTTGTGTTGTAGAAATTGTAGTCGGCATTTGTGTTGTAGAAGTCGTAGTCGGCATTTGTGTTGTAGAAATTGTAGTCGGTATTTGTGTTGTAGAAATTGTAGTCGGCATTTGTGTTGTGGTAACCGGTACTATAAGAGATAAACGAATAGATCCGAGGACATCGAAAAGAGCATTAGTTGTTTAAAACTATTCCTATATTTCTTTTTTATTTTACATCGATTGTAGCGGAAGCGTAAAGCTTTGAAACTTGTTAAATTAACCATCGATGACTGCTTTCTTATTCGAAGACACCAACTGCCTATTCGATCTATCCCGTTACCTGTATGGATTTATATAAACAAACAATTGAAAATAGAACAAATCGATACAAGCCGTTACAAAACTGAAAAATGTTGGTACGACACTGACAAAGAGGACCTATTACGGACCTGTGTCAAAAACTTACTGTAACTATATAAACGAAAAATCAATACTGACAGATGTGCGTAGCGATCACGTAATCTAGTAATCGGATATCAAAAATGTTAAACGTCACATTGTAATCGGTCCTAAAATGGCATTGGTGACAAGAAGCAATGGTTAAAGGCACATGTAAGGATATGAGTACAAATAAATTACTGAAAAAAAAAATAAGTTTGTTTATTATGTTCATAAAAGTCTTGAGAATTGATTTATGAATGCTGTGAGACCCTATAAAATAAACCCTTTTAACACCAGTTATTTTGTTTGTGAAATAAAGTTGTCTCCAATTCAATCATGTTTATCAACAGTCTGTTTGTTTACCTATTTAAAATAACGAATTCTGATTGGTCGGTTCAAACATGTGTGCATCACGTGACTAGTTCAGGGGTGAAGAATCACTCAATCTGAATTATTAAACTGGCTAATCTGGTTTATTTGTTGGTGGCTTTCACGTTTACTTGTGCTGATGGGTTATTTTGGGATAACTATTTGAATCTGACCAAAATTTAACCAAATGATATAGTTTGATTTAGCATTAGCCTCCTTTCATAAGCCTTTAAGCAACGTACCAAGATCGTCCGGCGAGGGATCACCCCCGCATGTCTGTTGCTGTATCTGTGACTGGAGACTGACGTAGCCTATCTATGAATGAACACAATCATACAAACTTCAATTTACATTATCAAGGTTCTTCAATAAATTAAGGTAAGACCTAGGTAATGGAAAACTGGCAATTACTTTGTTAAAAAAATAAGTTGAAATGTAATTCACAAAATATTAATAATTTCAAAAGCATCCACCGAGCCAATATTCCAAATTTATTTGATTTTTAATTATATTCATAAAATGAATATCAACTATTTTGATCTTTATTTCATATTGATTACCTCCCTTTAATTTTCAATTTTCACATTGAAACTGAAAGTTGGAAAATAAAAATTCCAATCCAGGAAAGATTATAATACTATGAAACTTGGCTTTAAAACGGCATTTGTTCTGTAAAATCTTTAATTTTGTTATTCTGACCTTTCTCCATTTCCCAGGTCTTATCTTAAACTGGTTAAGTATCTCAGCCCACCAACAAACATCAAAACTGCTTGTTCACAGATGTAAGAAAAATTTGGAAATGAAAATTGCATTTCTTGAAAACTGTACAACAGCTGTAATTGTGTAATTACGAATAGCCATTGGAAGTAAAATTGGATCGTGTTTAAGTAGTCCGAGCACGTTTATATTGAATAATTATGTTTCCAAATCCAAGAGCGTTGCAACGGTTTTGAAACTCATTGCTGTCCGTAAATACAGAGAAATTCTGACACAGTCTGAATCGAATCTGCGTTAAGTAGATTTCAATACTTTACCGCAATACAAAAGCTGTATTGTTTCAACGACATAAAAATTGACTCAAATATGAAAACTTTAAATCTTTTATACATTAGTATTTGTACAAGAGAGCCTATTGCATGACACAAAAAGTGTTAATAACAATAACTAGGCAGCTATCGCTCTTTAGAACCTTACATTGTTATGAACGGCGTTATACCCCTGAACAAAAACTTCCTATGTATTGTAAGATACATAAAAGCAGCAACTCATTCGATAATAATAGTGTTTTTGTACAATATATTTTGTCCTAAGTTGCACAGATATGAATAAGTAAAATGCCACAAGTGTTTTAACTAAATGATGCATTTCGAAGGTACCTTACCAGGAGGGGAATCACGTGACCAATGTTTACGATCATGAGTCCAAAAGAGAGTATCGCGCCACAGGTATATTTGCTTGTTTATCTACTTTTGCCAATTAAAGCCACATTGTGTACCCCGCATGAGTTGACCAACGACTTTCCGGTTCTGGTGGTATATGCTAATCCATGTTTTATAACGGCGTAACGTTTATACTCAGCAGAGAAATAGCAGTCGACGGGTGATGTTTTAGGTCATTCGCCCCCATCGAATGCAATTGCTCTGCAACTTAGGTAAAAAAATGCAAAAATGCCTGGGCTCGACCATCTTGTTAGGTCAAAGTATACTATAATATATATAATAATATATCTTTGGTGATGTGATTCCATAGCCTGCATACTGAATAAGTACATTTCGGACACGTTAAAAGATAATCATATCTACCTTTCCGCTGATCTGTACGGCTGCATAGTTGGGTCCCGAGTACCCAGGATAGCCCGGTTTACAGTCGAATTCGTACATCGGCTCTATAATCGGCGCCTGGGGATCGGGCCTGGACAGGACGGGGTTCTCAACGTCGTAACTACACACGCACGAATAGTCCGCCCTGATCATGTGCACAGCACATAGTAGCATGAAGCTCGTGAACTGTACCCGCATCATTCTGTACGAGAAAATCGAGCGATCCGTTAAAGTCATTTGATTGGATGGTTTTTGCGCTGGTAACTCTGTATACATGGGAGCATAGGAAGTGTATTCTTTTTCAGTTCACGGAAATACCCGAGTAGTTACGATTGGGGAGTTTAGGCATTCTACTGAAGCTCCCTCCCAACAATGTTTGCAATTTGATGTTGATGTATCTAATATTGTCGATGCTCATACAGATCTACAAATCGTATTGGCGAGAATGTTATAGGGGTTTATACGATAAAACGTTTATAAAGAAAATTAAAGTATTAGATATGTAAACTTACAAAAAAAAAACAATTGGGAAGTTGGGTGTTCTGATTGGTTGTTGTAATGGTACTGCGCTCTTGGTGAAGAAGGTGTATTTCGATTGGTTGTTTCCTTACTGTTAAGACTGTTGAGAGATTCGATTTTTTGTGCTGAAATCTATATCTGTGCCTTAAAGATCACCGATTTGATTGGTTGTTTTTGCACTTGCAAGAAACAGTGCCGATTTTGTTAGTTATTTATGTGCACAAAAAACCGAATGGCTTCTCTTTCACGCACAGTGAAGTATCAGTACATGGATAACTGACAAAAATGAGACTGCTTCTCGCTTATAAAAACACAACTAATCCAGTCGATCTTCTCTCATGCACAGATATGTGCCAACACAAAAAAAACCGAATTGATTCTCTTTTACGCACTGAGTGGCAAAGAACGAGACTGCTTCTGGCCAATACAAAATCAACTTATCGAGTCGATCTTCTCTCACGTACAGATAGGTCCCAGCACAAAAAACCCGATTCTCTTTCACACCTATATATGTACCTATATTAGCGAGAAGCAGATTCGTTTTTGTAAGTTATTTGTGTGCTTGTATCCCTCTGTGTGTGAAAGAGAAGCGATTTGGTTTTGTGTGTTCGTAGCTATGTGTGCGTGAGAGAAGATCGACTCGTTCAGTTGTTCTGAATTAGCGAAAAGCACTGATGTTTATGTCAGTTATTTATGCACAAGTACCAACCTGTGCGTGAAAGAGAAGCAGTTCGTTTTTTTGTGCTGGTACCTACCTGAGCATGAGAGAAGATCGACTCGATATGTTTCTATTAGCGAGAACCAGTCTCGTATTTGTCAGTTATCTATGTACTGATACAACGCTGTGCGTGAAAGAGAAGCGATTCGACTTTTCTTGGTGGAACCTTTCTGTGCGTGAGAGTTGCTGTTTACGTGCCGGTAATGCTCTCTGGGTGAGGAAGGTGCATTTCGTTTGGTTGTTTCTTTACTGTTAAGCGATTCGATTGGCTGATCTTTGTATTTGCGAGAAAGCAGTATCGATTTGTATGGTTAATCACGTTCTTGTGCAACTCTGTGCATGTTGGAGGAGCGTTTCAATCTGCCGTTGCTCTACTTATGGGATAAAAGACCGACTTAAAAATAGGTTATCGTCGCACTGGAACCACGCTCTGTGTTTTCACAAGGGCGATTTGATTTAAATTGGGTTTCTCTGCACTTACTAGATAATGGAGAGTATAGGTCAGTTTTTGCATTAGTTCCACTGTATGTGTGAATTTGAATCGATTTGTTTAGTTAAAGCGTAATTTTGTTTTTGTTTGATGTGTCTGATATGGGTTATTACTTTTGAGTTGCAAAGGCAAATAAGCTGTGCCATTATCATTTTGTTCGATTAAGTGAAGCGATTTAATTGGGTTTTTTTTTAAAGTTATTTGTACGTATAGAGCAATTAGCTAAATATGTATTTATGTGTGTGTGATTTAGACTGGTAAATGCTCTGTAACAAATCTATGTCTGAAAATGGGGTTATTCGACTTGCAAGTGTTTTGTACCTCTCTTTCTAGAGAAATAAATCATACCGATATCATTCTGTGTGAGAAAGAGGAGCCTTTGAATAAAATGTCAAAAGTGTGTATTTACGTGTGTGATTTGGTCTGTTAACTACTCCGGAACAATTCTATGTCTAAAAATGGGCTGATTCGATTGGTTGTTGTGCTTCCCTTTTTAGAATAATACATTATAACGATATCATTTGCGGGAATAAGGCGCTATTAAAACAATCTATTTTATTGTCAATATTTACATATTCATGTTTGTGATTTGGGCTATATGATGCTCCAGAAACAATTCTTTTCAATCCCGTCAGCAAAATATGAACCCACGCAGATTCATTCATAAAGGCATAATGATACAGAGGAAGTAAAAAAAAAGATAGAAAATATAGAAAGATAGAAAACATACAGTAATCAACGTTTTTAATAATATAGCGTTAAACAGTGAGTTCCTTCTTTAAAACCATATCTTCCTTCAACCATTTACCAGATGCCAAACTTTCGACTGTCCCAAATCTAAAGAGTTTGCAGACGACATTTCAAAATAAGATGAAGTTGAAAATAAATCTTCTGAAAGGGTTGAAAACGTTGTGGGAAAAGGAGAAATTGCTCATTTTCCACCATGTTTTCTAGAGACGTCTGCAACAAACTGATCAAATGTCGTTATTGTTTGGTAATGGGTTAAAAGATTTTCTAACACATTAAAATGATTTAACGTATCATTAGATAGAAGCAAAATTGGAGAAAATAAGACCAAAAGAAAGAATTTCACAAACTGAGTAGGAATACTACCTAGTACATCCGTTTGCAGATTTCATCTGCCTTTCCTTGAAATAGAGTGCTTTGTAACACTAGCTCTTCCTTAAAGATGTGACGTGTTCGAGATAACTACAGAACTTTATATGTACACACCAGACCGAGGGTTCAAAGCAAGGCTATGTTAAGTCCGCCAGTTTTCATGAAGGGCTTACTTCAACCATGCATTGAACTCGCAAGATATGGCCCGATTATGGTCCGATGGCACTTAAATTTGAACCTGTCTCTGGAAAAACAGGGTTTTATACGAATGGTAAAGATCATGTTAAAAACACGATTACCCATTACAAAACCATAACGACATTTGACCAGTTTGTTGCAGACGACTCTGGAAAAAATTGTGAGAAAAGGAGAAATTCCTTTTCCCAAAATGTTTTCTGCCCTATTACAAGATTTTTTTTTCTATTTCATCACATTTTAAAATGTCGTCTGCAAATTTTCTCAATTTGGAACAGTCGAAATGTTTGCGTTTTGGCGTAACAGTTCTGGCGGTAAAAGTGTTTAAACGTTGATAAGAATGATTTTCTAAAGAAGCTCTTCATTTGCCTTTTTTAGAATAATAAAATATGAAAATATCACCCGTATCTCACAATCTCAAATGCGAATTAGACTAGAATATTCCAAATATTTGACCCGGAATGACCTTCGTCAATAGGCCCATCTTTCCGCTGGATCGGATGATATTTAAATTTCCTTATCACGATTTTTGTTTTTATCGGCGAAATCCTCCTTTAAAGCTGCTTGTTCACATATTTCAGGAAATCCGGACATCAAAACTGTAAAGCAGCTGTATTGATGTATGAGATGGAATGGAGAAAAGCCATTGGAGAATAAATTGACTTTAAATAAGGCTTAAGAGCCGTTTTACAAAATATAAATAAGCATTCAGATCCAAAACCGTTGCAATGGTTTTGAAATATGTCGTATAGCGCCTGTACATGTTAAGATATACTGGCACATCCTGAGCCAGTTTTGCGCGAACTAGTTAAAAAAGAAAAAAAAAGCACTTTATCACAATACATTTATTGTATTTTTTCAACGTTTTGTCATTTTTACCTGAAAATTATCTCATGTGTGAACAAGCACCTTTTAATTGCAGCTTTGGATCTTATTGTTTGAACCATATGTTTTCCATTTACACCATTCACGTTTAAGAAGTAATCTAAGAAAACGTGTTATAAGAGCATTGTAGCAAATAAATGCAATGTAGCGAACAGTGGTCTAGGGGTAAAACGTCGGTCTTTGGGACTCGAGGGTCGTGGGTTCGTTTGCCCGGTAGAACCAGGGTCCAATTTTCGTCGTTTCATAAATCCTTACTTGTCTATATTACTGGTTGTATATTCAAGAAG
Source organism: Cerastoderma edule (assembly GCA_947846245.1). Taxonomy (NCBI): domain Eukaryota; kingdom Metazoa; phylum Mollusca; class Bivalvia; order Cardiida; family Cardiidae; genus Cerastoderma; species Cerastoderma edule. The sequence continues at coordinate 31,873,726 of OX401411.1, forward strand.
CAGAATCGAGATTGACAAGTGTAACTTCTAAGAATTTGTTTTAAAACCATTGTTAGAGTAAATAACTTTAAACTAATTGATCTCTTCTAGAACTTGGGATGAAAAACCAAGCACATATGTATCTTTTTTTTAATCAATTAGTGTCATTCTTTTACATACTATACGATGATGAAATACCTATCGCTGATTTTAAAGATTATTTCTTTTACAGATGTGAGGAAATTCGGAAGCTAAAACTTAATTCCTCTAAAACTGTGCAGCAGCTGCACTGATGTATGGTACTCACTGAAGAATAGCTACTAACAGCAAGATCAGTTCATATTTAAGTTTTTAGAGTCTGTATATAGTGTATTAGATCCAAGTTCACTCCAATGGTTTTGAGGGGGCCTCCGTGGCCTAGTGGTTGGAGTACAGAACTTGAAATCACATGGCCCCTCTCCTCGTGGGTTCAAATCCTGAAAGGGATATGGATTTTCATGAAAGGCAGTCTCCCGACTGACTTACGGAATGCCGATGGTTCTACCCGCCTTGACCAGCCCTTATGGGCAGTTGAGTATGGGGTCTTCCTCCATCATTAAGAGTTGGGCATCGCTACATAACTGAAATAATGTTGATGTGATGTAAAACCCATATAAAAAAAAATGGTTTTTGAGATATGTTACTTATATGCTACATATGCTTAGATATATAGACGCTTCCAAATCTTATTAAAGGCACATAAAAGGAGATAAATGCTATATCAAACTATATAATTTGGTAAACTTTTGGTCAGGTTCAAATAGTTATCACTTAAAAAATCCATCAGCACAACTTAACGGGACAGCCAACAAGAAATAACCTAGATTAACCAGTTTAATAATTCAGATTGTGTGATTTATTTACCCCTGACCTTGTTAGTTGATACACAAATGTTTGAACCGACCAATCAGAATTCGTTATTTTGAATATGTAAACAAACAGGTTGTTGATAAACATGATTGAATTGGAGACAACTATATTTTAAGCACAAAATAACTTATGTTAAAGGAGTCTATGTAATAGGGTCTCAATGCATTCGTAAATTAATTCCCTTGAATTTTATGAACATGGTAAAAGAACTCCATATATTTTTTTCAGTAATTAATTTGTACTCCTCTCCTTTTATGTGCCTTTAAGCTTTCAATAACTGATTTTAACTGCATATCATAAAACAAACCCAAAATTGTATTTTTGTGTATAAATTTGTTTCCCATCGGCGACCATGTAGTTTACTGCTAGGGAGGTATTGATTGACAATACATTGGTGTCAGGCGAACATTTAATTAATGTTCCGATATGTTTCGTTGAAACCTGCAAATAATTAGCCGTCTACCAACATAGCGAACTGTAAGGGAGATAACTTCTGAAAACCAGGTATATTGATACGAAGAGTTCCAATGTAAGTTGCGTCCCTTTGGTAGCAAATACCTTTAGAACATTCAACCTTCAACACAATTGTCTTTTTCTGTCTAATTGTGTGAAACACAGTTTCAAATCGAAAAAAAAAGAGAGAAAAAAGAAGAAACTTAAATAGAAAAAAAAAAAATCAAATAAAACTAGACTATCACCACAGGTTGATGTTTCATATTATTTAATATAGAATCCAAACATTTTTTGTCAATCAGTCATATCATATCACCACAGTTCTCCATCCATTGCTCTCAATATAATGATTCCCAACCCAAAAACATTTCATGTTACAAAAACTATTGCATAAAACTCTAAAAGGTCAGCCTAGTTACAAACACAATCGTAATTGACTTTTTAAGGCCAGTCAAAGTGAGGCTTTAGGAGCCCTTATATATTTCACACACTGCTTGATATAAACATCACACGACTGTTCGGGCGAAAATGAACGCCTCGTGTCTGCACCAAAACGTATCCAAAGACATGGCTATGCCGCTGTGCACATGTAGAATTCAAACTGAAAATAAAAACGATACACGTGATATTAGTTATGTTTATGTGAAACGATATGATATATTAGTTATGTTTATGTGAAATGATATAATATATTAGTTATGTTTATGTGAAATGATATAATATATTAGTTACGTTTATGTGAAATGATATAATGTATTAGTTATGTTTATGTGAAACGATATAATGTATTAGTTATGTTTATGTGAAACGATATAATATATTAGTTATGTTTATGTGAAATGATATAATGTATTAGTTATGTTTATGTAAAATGATATAACATATTAGTTATGTTTATGTGAAATGATATAACATATTAGTTATGTTTATGTGAAATGATATAATATATTAGTCATGTTTATGTGAAATGATATTATATATTAGTTATGTTTATGTGAAATAATATAATATATTAGTTATGTTTATGTGAAATGATATAACATATTAGTTATGTTTATGTGAAACGAAATGCTTATGTGAAACGATTTATCAGTTGTATTAATGTAAAACACGACATTAGTTGTGTTGATGTGAGACGATATATCGGTTGTGTTTATAAGAAACGAGATATCAGTTGTGTTTATGTGAAACGAGATATCAGTTGTGTTCATGTGAAACGAGATATCAGTTGTGTTTATGTGAAACGACGCATCAGTTGTGTTTACGTGAAACGAGGCACTGCTTGTGTTTATGTGAAACGAGGCATTGTTTGTGTTTATGTGAAACGATGCATTGCTTGTGTTTATGTGAAACGAGGCATTGCTTGTGTTTATGTAAAACGAGATATCAGTTGTGATTATGTGAAACGAGACATTGCTTGTGTTTATGTGAAACGAGACATTGATTGTGTTTATGTGAAACGAGGCATTGCTTGTGTTTATGTAAAACGAGACATTGCTTGTGTTTATGTGAAAAGAGGCATTGCTTGTGTTTATGTGAAAGGAGGCATTGCTTGTGTTTATGCAAAACGAGATATCAGTTGTGTTTATGTGAAACGAGACATTGCTGGTGTTTTTGTGAAATGAGGCATTGCTTGTGTTTATGTGAAACGAGGCATTGCTTGTGTTTATGTAAAACGAGATATCAGTTGTGTTTATGTGAAACGAGATCTTCGAACTGACAGTTTCATAACGATAAACGAGATGTTAGTTGTGTGAATGTGAAACGAGATATCGGTTGTGTTTATGTGAAACGCAATAGCAGATGTTTTTAGGTGAAACGTGATATTAGTTGTGTTTATGTGAATACGTACGTCGTCAAGGTAACCCTGGAACGCCCCCGTGTGGTCACATGCTCCAATCATGAGTGGGTGGGCTCGACTCTGTATGTCACCTGAAATAGAGATTTGTTGTTGTTTAACCCTGAGAATGCTGGGTAAATTTCTAAAAATAGATTTGTGTGTCGTATGCTTTCAAAAACCTAAAACATCCGCTTTAGTCTTACGAGGAAATGTACTCAGAGTAGCAAACAGGTTAGATCACAGGCCAACCCCCAATTTACTTGGCGACTGGCCTAGATTTAACCAGTTTGCACAAGCGTGAAGTCAATTCCAGCACTATAAGGGCTACGCTATGGCTCTCCTAGACCCACAAGTACTTATTCAGGACACTCCGACAAAACCAGAGATGCCACTGAGGTTCGAACCGGGCACCCACTGACAAGTACTAGGCTGGGACACTCTCACGAAACCAGATATGCCATTGAGGTTCGAACCGGGGACCCAATGACAAGTACTAGGCTGGGACACTCTCACGAAACCAGAGATGCCACTGAGGTTCGAACTGGGGACCCACTGACAAATACTAGGCTGGGACACTCTAACGAAACCAAAGATGCCGCTGAGGTTCGAACCGGGGACCCAAGAGGGGACCCTAAGATGGCCACCCTTACCAATGGGCAACGCATGACCCCGGTCAAAGTAGAAGATATGTCTCAGATTGAAAAGTTTGTTATTCTTTCTGTTGTTGAGTATTACCATAGTGTTTTTACTGGTCAGTATATATCAAAGCAGACGGTAATTTCAACGGTCTCCCGGTACAGAATGTTTCAAACCAGACACAACGTGTTCAATATTTGACATTCAGAGTTTCCCTGTTCTGAAAGGCACATCTAAGGAAAGGAGTACAAATAAGTTACTGAAAAAATAAATGGAGTTCTTTTATTATGTTCATAAAAGTCATGAGAATTAGTTTAAGAATGCATTGAGACCCTACTAATGAGACCCATTTTAAATAAGTTATTTTGTGCTTGAAATATAGTTGTCTCCAATTCAATCATGTTTATGAACAACCTATTTGTTTACATATTCAAAATAACCAATTTTGATTGGTTGATTCAAAAATATGTGCATCAACTGTCAAGGTCAGAGGTGAAGAATCAGAAAATCTGAACTATAAAAATTGCTAATCTGTGTTATTTCTGATTACATTCACATTTAAGTTGTGCTGATGGCGTTTTCTGGTGATAACTATTTGAATCTACGAAATTACTAAATAATATAGTTTGATATAGCTTTAATCTCCTTTAATGGGCCTTTAAGGTTGAACAGATTGATAGGTACCTACTGGTGGAAAAGGAGAAACGGCTTATCAAATTTCTCGTTATGAGCAAATGTTCCTCTAAATACTTTCTTAAAGGCTTACGCTGAAGTTGTGATTTGCGTTTTATTGTGCGTAGAGCATTTGAGCGTATTTTCACAAGGCCCCGTAATATTAATTGTCAAAGTGTCAGAATGGAAATATTTTTAGAAATTAACATTTCAACATAGCTGACTGGGTTTAATTGGAGTCACTAATTAATTTCCCATTAAGACGTATTTCACCATTTACCGAAAACTCCCTGTATTTGACAGGTCTTCTTCGGACGAGATATAAAAATATTGTTAGGAAAAGGAGAAATTGCTCGTAATTTCTCCTTTTTTCAACAACGTTTTTTTTTTCATTCCAGAAAAAGGAATTAACAATAAAATATAACAACGAGAGCCATTACCAGCCTGACATTCTTTAAATCTTGGACGAATAGTCATTTCAGAAAATCGGTTACCGGTAAAAGGTAAAAGAGATTCGTCCGAACGTTTCTCCTTTTTGTTTTTCTTTTAGATTAGTTAATTAGTTTATTATGCCCTGTGCTAATGCTCATGCCAGACGTAGATAGTTTAATGGTCATCTGGACGTGTTATTTGCACGAAAACTGATACACACAAAATGGGGGCCCTTTGCAGGGCAATTTAGTTATACATAATATAACAGATACCCGCAATTTTCTTTAAAACCATGCAGTTCTCCCCTAAAATGCGTTTACCTCAGGGATTTTCTTTTAAACCAAACCAACAAAGAAGTTAAAAATAAAGTCATCTTTTTATTTAAAGAAAATTCATTAAAAAAATCAATCAAATAGTACATAATGCACTATACATCCAAGTGAAAACATGGTACTATTCATAGTTCAAAATTCAAAACAAAGAACCAACACCTATCAACTATAACATAAACCACAACGAAGTACTTCTACATCAATTACATTATAAGAAATACAGAAATATAAAAACAAAATATCCATCTCTATAGCCGAACATTTAAAACCAATGCAAAACGAAATAGACGGTTATGAAGAAATACCACTATATATTTAACAAAATCAAAAAGGGAATAAGTTATATTACACCTCTATCCTTATTACTACTTCATCAATGTTTTATTGACAATCATCAGAGAAAAACAACTTATTAGTTGTCATATATAACAATCGATTCGTTTTGCACACACTGGAAACTAAATTTAACCCATTGCAAAGACGGTAAGTCTTTATTCCCAGTTTTAAAAGCCAAGGGTAAGAAATTTATCGCAGGTCATAAACTTGTCTTTCAAACGTCCAAGGTAAATGCAATAATGACAAAACGAAAAAGGGAACGGAATTTCAGCGTGGTGACGTTTGAACCTCAACATCAGATTAAATGATTAATTGGGGATTTACAATCGCGTCAGCATTAGGAGAGGGCCAATCGCTAATGTTGTTATAACTTGTGGTCCAATCCAATCGCAATTATGTTCTCGTTTTTTATGTCTCCTTTAAATACATGTTTACCTGTGTGTTGTATATTATGTCTTGTAACACATGTAGGAATAATGCAACAAAATTTGATTAAACTAGCATTATTTCATTCATATCACAGTACCAGGCTACATGTGATACTCGATTGGGAAAGATCCACGTTAATCTTTGGACTAATGGTGCGTCAGCACCTTAGTCCATTGAATTTACATACCACTCTTTGAGGGACGGTACTTTATCGATACACAAACAGCGGTCTGACCCCAATTACTCATTAAACATCCGTCTTCAATGTGCGGACTAATACCATCTTGGAACTAGGAATGTAGTCCGGATTTACTCGCTTTGTTTTGCTCTATATATTTATAACTGTTGCCTCATTGGAAATCGTAAAATGTCCAGATGTTCGAAAAAAAGACTATCGTTCAGTCTCTGTTCACAGAAATGATAATTATAGTAATGGTGGAAAAAGGAGCAGCTGTTTTCCCCGAGATGTTGCCTAAAGAATTTTTCAAATATATCCCCAATCATCTTGATTTAAACGCACCTTAGTCCTTCAGCGCTATCAGCGCTTTGATTTTGTTTGTTTATATGGTGTAACACCATGTCAACAAAAAAAATCAGTTATGTAACGGATGTCTTCGATCCACCAGTACAATGCTAGGGATCTTAACCCTTTTCCAAACAACACATTTTCGACTGTCCCAAATTGAAAGAGTTTGCAGACGACATTTCAAAATGTGATGAAATTCAACAATATTCTTCAGAATGAGCAGAAAACCTTGTGGGAAAAGGAAAAATTGCTCGTTACGAGTAATTTCTCCTTTTCCCACAATGTTTTCGAAAGACGTCTGCATCAACGTCGTCAAATGTCGTTATTGTTTGGGAAAGGGTTAAGTGACATGCTGATCAACTTCGAGTTGCCTACGAAGACTTATCAAACTAGATAAAACCAACAGCATTCCGTAAGACAGTACAGAAACTGGATTTTTAAAAAAAAAAAAAAAATAGTTATCTACCGTATCAGCGTTTTGAAATCATCAGGAGAGGGGATATTTTTTATTTTATTTACTTATTCTACATGTTTTTTTCATCGAGTCAACATTAATTCGGTTAAGTTGTGATGCATGCCGACTCTAAATGATGGAGAAAGACCCCCTACTTAACTGCCCATAAGAACTGTCCTAGTCGGATAGAACCATCGACATTCCGTTTGTCAGTCGGGAGACTACGTCTTATGAAAAACAAATTGCCGTCATCAGGACTTGTAACCACACAGCCAATACAATATTTTACCACTTGGTTGCAGACCACCCTGGAAGACATTGTGGGAAAAATAGAAATTGCTCGTAACGAGCAATTTCTTCTTTCCCCACAATGTTTTGTGCCCTATCAGGAGATTATTTTCCAATTTCATAACATTTTGAAATAACATTTTGAAATGTCGTCTGCAAACTCTTTCAATTTTGGACAGACTATCATTTGGCGTTGGTAAAGGGTTAAATCAGATTACAATATACGATGGCCTACATGTAACAATAGTATATAGGAGTCCCAATTGCACAGGTTTACATCGAAAAGATTTTATGGTCACCACTCCTTACAGGACAAGATAGTTAATGTGCAGGTTCACACATAAAACAATTTGAAATTTTTATTGAAATATTGTTGGAACAATACAACTTTTGTATTGCGGTATAACTTTAATTAAGAAAAAGCTACCGGGCGCAAACTTGATTCGGAACGTGCAAATATATCCAAGTACATGCGTACATTATGCGATGGATTTTAAAACCGATGACATGCTTTTGGATCTGAACACATAATTATTAATCATAATCATAAACAGCCTCTTAACACTTAAATTCGCCCCCATGATTATACTTGGAAGATCTCACACAAGAGTTAAACTGTTATACAGTTCTTGAAATATAAAATATCAATATCCATATTTTCTCATATACAGTGAAGCCTCGTTTATCCGGACCCCGATTATCCGGATGTCTCGCAATCCGAACGAAATGGTAAGTGAACGGAATTAGTTGACCAGTTTGTTGCAGACGACCTTTGAAAACATTGTGGGTAAAGGAGAAATTGCTCGTGACGAGCAATTTCTCCTTTTCCCACAATGTTTTCTGCCATATCAGAAGTTATTTTTGAATTTCATCACGTTTTGAAATGTCGTCTGCAAACTCTTTCAATTTGGGACAGTCGACAATTTGGTGTGTGCTAAAGGGTTATAAGTATACACGTGCTTACAGACTGTTTATGTCTTAATGTGTATAAGAACATGGTCTGATTCATTAGTCCGGATGATTCGGTCATCCGGAAATTTTGTTGGGAACGGGCGTGTTCGGATTAACGAAACATAACTGTATGTGATCAAGCAGACTTTAGACGATCGCCTATTTCTACCAATAAAGAAACTTTTCAACAGCTTTGTCTTCTTTTCCTCTCCCTAAAAACCCTTTAACGCCTTCTGTTCTTAATGTTTTACACCGTTTTATTTCAAGCTTCACATCACGTTGTGTAATTATTTGTTTAATTAAATTACATATTTGTAAATAATCTGTGTAATTGTTTGTGTAATGCATTATCAATGGCCTTCTTGGCTAGTCATTATAACCCCACGACGTTGACCAAAATTCTGGTAATATGGTAGATGTATACATTATCTTAAATGTTTAATGAGGACTGATTTTGTGTTGATCTATTTTTCCTTTTTATCATTTTTGCTGTAGATCGTCATGCTGGCAATATTTGATTTCATGCGTTATATTCTTGTATTCTGTTCATTAAATTTGATTGTCAACAATGTACCGAATGAACTCATTAGCCTAATGGAATAGGTAAATAAACTAAACTAACCCTCTTATACAGAGAGCTCCGGGTTCGAATCCCCGTTAGACAGGTTGAACATTGCCGGAACGAACCAACGCATCAGAGCGAGTACTGGGTACCGTTTTACTAAACAGTTTACGCTTAAGATTTGCGTAAGTCTAAAACAACAAGTCCTTTAATTTCAATATTTGGCAAAGCAATACTGCAAAGTAACACATCATTGGAATCGTCTCTCCGAGACGCTTCCAATGACGTGTCACATTGTAATATTGTCCTTTCATTGGAGATACTATCAATGTTTATTAGTTTTGACTTACGCAAATATTTTTCGTAAGTTGTTTAGTAAAACGTACCCCTGGTGTAGTACCAAGGAAACAGTCATCGAGAGTGAATTTAGTAAGCTTCATGCTTCCGTCACAATCGTGTAAAATCTATGTAAAATTAATCAGTTTAAACTTGAAAATAAACTAAAATTATCTTAACATATGACCATTGTTCTACTCACCAATTATGCTTTCACTTTCTGTGACCGAATTCACAGTTCCGGTCAGGGATCTTCCATCGTATGTGTACGTCAGCCGGTTCCAACCAGTAAACTGAAACAAACATGGTCTCGTGATAATGGAACTTCCGGAATGCATTGCGATATCCGGTTTGAATAGAAACGTGGTCACGTGATAACGTATCTACCGGTATGTATTGTAATATTCGGTTTGGAAACAAACATGGTCACGTGAAAACGGAACTTCCGGAATTCATTGCGATATCCGGTTTGGACAATGTTTTCTCTGCTTTTCTTTTTTCTAAAGAATGTTAAACTGATTAAATCTCTGTATAAAGGTGTCGTTAATATTAGAACAATAATGACATTGTATCTCTCAGTAAAATATTGCGTCCTTTAATAAGAAATCCGCACCTGTCTATCCAAATGTATCAATGTAATGATTTTTCTTCCTTGTTCGATTTTGAGAGCCTCTCACTTTGATAGAAAATCTTCCTTCTTCATATATCGATCGTTTAGAGCAGTACAAAATACTGTACATACATATACATTACACAAACTCAAACAAACAGTATCTTTTTTCATCGTTCATTTCCAACAATGTTTAAGAAACAAAGCAGTGATAGGTCAATGTTTCATGATTTCCATCCGATTTCTACGAAACCAAACAACCTTCAACCAGAGACCAATCGACTGAATCCCGCGTCCAATGTTTGTCAGGCAATAACCACATGCACACGTTCATTTGATTGCCAGAGTTGTGCGAACAATTTTATTATCTATCCAATTTGAATTACAGGCATGTTTGCAACACTTTACCATTGGCCTCAATATAATTAAAGTAATTTTAAAAAAAATGAAGCAAGATTATATAAGGAAAGGAACATATACTATTGACAAAAAAAAGTGAACACAAATACAAAGTACAAAGAAAACATGATTTTCGTTGAAAAAGACAGAGGTAGACTATATTAAGAAATAACTGTGATGAATAAAACGATTTTTAGTTGATTGAATTGTTAAGATTAACCATTTTGAGGCGTTTTATCGACTGGCCAATGACAGTAGAATCTCTAAACCTCGAAGTGCAATGGAGCTGACGAAATATTCTTAATAAAAATAATTCGACATTTATACATATATCTGAAAATAATTAACATAGAGATAAAAAACCACTGTTTCACACACCCGTGTTTACATTGTACTTCGACGTTTAGAAGAGTTCGCCAATCAAAAGTTCGAGATAGAGATATACTATTGTACATAACCCGCTCCGAACAGGATTCAAAATGGCGGCTAAACTACTTCCGGGTCTCACCGTATCCTTGTAGTGTACGTATACGAACTGCTCCCCGGCGGTTGTGGTGGAGGCGCTGAACACGGCGATTCCCCCGTTATCCCCCGGGATAATGGCAACATTGACGGAGGGCTGAGGCATAGTGCCACACCCATAACAACAGTTGGACACGATATGCATCAGCTTGCCCTTGTGCGCCCAGACGCTCGTTCGAAACCGGAAGGTGATCTTCAACTTCTGGCCGAAGGACACGCTGAAAAAGGTCAAGGTCGAATATGTATATGGTCAGAGACTACTTAGGAACTACTTTCTTGGGTCGTTGTACAATAAAAAGTAGTTCATGAAAATTTCATATGTTATTTTTTGTGTTAATTATATGCTTTTGGGACAGAAGAGGTGGCCTTTTAACTGCTTTTGATCTTTTGTGGGTGTTGGCGATGTTTTAAACCTTTGGTTTGTTGCTTTTTTCAAGAACTACTTTCGCGGAAGCAATCTGAACACATCGGGTTTATCCAATAGAAAACACCTCTGAAATAATAGGGATGACGCCATATTGTATCCCGCGAGAATGACGTCACTTTCTTTCGTTTCTAAAAATAGATCTTGAGTGTAAAATCAAAAAAGTCGTTAAATTTGATTGAGGAAACAAGTATATATGTCACAACAACAAGTTCGCCATTTGGTATGAGTTACTGATCAAATGTGATTAAAAAGGATGTCCAACACTTCCATACACATTGAACTACTTAACGTGCACGCTTAGAAAATGTGTTAATTGGCGGATGCCGATTTACCCGAAAAATTGTAACCCTACACTTATATCCGAGGTGTATTTCACAGCTCACGGAAATACCCGAGTAGTTCCGATTGTCGCGGAAGGCGAAGCAATAAGGAAGACGCCCTTCGTTGACCCCAGCATTTTTGGGTGCGATTTTAGAGGTTGGTAAAAAGAGATTGCCGATAGCAAAAAAAGTAGCTGATATTCGGCATGTTTGTTCGTGAAAGTTTCATTGATTGGGTAAGGAGTGTGGAATAGTGAAACAACAAGGATTAACTCTGAATCTTGTCATGGAAGGTACTGTGAAGGGTTCAAAATAGCTGTTTTTATATAGAATAAAGACGGGCCAAAGGTTAGCGGTATCTGACCATATGTAGGATTATCAGGTCTCGCACCTGTTACGGAATACTTGCAAGAATTCTCCCAAGAAAAAGAACCCAATGTCGAATGTGAGTACTGAACCCAATGTCAAATGTCCTACACTTTAACCACTGGGACTAGCAAGATACCCCCGAGGGTCGTAGTGTCGGATTCGAACTAGGTCAATCGTAAGGGTATCATATAGCACCTGTCATGAAGGATTTCCGGGTCGTATTACCCAAAACGTAGTTCCATTGAGCAAGCTTGTCTTTAAAAATTTTTGCTAATTGCACACAATTCTATTATAAGCCTAGAGAAATGTGACAGTTCTATATAATACCAAGAAGCAATGCCAGGAAAGTTTGACAATTCTAAGGAATATATGAAAAAATTCTATTTACCCAGAGAATCTCCACAGAGTGAGGCGAGAGTTCCCGTCAAACTGCCCGGAGCCCAAATCCACCCGAACATTCGTATTGCCCATCGACATTTGGTTACCCGAACTGTCCGTCACACCGTCTTCAAACGTCAGGTATAACTCTGGGCGACAAGCTGAAAAATGTGTGCTGATAAACATAGCATTCGATGCAAAGAATCGTTGATCTTGTTTATTCAAAGTTACCTTTCATGTAGAATAATTTGGCTTAATTCATCAACCTTGCACGTAAGCGTAATACCTAGTACTAATAGTTCTATAGAGGATAACCCGTTTTCGAAGCGTTTAGTTGACTGGTCTATTCATTTGCAAGGCCTCTTCTTACAGTGAAATTGCACGTGTGAGTTTTCTTTTAAGTCAGACACCATATTACAACTTAAGCCTAGTCAGTGTTAACTTCCAATTAAGATAACATGTTGCTTGTCGTGTGATTATAGAGCTTGGATTTGACGAGTAACCATTCTTCTTATGAATAATCTTTATCATATGAATCACATTTAAGCTGAAAGTATCATTTCAGAAATAGTTTTTTTTAAGTATAACCCCAGGAATTGATTGTGTCGTGTAAAAACTACAACGCAAGTTGATTTAACATTAGAATTAATATTAAGCTAGCAAATAGAAAAATGTCCAGGAGATTTTCGTAAAAGAACAATATCGTTGCGAACGTGCACCTGTCTGTTTGAGTGCAATCTTGTGACGAAGTGTCATAACAACAACAACAATTACAACAACAACAATAATAAGAACAACAATAACAACAACAACAACAACAGCGTCTCTAATTATGGATTGATTTAACCACAACCCTTTAGGCGATAGTACACAGGTTAGTGCAAAGCGCACATGTTAAACACAATGTCTTTTCAAAACAAAATATAACTTGCTGCCGATTTGGTATGTTTATTTTGAAACACTGCATTGGTTGGGTATGTCACCCGGAAATCGGACTTACAAAGTGGGCTGCATATTGGACCGTAAGATGTGCTCATAAGATTTAAATACCCCAACCCAATAGATAAATAAAAACAACAACAACTTGAAGTCTAAACATATTTTGTTGTAAAACATCTTTTACAAATGGATTGGGACGGAAGCTATAAGCTTATTGAGTCCCTGTTCTAATGAACATAACAACACGACACGCAATACAACACAAACAAATACACAACAAATAATTGGAAGTTCACCGATAGAGAGAGGACAATTAGAGATAGAGATATAGATAAAAGAGGGAGAAAGTGACAGAGTGGATGGAGCTGTAGATGAATGGAACAACACTACTTACATGGTTTAAATACTTTGTCTGGCTTACTGCAGCTGCACACCTTCGCATCGAACCTTGAACCCGGCGGGCAGGCCCGTACCATCCAACCCAGGCCGGAAACCTTCTCGAAGAAAAACCGGTCGTTCGTCTCCATAGGTAAAAGTCGGCATTTAGCTGTAGTGATAAATACCGTTTTTAGGTAATTCGTTGATTCATTGCGGGTGGCGGGTAAGGGAGGGAATAAATTATTTTTTCATTTAACCCATTACCAAACAATAACGACATTTGACAAGTTTGTTGCAGACGACTCTGGAAAACATTGTGGGCAAAGACGAAATTGCTCTCAACGAGTATTTTTATCTTTTCCCACAATGTTTTTTCCCGATCAGGTTTGAAATGTCGTCTGCAAACTCTTTCAATTTAGGGCAGCAGAATATTTGGCGTTTGGCAAAGGGTTAAACTTGAACATAAGTGCTGTAATATGTAAACAATTGATGAATTTTATTTGCTAACCAAATTTATAACTATTCTTAATATAGGTCCCTCGCGCTCTCGTGCGATGTTTATGTTTCATTCAGTCGATACCATACCTGAGAAACGGAGTGACTGGAATATTTGATTAGAGTTACCTACCGTTGCATTTAGACTGTATCACCTGTTTACAATTTTGAAATCGACTATATACTGCGTTGGACCTATACTAACTGCTAAAGTAAGGTACGGGGTTGAAACACACATTGGAAAAAGAAGAGAAGAATCGTTTGCATTCGGTCATAACTAACAATAAACTTCCTGTAATTCTACAGTACGTTTATCAAAGAGATTTATGCACTGTAGGTCGTATTGCCTCGAACAGAAAATGCACCTAACTACCCACATCGGTTACTTCCTTTACGTTACACTGGTGTTGTGAAACTACGAATTGACCAATTAAGAGTAGTTTTAGGAGATTGACGCCTGTGTAGTAGCTCACATGCTTAAACAAACACCGGATTTGAAGCTACCTGTCTTAAAAACAATGGTACTCGGGTATTAGATGAACCGCTGAGCACCAACAAGTCCTATCCACTTATCGTAAACAACAACAAACAACAACAACCCATGATGTGCGTACAGAGAGACGCCTGTATAGCATATCACGTGCTGAAACAAAAGCCGGTTTTGTAACTACCTGTAGACAATGGTACTCGGCTGAAACGATGTACCGCTGAGCAACAACTACCAATTATATTCGACCAATCAGAAGCAATCACATACTTGCCGTGATGACGGTGTTGATGTTCCCGAAGAAAAAGAACTATAAACTATTATTGACCAATCAGAAACGATCACATACTTGCAATGGCGACGATGTTGATATTTCCGAAGAAAAGGACATATAAACTATTATTGACCAATCAAAAACGACCGCGTACTTGCAGTGATGACGGTGTTGATGTTCCCGAAGAAAATGACATATAAACTATTATTGACCAATCAGAAACGATCACATATTTGCAATGACGACGATGTTGATGTTTCCGAAGAAGAAAGAGCTATAAACTAGTATTGACCAATCAAAAACGAGCACATACTTGCCGTGATGACGGTGTTGATGTTCCCGAAGAAAAAGAACTATAAACTATTATTGATCAATAAAGAACGACCACGTACTTGCAGTGATGACGGTGTTGATGTTCCCGAAGAAAAAGAATCGTTAAACTATTATTGACCAATCAAAAACGAGCACATACCACGTACTTGCATCGCAACGATGTTAATGTTTCCGAAGAAAAGGACATATAATCTATTATTGACCAATCAGAAACGACCACATACTTGCATTGATGACGGTGTTGATGTTCCCGAAGGAAAAGAACTATAAACTATTATTGACCAATCAGAAGCGACCACATACTTGCCGTGATGACGGTGTTGATGTTCCCGAAGTCCTGGCACGAGTCCTGACAGCTGATGTTTCGTGTGCAGCCGATGCCCGGATTGAAGGAGGAGCCGAGGGGGCAACACGTGGGCACGGAAGACCCGGATGCACAGCTCCAGTACGCTCTGCAGTTGCCCGGATGTGGGTAGGAATCCGACGGCTGGATAAGGCAAGGGTCTGGAACAGGAAGTTATTTGTTTTGTCATGGTAACGATAATTAAGTATTCTTTTTTTTCTTTTTTTAAATATTTGGTTTTTAGATTCGACGATGTGGGTAGGATTCGGACGGCTGAATTAGACAAGGGTCTGGAACAGGAAATAGTTTGTGTTCTAATGGTAACGTTAATACAAATGTTAATGAGATATCTAAGTCGTTCGATTCGTACTTAATCCATGTACACGTGCGATAAAGTATTTGAACTTTTATAAATCTGGTAACGTCAATTAAGTATTGTTTAATATTAAGTTGTTAGAGTCTTACTTGATCCCTGTACATGTGCGATAAAATAATAAATATACATTCTTCATGTTCGTGTGTGTTTGCAAAATGAAAAACAATGGCTTTAAACAATCCCCATCTTTACTTAAAAATCACTTGCTGCAGACCTCTTGTCTTAACACTAGATAAAGAATTATATTGCCCAACGAACTTGACTTTATCCCTAATGAATGAAACGTCGTTACAAAACATCATATAAAAAGTAAATAAAGGTATGACAACAGAGAAGATTTCTGAGTATAAAAGGCTCTGGCGCGAATATTGACAAATAAGAAGTCATAATCCTTTTCAAATGGTCTTCAATTTAATTCTTGTAATAAAATAAGAAATGTATTTATATCTTTCAAGAACCTTGAATGCTGTAAGTTCTATGATATTCAAGTCCCTACCTCGCCAACACATGGTGTCTTCATAATACTTGCAGAGTCCGTTCTTATCGTCGAAAAACGTCTCGAAAGGGCATCTGGCAATCTCAACGTGGACATTTCCGTTATCCCGGATGCATTGTTTGAAGTCGGTACAGCTATTTGGTACGAACGTATGCCCCACACCATTTACATAACGACCCTTTGAACATTCATCTGTGGACAATAAAAATAAAAATCAGGTATTGTTTTAATATTCTAATGAGTTGTGGCTCGAGAAAATCGGTCTTTTTGTTGGCTGTTTTAAGATGTGCTAAGGTTAAGGGTGCTTGTTTACAGAGGGTACTTGGAAGTTAAAAAATAGTTCATTTAAAATTGCATCACAAGTGTAATGTTTAATGATATGCACTGAAGAACATGGAAGGCAAAATTTTATCGTTTTTGGTTCTTTTAAGTGTGTATAAAGTAAATTAAGATGTATTTCAATCCAAAAGCGTGAAATTGTTTTTGAGCTCTACTGTATATAAAAGGTAAATATCTCATATGTAACCAAGCAACTTCAATACACGAGAAACTAGTATTATCTAGCAACGTGACTTTCTTCTGACCCAATAAATAATCGATGCATACCGTTCTTTACGAGGTATCAAAATGTCAAACTTGTCCTAAACTCTTTGAGCTTTTTGTCACGTGGAATTTTACCATACGAACTTTGCGTCAGTCACATACGACAATTAATGCACCCTTTCTTTCATTTATATTCTAGACCGTTCCAACATCAAAGCAAGTATAGTTGACTAAAGGTAAAAAAGCACGATTTTCACCATATTGTTTAGATTGTATTTGATTTGTGTGTTCGTTTTTAACTGTATTTCAGTAGTACATTAGCTCATCTTTAAACTGTAAATGTGAACTTTACAATATCTACATGCCAAAACAGTGTTTTTGTAAATTTCAGGGTTTTTTTGTTGTTCTACTTGAGCGTACGGTATGCTAGATTTTTTTTCTCAAAATCTCGTTTTCTTTTCAAATTTCAAAGCTTATAAAGTAACGTTTCTTTTCTCTTAAATATTACCGCTATTATGTTTTATAACGGCGCCCCTTTCTTTTCTTTTCAAATACCAACACTATTCTGTAAAATGAAGTCTTCCTTTCTTTTCAAATATCAACACCATTATGTATTACAAAGCCTCTCTCTCTTTCTTTTCTTTTTCTATCTAAACTCTTCCATATATTACAAAGTATTATTTTCTTTTCAAATATCGATGCATTTCTGTGTTATAAAGTCTCTATTTCTTTTCTTTTCATGTCTTAACTCTATTATGTTTCATAAAGGCCTTTCTTCTCTTTTCAAATATTAGAAAAACTACTGTGTGTAATAAAGTCTTCTTTTCTTTTCAAATATTAACGCTTTTATGTATCATAAAGTCTCCTTTCCTTTCTTTTCTTTTTTAATCTTAACTCTATTATGTACTATAAAGTCCCATTTTCTTTTCAAATATTAATGCATTTATGTGTATATTAAATTCTTGTTTTCTTTGAACGCTATCATTTATAATAGGGGTACACGTACCTTGTATAGCCGCATCGCCATTGACCATATTATTAATCTTGCCTGAAGACGGGGTTAAAATATCGTTTTGCGCAAATAAAGATTGTTTCCCCGTTTGCACATTCGACGGCATCATTTCTCGCGGGACTGCAGGGTTACTGTTCGGTCCTGACATGGAAAGAGGTACTCCGAAAGTCGAGTCGGGTGTTTGTGGATGTTCTGGAGTAAAACTGGAAGTGAGTAACGGATCTTGTCCAAACTTAGAAGTTGATGACATATCTGGTTCAAAACCGAAAGAAGCTGACTGTTCCGCCGCAAAACCGGAAGTCGGTAACGGTTCTGGTGCAAAACCGGAAGTCGGTGACGGTTCGGTGGCAAACGCGCTTCCTGGTTGCATCCCAGCACCTTGCAAAGCTGCTATATCCTGACCCATATTGCCGCCATTAAAGTTACCATGGAAACCAGCGGTTGCGAAGGTAGGGTCAGTGTAGGTAAAAGGCGCTGTTACATCAACCGGCGGGGCCGCAGTTGTTGTTGTCACTTCAGAAAATTGAAGCATTGCACTTCCGGGTGGCGCTTCTGGTCCGAAAGGTTGCGGTTGGGGTGCCGTAGCATTGAATATGTCGTATGCGTGTTTCTCTTGGAACCCCACGACGTCTATGTTTGGCTGAATGGAAAACGGGGCGTTTCTTGACGGCGGATTCGGATTCGGAATACTGTTGTGGGTGTGGCCTGTTTCGTGGCGGATCTTTTCCGAAAGTGCGCGAAATGGCATATCCGCGTTTTGCATCGCATTCGGATTTGTTCCGCTTTTAACCATGTCGAGAAGAGCAGCCGCCTGACCTGTGTTGAAGAAAAAAAGGAATTTTTTTTATCGATCGTTAAATATTTTTTTTTACATACTTCATTAAAGCTGCTTGTTCACACAGTAGACAATTAAAATCAAATATCGTTGAAACAAGTCAGCATTTTCGTTGCAGTATACCATTTAATGAAAAAAAGGTACTGAACGCAAAATTTAGTAAGAATGCGTCAATATGCTGAAG
Source organism: Cerastoderma edule (assembly GCA_947846245.1). NCBI lineage: Eukaryota > Metazoa > Mollusca > Bivalvia > Cardiida > Cardiidae > Cerastoderma > Cerastoderma edule. The sequence continues at coordinate 31,892,581 of OX401411.1, forward strand.
TAACAGCAATATTGTAAGGCGGTATGCGGTTGATTTTTAAACCGTTGCGACGCTTTTTGGTCTTGATACATATCTATCTATTCGTTATAGGCTCTAAATACTTAATTCCAGATTGATTTTACCCACAATTTCTTCTCCAAGAAACCTCTTATCACAGTACAACCGCTACACAGTCTTAAAAAAATGAAATTTTATTTTACAAATTTCCTCTTTTATGTGACTAAGCAGCTTTAATTTTCTTTTGGTTCTCTTTTCTTGACAAATTGGCAATACTTCTCAGGAGGTTTGAATTTTCTAATCACATGATTTGAGTACGAGACCCTTGAGTCATGATGCCGGTTTTTCAAACCACTGACTGCTTTTCCTTACTTAGATTATGTTGGTGAACACATGCGGCATGGCGCCTGATTTTACCAAGCAATACGAGAGGTCAGCTTAGGGGAAAATCTCAAACTGAGCTAGATCTTAAAGAATACTGGAGGGTGTGTCTCAAATAATTTCAACTGATTCAACTGCGTTAATTGGCTTTTTTCATATTTTTTTTTATTTTCCTGAATATACAACAACCCTATTCTATTTGGAGAAGTAAAAAACAACACATTGTCACAAATAGGTAAGCAAATTAATCTTACAATGTTTCGTTACTTGTATCGATACTGTTTAAAAGGGTTATTCTTCCTCAGATCTTCCTAAAATCTTGAAACGTTGAAACGGCGACATTCCAAAAAGCTTAATGAATTTACCCCCGTTATTAAGAACGGTGTTCGTTTCTTTTGTCAAACGCCCCTTCAAAAAATGTCAATCAATTATCTATCAAATTCATCCAATGACAGGTAATAAATGATTAGAATATCACGAAATCTTCTCAGTATGCAACAAGGAACGCGTACCAAAAGTACTGTTTCATTTATGTTTGATACATTTATCAATACATTGGTTTTACATCGCGTCAACATCATTACAGTCATATTGCAATGTACGACTCATAATGATGGAGGAAGACCCCAAACTAAGCTGTCCATTAGGGCTCATCAAGACGGATATACCATCGGCACTTTGTATGTCAGGCGGGAGACTGACTCTCGTGAACATCCAAAATTAATGATGTCCATTGGCGTAGCTTCCTTTAGGCACGTGCCTACACTTTTATTTTAGCAAGCAAAAAAGGAAAACTCAAAAACGCAATAGAAAGGGCCTCTAGTTTATGTTAAGACAAACTATTTTTGAGTTCTCTCAAATTCATGCCAAAACGCATCTGAACGATTTCAGGTTGCATTTTTCCTACGGCGAAGCATGTCCCCGGACCCCCCTGAATGACGTGCTCACACATTATTTCAGTCAAACTACGCCCCTGCTGTCACCGGACTTTGATAACAGAGGGAAAGGTCATGAGGCTTTAAATTACAGTCTAACCTGTGTTAAGCAACCACCCTTTTAAGCAGCCAACCTGCCTAAAACAACCATTACAGAAAGTCCCATTGTTAGATTTATATTGTTCATCAATTTGTATTGAGTAGCCAACCTGTCTTAAACAGCCAATATACTCTGTCCCATAGGCTGGCCTCTTAACACAATGTTGACTGTATGTACAGTACTCTAACCACCAATGCATGGAGGTCGTGATTTCAAAATGAAAGCACGGTCCTTGTCGAGCATGCAAGGCTCACCAAGGTGGTACAGAGGTTGAGTATTAGCTTTGTCTGTATAAAGTTGCAAATTAGAATTCCCATATTGGAATAGGTATATTTTCTACAATAGTTTCGCTTTTGACGATAATGCTGACAAAATAAATGGCTTTAATTTTCTTCTTCAAAATTATTACACCGAGAAACCTAAACATTTACACCAATCTGAAAATGATACCAGTATATTCTAACTGAGAGCCAAAAGAATGACATTAACTGACAGTTGTACAAGATCGTAGGGTTCACAATATTCACATACTGAAAAATGATAAGCAGATCCAGGTGCATGTAAGGCAGCTCTTTCATCGCTAGAGGCAATTGCATTTTTTATTCTGCATTTAAATCAGATCTTCTAATAATGCATGTACTTCCATTTTTACATTTTTAAAAACTCTAGCTTCACAGTACTTGTTGAAAGAGTCTCGATAAGATACATTTATTTATACATGATGCTTTATATCTTAACTAGGCATGAGTGCTGACCGTGAGGGTTTGAAACATCAGTGGAGGACAATGGTCCAGGGGTAGAGCGTCGGTTTCTGGACACGAGGGTCGTAGATTCGAATCCTGTGACGGTGCGAAGCGGGATCTGCCTTGCAACGATTCATGAATCCACGTTAGGCGCGAGTACTGGTTATGTATCAAGGAAGCAGATTCGAAAGTGATTAATCTAAATTGTAAGAACTTGTTTGAAAATCGATGTAAAATAAATAGGTTTAAACTAAACTTAACAGCGGCATATTGTAATGCAGCTTAGATTACCAATCAAAATTGTTTCAAATCAATGTTCAATAAGCAACATTTTATCATTATTTCTACCAAGAACTTAGTGAATCAAGAATGACGAATTAAAGTTGTTTGAAAATCGTTGTTTAATAATCGACATTATAACAATTTTACAAGGAACTTTGTGAATCGAGAATGACCTATCATAGATGTTTGAAAATCAGTGTTTAACCATCAGAATGCTGGGTAATTTTGTAAAAAGTGAATTTTGGTGTCGTCTGCTTTTCTAAGCCTTAAATGCCTGCTTATCTTTGATGAGAAAAGAAACTCAGAGTAGCAAACAGGTTAGATCACAGGTCAGCCGCCAAGTAAATTGGCGGCTGACCTGGATCGAACCTGTTCGCATAAGCATGAAGTCGGTTCCAGCACTATAAGGGTAAAAATGAAAGCTCAATAAGCGACGTTATATGAATACTTTTACCGAGAGCTTTGTGGTGACTTGACTTACCAGCACAACTTTCACGGCCAAGTATCTCGACGGTGTCAGATAACAATGCTGACGAGATGTCCAGTGGTACCAGGCTATACGCATTGCTTGCTGTGGAGGCAATCTTCTCTAGCTCTGAAAACTAAGATAGAAGTAGCGATAAAAAAACACAATGGTTTAAGTTCAACTTGGTTTTACGGTAGTCCACCCCTGAAGGAAGACTTGTAAGTTTAATCTAATTCATTTTACATCGATTGTGACGGAAGCTTGAAGCTTATTAAATTAATCTCGATGACTGCTTCATGGATTCCTGGATACTACACCAGTACTCGCGCTGATGTGTGGGTTAATACCGGAAACTTGTACCAAAGTCAGAATAACAAAGTCACAGATTTAATAGAACACATGCAGTTATAGAACTAAGTTGTATATAATAAGAATTTGTTATGGATTGGAAATTTAATTTGCAACATTCATCTCATGCAATTCTAATTTCCAATGTAAAACAAATAATTAAGGGGAAATTAATTACTATGGATTTGATAACAGAAGTCATTGATATTAATTTTGTAAATATTAATTAAAACTATACAAAAAATCGGAAAAAAAATTGGCTTGATGAATGCCTTTGAAATGATAAATACTTTCATGATTTACATTTCAATTTATTCTTCAACGAAAGGAAATAAAAGTTTTCCATCAGGGGTGGACTACCTTCTAATTTTAAGTGTTTAGAATAAGGACAATTTAATGTAAAATGATACTCAACTTCAATATCAAATTATGCACACACATCACAATATTGTTCGTTTCTGAAAATGTTACTTTGGCTTCCCTTTTCAGTTTTTACATCATGTGATGACAGTCGTACTTTCCTTAACATACTTCGTTGTGGTTTACTCTTTAAAGTATAAATGTTTCATGACTTTTCATACATTGGTTTAAGGCCTTAAAAAGTTGCATTGTTGTTGAAAGGAATAGTAGTTCGTGCCATTTACACGTCGATTGTCAATGGCTCGAAACCTTTAATAGAATTACCAAATGATTCATTTGGGCTTAACTGACGAAGATCGTAACCAGTGGTTACCAAGTATATATAAATCTATTTATAAGAACGCGTTAGCAATATTTCAATTATAAAATATAGTAATATCCGTCGCATCATTTATTCCGAAAACGCGGAATTTCAGCAACTTGGAAGAAAAGCAATTGAAAATAGTTTTTAGTAATTTAACAATACGTATAAGTATCAAATTCTTTACGTTTATTACTCCCAGACCACAAATCCCTGAAATGGATATTTGTTCGTGCCTTTTACACGATGAATATACATATATTTATTTCAAATAGCAGGCATGTCGGCAACACTTTGCCATTGGCCTTAACATTACATACATTTACGAAATAAAGCAAACATTACAAAAACAATAGAATATATAGTTAAATAACATGTGCTTTTCACAGAAAAGCAAACACAAGATTACGTATAAAGAAAACAAGATTTCAGTTGAAAAGACAGAATCATTAAACAATAATCGATACGGAAAGAGTGTTGGTTTACAGTCTATTGCTTCTAATCCTGAAAGTATCCATTATAAATCTTGTAGTATTAAGTACAGTACTTCTGTTTTGTGATGATAAATTGCCTTAATTATTCGACCGACGCCGATGGCAATGAGGTTTCTCTGTAGTTTACTCTTGAAAAAATCAATGTATCTGGACGTTTCATACATTGGTTTAAGACTATGAAAAAGCAATGATGTTGAAAGGGATATCTGTTCGTGCCATTTGCACGACGAATTACCTTAATCAGTCGACCGACTCCGATGGCAATGAGAAAGATTCCGGAGTTCTTGACGACCGAAGCCTCAACTTCCGTCGCCCGCTCGAACTTGGCTCTCCCGTCCGTCATGACGACGCCGATCCTCAGTACCCCTGGGCGACCTGAAACATTGGCATCAGTTGACGACGCTTAGACCATTATAGTGCTGGAACCGACTTCATGCTTTACAAACATTCTCCCTTACAAGTGTTTTTGTTTTGTTTATTTAAGAAATCAAGGGTAACACATGTATGTATCTATTCCTATGTATCTATTCCTGCATTAATGTTAATAAAAGAATCTTCCATTATCAGTAACAAAAGTTTCTTCAAGGACCAATATATATATTTCTTTAGTGAAATAACGACCACAGATTTGGTCAGAAGAGATATATTCTATGAATCAATATCCAATGGGAATAAACGAAATACATATCAAATACATCAGGAACAGAGGCAATAATGTAGACTGACGTAAAATCCTAGTGTATTAGTCAATGTGACACATTTTACGTATCAAAAGAGATATCTTTCACACATACCATCATACGTTAAAAGCTGAAAGCAAGAACTCTTCTAGTAAGGGTTTTGTCAATGGGACATTTCCCACGTATATTTACAATATTTATTAAACACACCAGCTTCGTTGTAGGATTTTGTAAAAGATTTATGGTAAAAACCTTGACGACCGACAACCTTACTACAACCCATAATCGATCAAGTTATTTTCAGTCTCCAACACATCCTTTTGTTCTTGATATTAACATATCATTTTAATATTTCTGGCGCTTAGAAATATCCATTTCAATGGATATGAAACAATGCAGCATTGTTGTCCTTTGGCCTATTTCTTGTGATTTCTTATGTCACATGTTCTCTTATGTATTTGGCATTGGCCTGCGCCTTTCCGTCTAAACTACACCTATTCACTTTAAAAAAAATGTATGCATAAAAACTATTAAAAACAAGAAAACGATTTTGAATGTGAAATCGAACTTTTTCACAAGAGCCGTATTCTAATTTGAGGTACCAGCAAATAATACCCGTAATAAATCAAAATGAAAACTAATAACTGATTTCTGCAGACGGATATTAGAACAATATATTTCCTTTAAATATCAATCCACAATAAAAGGGCAAAATGAAAATACACTGAAAGAATCTCAATGGACAGAAATCAATAAGATTGTGTGGTTGGAGTACAATTGGTTCGAATTACAAGTACTGCGACTAAAAAAACATTACGGAAGGGTATGGATATCTTATTTAGTTTAACACTAAATCACAGTTGAAAGTGGATTAAAAAGACCCTACTAATATGACTCAAAATTTCCCTCGAAAGCCAAAATTCTGTTCCAAGGATTGTACGGCTTCGTTTTTAAGACTTACTTACAAGGTTTCTGATGTAAGAATAACAAGTATTACCTAATACACGGTGAATCACGTGACCAATGTTTAAAATATCATGTCCGAAAAGCATGTTTGTTTTTTTGACCTACTTTTGCCAATAAACGCCATCATATTGTGTAACCCGCATGTTGGGCACCAATCGGAACTACTCGGGTATTTCCTTGAGCTTTGAAATACACCTCAGATATAAGTGTAGGGTTACAATTTTTCGGGTAAATCGGCATCCGGCAATTAACACATTTTCTAAGCGTGCACGTTAAGTAGTTCAATGTGTATGAAAGTGTTGGACATCCTTTTTAATCATTTTTTATCAGTAACTCATACCAAATGGCGAACTTGTTGTTCTGACATGTATAGTTGTTTCCTCAAACAAATTTAACGACATTTTAGATTTCACATTTAAGATCTATTTTTAAAAACGAAATTAAAGTGACGTCATTCTCGCGGGAAACAATATGGCGTCATCCCTATTATTTCAGAGGTGTTTTCATTGGATAAACCCGATGTGTTCAGATTGGTTGGGCACACGTGTCAAAAGCAGTAGATCTTCGTATGAGTTGAATATCAACACATTAAAAAAAAATCTCACGCCATATCAAATGTAAATAAAGGCCTTATCTTACACTGATACAGTTTAAGAAACCAACCAACAAAAACTCACCTTTAAAGTTGATCAATGGTTCCATCAACAAAGAGTGCCTCTTAGGATGACAGAGGCTTCTAATCCTATGTAGCTCTTACTTATACCTTAACCATATCAATTTGAGATTGAGCACCAACAGATTCATACAAAAGCTCACCATAAAAACCGAACATCTGCTCCATCTGCACAAATCCGAGGTCGGTTCTGCTGCTCTCCTGTGGCTGACCAAGTGTGCAGTTCGTTCGGCTGCCCTCCTGAGGCTGATTCAGGTTTCTGATTCCGAAAACCTTTAACTTATACATATGCTTATCAAGTCGAAATAGGGGCAACAACACACATAGACTCTTAACAATCTTACCTTGAAAGCCAAACATTTGCTCCATCTGCACAAGGCCAAGGTCCGTTCTACTGCCTTCCTGTGGCTGGCTAAGGTTACTGATACCCGCCAGAACGATACCCTTACTGATGCTGGCAAACAGCGGGAACTCTTCCTCCACCTTGGAGCTGACCACGGCAAATCCGAGTCTCACCGCGTCGTTACCAATGTTGGTGTTGTTGACGAACCTGGTGATCAGCTCGATCTGTTGCTGGAACTCTGGCCCGGAGATGCTGTCGGAACCGTCCATCAGAAATATGACGTCGGCTTGGGGTGGGCAACCGCTTCCTGTAAGGAAAAGGGAAAGGAATGTCGTGTTAGTTTCATTATGTGACTGTTTAAGCCGTCCATCAGAAATATGACGTCGGCTTGGTGAGGGCAACCGTTTCCTGTAAGACAAAAAGAAAGAACGTCGTGTTAGTTTGATTATGTCAATTTTTATGCCTGGTAACGAGAAATATGACGTCAGTTTGGGGAGGACAAGTTCCGATTGCTGTATGCCAAAGAACAAGGAAGTCGTGTTAGTTTGATTTTGTCACTATATAAGCCGTCAAGCAGAGATAAGACCTTTGTTTATGGTGGGCATCCGCAAGGAGAAGAGAAAGAAACATCATGTTAATTTGATTTTGTCACTGTATGCGCCGTCCATCAGAAATATGACGTCAGCTTTAGTTTAAACGTATTTTATTGTAAAATGTTTTTACAATAGGATTGGGACGTAAGCTATAAGCTTATTGAGCCCCTCTCCTTAATAACATTACAACATGACAGCAATACAATACAAAAATTATGTAACATATAATAGTAAATTCACCGATAGAGAGAAGGGGACAAGTAGAGAAAGAGTTATATAGAGATGTAGATAGAATAAGGAGAAAGAGACAGAGTGGATGGAGCTATAGATGAATGGACCAGAAATAATAAACCATCAATCAAACCGTTTGCTTCCTTTGATATAATTGTGAGCATGAGTAAATACCACTATATTTTCTTCAAGAGTAAGGAAATCATTTCCAAAGAGGAGTGTATTTAGATCCAGTATAACATTGAAACTCGCCAAAGAATGGAACAATTCATTTCTTTAGACTGATAAAACGGACATTCGAAGAAATAGTGCGTAGTTGTCTCCACTGCACCACAAACACATTGAGGTGAATCAACAATATTTTTGATAAATAAATGATGCTTAAGAGAGCTACAATCTCTTCTAAGTCGTGTATGTAGTATTTGAAGCCGTCTATGCCCAATAAAGAACAGTTTATTAGGCTTTGGCTTATCAATATTTAGGAATGCCTTAAATTTACGAAGCGAATCGGAATTTCTTGTGTCTGTGGGTAGTGTGTTCTACTCATCTACCGTGGAAGGGAGAAATGATTTTTTGTACAGATTAGTCTTGCATGATAAAGACCGAATATTTTGCGAATTGCGTAGATTAAATCTATTCATGGTATTATTGATGGGGGGAAGGAGATCTATCAAGTATTGAGTCGCAAGGTTATTATTCATCTTATAAAAAAGAATTAATTTTCGTTTCCGTCTACGCTCACTTAATGTTTCCCAACCACACTCTTTTTTCAAATCACACAACGATACTAATTTACTACATCCTGTTGCTATTCTAGCTGCTTCATTTTGAATTTTCTGTAGGTCGTTTTTCTGTTGTTGGTTTATGTTATCCCATAATGTATCACCATATTCTATAATTGGTTGTATGAATGAAAAATATATTTGTTGAAGTGCTTTCCTATCAAGAATGGTCTTAAAACGTCGCATTATGTTAATTCTTTTCCAAGCCTTTTCCAAAGACTTATTTATGTTACAGGGAAACTGTGAAATCAGGGATTTCGTGAAATCCCTGAAAATTTCAGCGATTTCATGAAATCCCTAATTCACTTAGGGATTTCGTGAAATCCCTAAAAATATCAGGGATTTCACGAAATCCCCAAAAAAAGTCGTAGGCTCTTAGATGTGATTTTCTCTTAACATTTGTCGGGTAAATGCAATAAGATTGTAAGTGCTAAAGATAACCTAAGCTATTGACAAACATTTAACGCTGAACTAACGATTTACATTTTTACAAATATACTTGTTCAGTGCAAAACAGTTGTAAATGTTGAATATGCTATAAAGGCAATTGCATTAGGTTTCCACTAAACCTTTAGTCAGGTCAGTGCAAAAAGATTGTAAGTGCTAAAGAAAACTGAAGTTTAAGCTAGGATAGGAAAACGCAGTGTGAAAGCAGTTGAGTAGATATTTTAATTGACATATTACACATACACTGCCCATCTACCCCTTTCATGTATTAATGACACGTGCAAGCCTGAATTAACACACTTGCCAAGTAAGTGTCCCGTGCTTATAACCAACCCCTGTCATATCTCCCAGACAGTATGGATATTAACCCTTTTATATAGGTTATCAATGAATTAAGCCACTTTAAGTTACTTATATATAACACCAATAATTTCAAATTAAGTAAACTAAATAATTATTGCAAGAAATAAAATCGAGGACTTGGTGCAAAACTATTGTGAGTCCTTCATAAAGTGATGGACTTACAATATTTTTGCCACAAGTCATCGAAATATTATATCAATGAATTCATAATAAGAGTTTGAATGGATCATTTTCAGGATTTCATTAATGTATAAAGTAAAACTTGTCAAATAATCTTATTAAGTATCTACATCAAAAGCGATGATAATCAACTTGTGTACAACTTATACCTATACATGTCTTAATGCAATTTAGAATACTTTAAAGTGTGAAAACAAATTAATAACATAAACGGTACTATAAATTGGTTGATTACTATCACATTTCAAACTTTTTCATTTCATTTACGGTCCACACCATAATAGGCCTGCAACCAGCTTTTCTGGGGGCAGAATACGCCTGGAGGGACCTTAAACCTTATCACTTATCAATCAATCAATTATTTCAAACTGATAATGTTTATAGTTCGAAAGAGAAAGTTCAAAGAGAGGTGTAAAAACAAATGAAAGTAAAAAATCCCTTAAGCTGCATTTTCCTGTTTCTTCTGTAAGAAATAAAACTTAAATCCTTTACTTCAATTTTTACAAATCTCAAATTATTATTTTCAATAATTTTCATTTTAATTAACTCATATTTAAGATAATTTACTTTTTAAAGTCGATCACATGTTTTACTTAAGAAAAAGAAAAAAATGTATATTAAGCTTTCAAAATTTAAATGAATGAGTACATCAAAAAATAAAAGCTTATAAAAAATAGTTTTTTTGTACTAAATTCAAAGTTTACATAAGTCTAAAAGTCAAAATGAACAGTTATCTATAAAACTTTTATAGTATCATTATATTTCACTACTTCCCTGAATCTAATCAAATGGTCGTCAGTGAAACTGTGTAATATGATCTCTCAATTTTCAGGGATTTCGTGAAATCCCTGACATTTTTAGGGATTTCACGAAATCCCTAAGTGAATTAGGGATTTCATGAAATCGCTGAAATTTTCAGGGATTTCACGAAATCCCTGATTTCACAGTTTCCCTGTAACATAAATAAGTCTTTGGAAAAGGCTTGGAAAAGAATTAACATAATGCCACGTTTTAAGACTCCATGTACCATCCTTATTAAATAAGAAACCCAAATGCTTATGATAATCTACATTAGGAATGATAACATTCGACATAATAAGATCTGGATGGGTTGGGAGTGTAGATTTACGGGACACAATAAGCGATTATGATTTTGAAGGGTTAAAACTTACAAGCCAAGTTTTAGCCCAGGTGCTAATCTTATTTTTATCAGTTTGCAATATTACACCTGCCTCTTCAGGTTTGTCAATAATTAAAGATAAACTAGTATCATCAGCGAAAATGTTAATACCGGAATCGATGTCGTCAACAATATCATTAATAAATACAATAAAAAGAAGAGGTCCAAGAATCGACCCTTGAGGGACACCAGCATTTGTAAATTGAGTGTTGGATTCCCCTCCCGGAAGAACTACCTTTTGGCACCTATCAGAAAGTTAATATGAAAACCATGCAAGAAGTCTACCTTATTCCAGTATGCTCAAGTTCAAATGATAGACCATTATGCCAAACCTTGTCAAATGCTTTGCTTATATCAAAAAATATAAATCGTATTTCAAATCCATTATCAAAGGCATTTTCAAAGTTTATTATTAAGAAAGGTTACTTGATTCACAGTCGAATCTCCAGGCCTGAAACCAGATTGGAAAGGAGTAAAAAAACTGCACGTCATTTAGATAGTTAGAAACATATTTAAATACATTTTTTTCGAAAACCTTTTCCATGCTATTCAAAAGGGAAACTGGTCTATAGTTATTTGGAAGGATCACCACTCTTAAAAATTGGACAAACATTAGACCTTTTCCATGATGTCGGTAAAATACACGTGTCAAGTGAAAAATTAAACAGATCACAAAGAGGAGAAGCTAGCTGATTTGCACATTCACGTAAAATGATATTATTGATACCGTCTGGTCCTGATGTCTTGCTGGTATTTAGACACGTAACTCTGAATACAGTATGTCTAACTTATTCCTTATATTTTGGACATTATAATGCACCGTTGATATATGGTTTGGATAATTCAAAAAATTGTAAATATCACTTCCAATGGTAGAATCAGAAGATGTATCAAAACTATTTGGACCCGGATTACGATGCACATCCCCAGAAAGCAATATTAGGAGAAATACCCAAGTGACAAGAAATGCAGTTGTGGTGCAGCAAAATATACGAAATAGCCAGGAGAACAATCTAGCATTGTCAACAAATTTACAGCTCAAACGTCAGCTTTGGGTGGACAACCGCTGGCTGTTATGCAAAGAGCAATGAATGTTGTGTTAGTTTGATTTTGTATTTGTTTACGCTGTCCAATCAGGAAAATGATGTCAGATTGACGTGGGCAAGAGCAAGGAATGTCGTGTTAGTTTGATGTTTTTATTATCTGAGCCGGATTTGGGTTGGCAACCGCCCCTTAGGAGAAAAGGTAGAAATGTCGTGTTAGTTTGCTTTTGCCACTATTTGCGCCGTCCAATCAATAAAAGGATGTCGGTTTGTTTTGGACAACCGTTAGGAGAAGAGATAGAAACACCGCGTTAGTTTTATTATGTCACTTTTTCAGCCCTCCACCAGGAATATGAGGTCAGATGGATTGGACAACCGACTTTTGTTGTAGATGCAAGGATATTGGTTTACTGTTTTATTTGCCTGAATATTCTTACCGGGCCACACAATCCTATTTAGAATGTTTGGGATATAACGTTTAATCAATTATTTCGATAGCATATTTTTGAATCATTGTGTAGAATGTACCAAATAGATAGCAATTTGGCGATACTTCGTTGAGTGTTTCAAACAGTATTGCACACATACAATGAATTATTGAAATATATTCGATACAAATATATATAAAAGAGGAACAAAATGACGCGGCGGTTAAGCATACTTTTTCCAAATATTTTCAAAAGGCTTCCTGCAGGTGCTAAAAGGTGACAGCATTATTAATAATAGTTCTAATGTGAGTCAAATCCTAACATGTGTTCTGTCTTGTGTGTTATAAAACGTTTCTTTTTTCTGACTGTATTAGGAATTAAACTTGCATTAACAAGCCAATAAACTTAATGATGTGAGTCAATCGAGTTTAAAATGGTATAGTTAATATGTGCTTAAAGGAAAGGAAATGTAGATTGATATGAGGATTTCTTGACAAGAACAAATCAAATGAGATAGTATTAAATTATGTCAAAACCTCACGTCATCGTACATTTAGTTATAGACTGAGTCTAAATTAGACCAAAACGTCTAAACAATGCTAAGATCATTTTTCACATGTTCAGCAGTATTCTTTAATCAAGTATGTTTCTGATATACGGTCATTGAATTTAAGGATTGAGATTTTAACGCAATAAAACTATTTTTTAGTTAAATTTGCCTTGCTCTAGCGTATGTATAAAACACAAACAGAGACGGTGTCGTTGTATTTTAAAACGCGTGTATCTATTTCAATAAAGTTTCTTTACTACACAGTTCAGGTTAGTTTCCTTATAAACCTAAATGCAATATCTCCTTCAGTAATATATAAGCTGAACAGGGGCTTCAGTGGCTAAATGGTAAGAGTACAGATCTTTGAATCACATGGCCCCTCTCCGCATGGGTTCAAATCCGGATGAGGGATATGGATTTTCATGACAGGAAGTCTCTTGACTGACTTACGGAATACTAGAGGTTCTTCCCGGCTTCACAAAACCTTATGTAAAGTTGAGTATGGGGTCTTCCTCCATTATTAAAAGTCGGGCATCTCATCATAACCGAAATAAAGTTGACGCGAAGTAAAACCCACATAAATACATTAATAAATAACTAAAACAACTTCTTTTCCATTTAATGATGGTGACGAATTAACGAAGTTTCTGTATGGAATACATACTAAGAGACAAACATTACAACATCTGAAAGTGAGCGCTGGGCAATTGTACAATATATTAACATACATTTAGCAAAACATCTTTTTCGATGAAGATATTAATTGATTTAATTTATTAATATCAGGCCATCTGGTGCAAACTGCAATTTTTTTGCAGGAAGGGGCTACTAATCGCTGTTTAAACAATAAACAGTCTAAGCAATTTGCGATATCGGGAATATAAATTTGCTATATCTTAATAAAACAGTTGGCTTGGTATATGTAAAAAAAACCCCGAAGTTTCTGCATCGTGAATGGCGCCTAAACCGTCGGATTCAATGCATGTTTGACAGTTTAAGTGGAGTTGTGAGTGAAGTATATGCAAAGCGCCGACACTGATTAATGTAAAACCTTTATGAGTTGGTCAAAACACTGAAATAGGGAAAAATGTAGGTAACGAAAAAGGCTTGTGACTCTGTATCAGAATAGCCCAATTTTATTGTAAATTTCGGGATAATTTCCACTGTTTTGTCTAGTTTCGATATATAGTAGACTCGAATTTCAGATTTTAGAACTTCTCTTTAGATACGTCGAAGTTAAAACGGGTTTCCACGTCATTTGTTCTTTATCTCTGTCTTTATATTCCAGACATCTTTTAGTCGAATTCTCCCTATGTCGAACACTTTCACCAGGTCACCTTAACTTCGAGGAATAGATATTGTACCGTGGTTTCCCAACCAGTTCGGCCTTATGAATCACCTTGTGGTCTTTAATTGTTTCTTTAAACCATTACCAAACAATAACGATATTTGAACAGTTTGTTGCAGACAATTCTGGAAACCATTGTGGGAAAAGAAGATATTGCTCTAACGAGCAATTTCTCCTTTTCCCACAATGTTTTCTACCCTATCAGGAGATTATTTTTCAATTCCATCACATTTTGATATTGTCGTCTGCAAACTTTTTCAATTTTGGACAGTCTGAAATTTGGCGTTTAATAAGCTGAAAAAGCTGAATTTTGCTTAATAAGGGCACCTGTGAAAAAAAGGATTTGGCAAAAATGTTTCATTTTTTAAACCACATTTTAAGATGTAGTGTTGGATTAACGGGATTCTCATATTAGCTTTGCGGTCGGTATTTTCAACGTACGATCAATGATTGAGTGGCAATATTCACTCGCCTATCAAAGATTGAGATTTCAATGTTTTAAAAAATAATCAGGTCCTTGGCTTAAATGACAAGATTGATTTTAGAAGTTACATAAAACTAGCTTGGTACTCGTCTAACTCAGCTTAATTTCATTTTGTTAAATCTATAGTACAGTTCTCTTGCAGATACGCAGTGTAGTAAACTGTCAAAATGGTTTGAAGTGAAAACAATTTTCTAGCATTTCCGTCCTGCGATGTCAAAGAAATGGGAGAGAGCGTATGTGACCGAGACTACGTAATGAGTCGACATTCTTATCACTAGATGCTAGCACGATGCGTTAAAGAGCAATCCAAAGACCTTTTAACCCTTTCCCAAAAAAACAACATTTTCGACTGTCCCAAATTGAATGAGTTTGCAGACGACGTTTCAAAATGCGATGAAATTGAACAATATTCTTCAGAAAGAGCAGAAAACTTTGTGGGAAAAGGAAATATTTCTCGTTACGAGCAATTTCTCCTTTTCCCACAATGTTTTCTAAAGTCGTCTGCTTCAAAGTCGTCAAATGTCGTAATTGTTTGGGAAAGGGTTAAACCGATTTCTAACATCAAAGGAGTGAAAGACAAATATGCCCGTTCATAATTTCTGTCATAGAAATCATGGGGTTTTAGCATCTTTGAGATACATAAATGGAATTGATAATTCATTTTGTGACGAAGATTATAGAAATAATCCGTTTAAAGCTGCTTGTCCACAGAAGAGTAAATTTGAAAATCAAAATAAAGTGTCCCTGAAACAATACAGGTTTTATTCATATGCGTTGTTGGATAAACAATTTAAAGTTACTGCATGTATTAAAAGCATAATTAATTAAGGGGACTCCAATATGTACAGTTTATATACGATATATTTCAAAAGCGATTTCATGCTTTTGGATTAAAATACTTATGGACTATATACACACTGTAATGAATTAGGATTAATCTAATTTTGCTAATTATAACTATTCTTCAATGCGTAATCATATAACAGAAGAGCTGTTGTGCAGTTTTAAAGGCACATCAAAGGAGAGGAGTACAAATAAATTACTGAAAAAATATATGGAGTTCTTTTATTATTTTCATAAAAGTCATGACAATTAATTTACAATGCATTGAGACCCTATTAAAAAGACTCCTTTAACATAAGTTATTTTGTGCTTGAAATATAGTAGTCTCCAATTATATCATGTTTATCAACAACCTCTTTGTTTACATATTCAAAATAACGAATTCTGATTGGTCGGTTCAAACATTTGTGTATCAACTGTCAAGGTCAGGGGTGAAGATTCACACAATTAAACTGGTTAATCTGGGTTAATTCTTGTTGGCTTTCACGTTTAAGTTGTGCTGATGTTTTTTTTTTGGTGATAACTATTTGAATCTGACCAAAAGTTAACCAATCAATATAGTTTTATATAGCATTAATCTCCTTGTATGTGCCTTTAAAGAGATACATTTTCAACTTCAAATTTGCTCAAACCTGTGAACAAGTACATTTAAGGATTGGTAATCACAGAACCCTTTTATACCGCATTTAGATATAGTACCAGCGGCTTTCACAGCTGAAGTCCTGGTGAATTAAAAGAAAACCTTACCCAACACCATGATACAGAAATATCATCGCATCAACACGTCTTTTTCTGAGACTGATTCAACCGAAAAACAATCAACCGATGGTAATATATGTACAGTTTAAATAGGAAGGATAGACAGTACTCGCTTTAAAGTGACTGTCCCAGATATTGTGTTATGCGAATAACAAACATGAGAATGGTTATCATTGTATGAACAATTAAAAGGCCATATTAAACATATTTAGTCTTAAGTTGGTGAACACTTCTGTTTTCATTTAAAACATGGACATGCTTCTATTTCTTCCAGTGCTTTGATAGCAACAGACATCAAGATGGTTATCTTAACAACACTCATCACTGAATAAAAAAAACATAGTTTACATATCTAATCTTATGTTGCTGAACACTTCGTTTTCATTTAAAAAAGGGTCTTCTATCTATTCCAGTGCTTTGATAGCAAACTCTTTCCCTTTTCAATAATTTTGCATAAAGGAAATAAGATATATTCGCATGTACATTTTACTGTGTGAGATACCCATGTGTTGATATCTTAAAATCTGTCGCTAACCTTATTGTAATTCACACTTAGCTCGTAGTTTACGAGATAAGCTATTAAAACGGTTTACTAAATCCTCAACAAAAATGTGCTATTTGTAAACCACACAATTATAAAAGTGGCCAAGAAGTGTATCAATAATTTAGTTTTGTGTAACGTTCTGTGATCTCGTTCTATCCGTACAAGGAAATTAATCATAAAAAAGATTTAAATCACAATCTGTGAGACAGTCGTTTTAACCCTTTCCTAAACAGCAAATTTTGGACTGTCCCAAATTGAAAGAGTTTGCAGACGAGATTTCAAAATATGATGACATTCAAAAATAATCTTCTGATAGGGCAGAAAACATTGTTGGAAAAGTAGCAATTTCTCCTTTTCGCACAATGTTTTCTTAAGTCGTCTGCAACAAAGTCGTCAAATGTCGTTACTGTTTGGGAAAGGGTTAAGACAAGCGTAAAAATTTTGTCTTGGTACGAATACCATCCAGTTATGACATAGTTAATCACGGAGACTGCGTTTATTACATACACCTGTAAAAGTAGATGATTAAATAATGTAACGTTTAACAAAAGTCGTAAGTAAACACCTCATTAAATTCTGTACATACAAGGTATTTAGTAACAAAACACTTATGCGAGTTATACTAATTAAAAACACATGACTGTCCGGTGATGAACGCGGGAAACACGATTTTACCTTTTTAAACAGCTGAAATGACGCTTTGTGTCTCTCTCTAGGTTAAGAACAATATTCTAAGGTGCGTTATTTTACCATTCTGTAACTGTCCTGCTGAATTGTCTTGCCTGCAGAACAATCACAACCATTTTTTTTCAGTTAGAGTTTATAGCTGAACAATCAAAATTGTTTTAGCATTGACTGTCGTGCTAAACAGTACTGTTGGAGTGTCCTGCCTGCACATCACTCAAAACCATACTTGTCTTAAATTGTCAGTCTTTATCTTAACCTTTCTATCGAATGATCAGCGCTCTGTGTTCGCCAACCTCACACACCCTTTGTAATGTCACTTGTCCTATAAGATAACCCCACTATATTTCTATATACTCTTGATAGGTCAATGTAAAAGCCAATTGGAACTACTCGGGTATTTTAGCGAGCTACACCTCGGATGTAAGTGTAGGGTTACAATTATTCGGGTAAACACCCCCGGCATATAACACATTTCCATAGAGTCCACATTAAGTAGTTCAATGTATATGGAAGTGTTGCACATCCTTTTAAATAATTGTTATCGGTAATTCACAAGAAACGACGAAATGATGAGTTGTGACATCTTAAGTTGTGTCATTAAACAAATTACACGACTTTTTAAATTTCACGTTTAAGATCTTTTTTTGAAAATGAAAATAAAGTGACGTTATTCTCGCGAGAAACAATATGGCGGCATCCATACTATTTCAGACGCGTTTTCATTGGATAAACCCGATGTATTCAGATTGGGTAAGAGGATGATTCTTCTTGAAAGCTTTCTTATTTTTTCTTGAAACCATAATGAATAAAATTCTTTCAAACCTGTCTTAGCACAAGAATTATAATGGGTATTAACAATATGGGATGCGTCGAACAACTTCTGAAGTAAAAAAGAATATATAAAACGACCAAATATCCCCAATACCTGCTCTTTATATTTGCTGTCCAATGTCAACGGCACAAGTCTTTTGATGTTTGTATGTTTTTCCATTAATGTACAAGACTTAGTATTGAGTGTTTTAGTACATGTTTCATAGATGACCTACCACTTCTAAGCTAGGAAATATGTCTTGCCCAAGGACATTCCATTGTGAAATAGATGGCATAACCGTTTTTTGATATGCAAAAAAGAAGACTGAACATTCTTAAATATATTGACGTTATTGATTACAATAGATTAATTCTAATTGTATATTAAACATCAATACAAAGAGTTTGTAGTTTTAACGACTTTTTTGTGACATTATAACTAGTTTAAGAGTTGTCATTGACTAGCCATATTGCATCAAACCATAAAACCATCTTCTGAACGTACACAGGAAGAACAATGGAATAATTGATATATCCTCTATTCCACCCTACTAATCACGTGGCATTTATGGCCTTCGCCGTTCAACAATGACATTTAGGAGACCACCATCTTAGATGTAGACTCTCGATTAAGTGTTCATGCAACTTGAAACGGTCGTGTTCGGTATACATCGGTCGGTGCAGGAACTATTCGTTGATTTAACGAACGGAAGTGGAGTTTGACCTACGAGTAGCGAACAGGCGATCTGAAATTGTGGACAATGAAGTATTTCACTGCTTGGTGAAATATGTGCATTACTTTGCAATGAATACAAAGTTATTCGTAATACAAGTGAAATTAATATCATTTCTTTTGTAGTAGTTTACTTTTACATCACAATAAATATGAGGTATTTGTTGTCATTTATCCTATAATTGGTCTTTTTGACAGCGAGACTTTTCGCACACAGATGTATTCGTACCTAATATCAACTATGTTGATGTTATTTCTGATTTATCAGGAAGTATGGCTTTATTTAAATCCTTTAGGAGAGCGAACGCTTGTGAAGAGCATTCAGTTCAAAAGTGAGATCCACAGGACAAATGGTTTTTACCTAAATGAACACAATGCATGTTTAAGTTGGCTTAGTGTTTAAGGTAGTACGTTCCTCATTGTGTGTGACGTACACTTGCTTACAAAGGCTTAGGTATTAGACATTGCACGTCTAAAATGATACACGCGTACCGTCGGCATTTGGCCATGAGACTTCCTTTCATAAACACTCGAATCTACATGTCTCGTTTCAGTGATCTGAATCCATGTGGCTTCATGAGAGGCTTAGCGAGGTTAAGGTTATTACGACTTGGCTATGGAGACCACTGTGTTGGTATACAAACTCAAGGGTTTATAGTTATCCTGGGTACAATACTATATAATATATTTATATCACATAATATTGATCCCATGATAACTATAGACCCTCTGTGATACACGAACAGTACTCAGAGGTATAGCGCGGACAGGGAGGCCATGTCAGGCTGTTGCCTATGTCAATGACTTACTTGACAATTAAAAGTGGTAGAGAGTAGTTGAATCGATCAATAAATCGAAAAAAAAGATAAAAGAAATACACAAATGAAAGAGATATGTTTGTTTCTTCCTTACATCCGCACCCACATGCTTAACCGGGAGCACACTTGGCGCAATAAAGTCACTCGACATAAAATTTAGGGAAGTTATTTGACGAGTAGACATGGTAAATAATTTCACTATATGAGATTTAAGACATCTTTTGCATTCTTCTAAAAAACATGCAAGAATGAAAAACCCATTTCAAATATTTTCATTGTAGTGGTACACAATGTTTGCATGCTGAACTAAAGGGGATTTGTCAGATTGTAACAACCTTCGAAAAGGGGATTAAAACAAGTATTGTCATCAAACAAATCCACAATTAAAAAATCATGTACATGTACATTTTCTGGTACAATTACCCTATAAGAGATACAAACAATGGAGGGCCAATATTGTGAACAACAGCCAGTCTGTGCACAGCGGCCACATTGGGGTACTTCCCTTCACTGGTTGTTGTACACAGAGTCTACTGTAATTCATTTTAAATGTACTGAAGACCTGTATTTTCATTAAATGCGGTTTCACACTTTTCAGCGCTTTGATAGAGACATCGCCTTGTAAACAATCAATGGATTGTTCTTTTAAGTACTTTGATAGCGTCATATGATGAAAGTGTCCACCAATTTCACGGTCGGGGCCATGGATCCTCTTCTCTTTATTTTGCATGCAGGGAATAAAGATCGTTGTTTACAACATAAACAGTATGTAAGTCTTATAGGCTTTGTTTATTAAAGTGTCACCCCCATTGAAAGGCCAAGCATGACTTAGGTTATAAGATACTTTCACTGATTACACCAACTGTTACCCAGATTCTATCACTAGGCGTCTAGCTGATATAAGTAGGTAACCATTAAATTTAACTAGCTCGTGGCTCACGAAAAGGCCACTTCGGAACAAGTCCCACGAGAACCATTCTCATGACAAACGTCTCCCGTGGGGCTCGAACCTTCAACCTTCCCGTCCCGAGGCGAACGCAATGACCATTTGGTCACGGTGACGGATGCAAGAGTGAAGATTTAATCTAGGAGACTTTAAGCTGTAATCAATTTAAGATGTTAGATCGTTTTTAATAATCTATAAAATTGTTGAAGCAAACGCATGATAATCGTATCATTATTTGGACATGTAAGACACTCGGACAACAAAAATTGAATGTAAAATCCAATGTATTCATATAGTAGTAACCTTATATTAACATCCCAAGTTTTTACTGTTTGAATATTTCTCAACCAATTTGCAACATCAAGCGGATGTAAAAGCAATAGAAGTCTACTTTTCAGCCTCCACTGCGTTCACTCGCAGCTAATTCAGGGCGACATTTAACGCGCATGTTGAAAAGTTGAATGATTGAAATCTCACGCACGACACGGGACAATTAATAAATATAAACGTCATAAACTTTAAAAACCTCCTACCTTGTTGTGAGGACTGGGCCACTGTTGACAAATGGTGAAGTTGAAGGAGACAGATGATAGCGACCACATTGCGCAATAACACCTGGAATAAGACAACATTATGTTAAAATAAATGTATATTAAAGCTGATTGTTCACTGATTTGAAAATATTTGGAAGTTAAAAAACTTTTTTTTTTAAAAAGAAAAAAAAAAGAACTGTAAATAAGCTTCTGTTCTATAATACACACTGAATAATAGCCACAGGGAACCCATTCATGTCGTATTCAAGTTTTTATAGTCTGTACATAGGGAATTAATATGTATTTAAATCGAAAAGAGTTGCAACGTTTTAAAGATCTATTCCATATAAACTATACATTCTTGATAAATTGAAGCTTCCTGAATAACCTTTTTAAATTGATTCGTTCAAAGTATTTTCTTTTATAGAAAACAATGCGTATAAGCTGTTCTGTTTCGTGATATACACTTGAGAAAAGGCAACGAAAGCCCGAATATGTTGTATTTCATCTGTTTATAGTCTTTACACAGTGACTTAAAATGTATTTAAATCCAAAAGCGCTGCAACACTTTTGAGATCCACTGCACATAAATAATACATTCTTGATGAATTGAAGCTTCCCCGATTAATTATGCTTTCTATTGCTTTTCATTTAACAACTCAAAATTGTAACATTTCAATAAATTCTTATCTTGACTTTGAAATGTTCTCCTCTGTAAACAAGCACATATGACGTGTAGCATTGGTATTATCCACGCCTGGGGTATCCAATGGAGTATGTATTCATTTTGTATATGCTCTTAAAAAACTTTTATACGAACTAACATTGATTCCAATTGCCCCGTTCGATTAGGAACGACAAACCGGTCCCACGACAAACACATTGTTATTTGATAAAGATAAACTGTCTCATTCAGTCTATGGGAAATCCGGTTCCGTTTAATTTCAAGGCAGACTCAATGGCCCGTTGTGGACGTAAGATCGCGCAATTAAAATGATAAATGTTTATATTGATTACTCGGGAGGGGGGGGGGTCGCAATACGCTTATAGCTTCCGTCCCAATGCAATAGTAAAACTATCTTACAATATAATGCGATGATAAGTTATGGTGATAAAGAAGAAAAATTGGGACATTGAGCTAAACTCGACATATCGAGAAAATCGAGATATCCGATATCGAGATAAGGAGAGTAAACTGTTCGTTTATACTAACATTGGTATCAAAGGATGTCCCGAATAGTTTTATAGTTTTTCTTTTGTTAGCCTTTTCGTTTGCCCTCCAAACCCTTTATTGTTGATACTCATTCAAATCGTATGATATAAATGTCCAATCAAGATATGATCTATCCAATAGCCTTTGAAGATCTACATGTAACAGATTGATCTACTTGAAACATATATGTCTACATTTTTGTCGAACTTCATCCTGCTGCACGGACGCTGTGTGCGACCGTCACGTCACCTATATTCATTAAGGGGAAGTAGCTATTCTCCTTCAATACAGGTGTCGGTCGATCGCTTAAAGTTGTACAATTTATCTCCACTACATATACTGAAAGAACACTTTATACATAATAGAATATCGTTCGCATAAATTCATTTACATGATAAATATCCTTTACCACACTTCTCCATCTCGTTTCGTCTTGAATTGAACTTAATTTTACAATCGCAGGTATGGCTTTAATGATTAAATGGATACACGGAATCGACCAGGGAGTATTGTTTCCGAAAAAGGTAATATAAGAGTATCATCATTATAGGGTTCTAACATTGTGCCAACCTTTGTTAAGTTATTCCTGGATACACATGTACTAGGCTTGGGCTCTGAAGTGTCTTTTCAGATACATATACTCCCACGAAAAGAGGGGTATCGATGGGGTTCGAGTTCCAAAGCTACCTCATTAACCCAGTACCAAACAATTACCACATTTTAACACGTTGTTGCAGACGACTCTGAAAATCATTGTTGGAAAGGAGAAATTGCTCGTAACGAGCAATTTCTCCTTTTCCAACAATGTTTTCTGCTCTATCAGATTACTAATTTCCAATTTCATCACATTTCGAAATGTCGTCTGCAAACCCGCACAATTATGGAGAGTCGAACATTTGGTGTTTGGTAGAGGGTAAAACCATTGGGCAAAGTAGGCCCCTATATGTACGAAATAAACAGAAACAATAAAAAAAATATATGTTAAAGTTCTTAAAACTTCGCGTGCCCTGTCTGCTTTCGCTATTTATAATATATGCATTCAAACAATGTTTGAAATAGTCATTCGTTCATTCCCAATAACCATAATCATGACCATAAATGAATAACTCAAATATTTATTTCCAATTACGAAAAGCTTTTTCATAATATTGTACCATTTGTACTGTATCGTAATCGAAATTAAACCCTATTTTTAAATTACCCCCGTGTATAATGATAGCATTACAGGGGTTTAACTTGGTTTATATTATGTTATGTTGCTTAAATACTGCTGTTAGAAATAAATCAATTAATTTAATTAATTTCATACCATCTGGTGCCAATCAAGTCTCCACTTAAAGCAATGCTTAACAGACAGTACGTCAGACAGCTGATTTAATTAGGCTAATGAATTAATGTCAAACTCAACAAAACAACAAAAAAGACCGTCCATCACTTATGCAAAAT
Source organism: Cerastoderma edule (assembly GCA_947846245.1). Taxonomy (NCBI): domain Eukaryota; kingdom Metazoa; phylum Mollusca; class Bivalvia; order Cardiida; family Cardiidae; genus Cerastoderma; species Cerastoderma edule. The sequence goes on from OX401411.1 coordinate 31,916,671, forward strand.
TATGTGCATTAAAATCACCGAGCAAAACCAATACAGTCATTTAAAATCAAAACCAGTGAAATAATTTGACATGTTGACTTTGTCGTTGAGGACGACCTTTTTCCACACACAATATATACATAATATAACATAATAGTTATTGCATTATAAACATAACATATAATGAAGCAGTTTTAACAAACATTTTAACAAAGACATATATTTAAAGAAGAGCTTTCCATTCATTTAAAGGTGTTATTCAATTCCGATTTCATTGAGCATAATCAATATTCTTCGACAGATTAAAGGCTCATGAAAGGATATTTTATGCTATATTAAATTATATAATTCGGTAAACTTTATGTCAGATTCAAATAGTAATCACAAAAACACCATCAGCACTATTTAAACGTGAAAGCAAACGTGAAATAACCCAGATCAGCAAGTGTAATAATTTAGATTGCCTGATTCTTCACCTCTGACCTGGTGACGTGATACACAAATCTTTGAACCGACCAATCAGAATTCGTTATCTTAAATATGTAAACAAACAGATTGTTGATAAACATGATTGAATTGGAGACAACTATGTTTCAAGCACAACCTTACTAATGCTAAAGGGGTTAGATAAATAGGGGCTCGCTACATTCATAAATTATTGTTCATGGCTTTTATGAACATCTTATAATAACTCAATATAATTGGGCCGCGTCACGCGAAAAGGGGCACTCGAACATAAATATAAACCACTGACTCAGCTCTTTCTTAGCGCTATTATTCCAGCATCTAGCCACGACAGTTATCATGTGTATGTATTTAAAGGTAGAACTTGATGTCCTCTAAGATGGCAAACAGTGTAACCCCAGACCAGCCGCCACGTCAGTGACGTGGCGGCTGGTCTGGGGCTACACTGTTTGCCATGTCCGAGTGCCCCTTTTCCCGTGACGTGGCCCATATTTTTTCAGTAATTTATTTGTACAAGTACTCACAACCTTTCATAAGCATTTAAACATAGTTTTCTTTGAATGATTTGATGATACACTAATACATTTGTGTATATTTGGCCATGAATGATAGAACTTCTTTATATGTTTTGATCTCGAATTTGATAGCTTTGAACAAAATGCTAAAATAATGAAATTCGTGTTCTATTCGTCCAGAATTACACTTTCTGCATTTTCTCTCATTTCTGGGAATATTGTTTTGGCGTCCTTCTTATGTCTCCAACTTGTGCGCTTATGTTCTGAACCTAATAAGAGCCTTTCTGAATTTAGATTCATGAATATATTGTTCCATAATATATAAACTTTTGAAAAAAAAAACTATAAAGCTATAAGGACGATTTGAATTACTTATTCTATCTATTTTGTTGATAGAAGTCTTATGCATGTATGCGTTGTTTTGTAGAGTCAAAATTGATTTGCAGGTATGACAGGTTTTCCCAAACGTTTGATAGCCCAATATTGTTCAAAGATGCTTTCGATAGGTATGCCAAATTATTAACGTTGCATGTGAGATTATTTTCTGTGTTTATTTCAATAGGAAATACGGTGACAACACCATGGTCGACCGAATCCTACATTTTCTTGCCTATAAATACTATTGTATGCATACATAAAATAATCTATGGAATTGAAAAGCTTGTCCGATTAAATAATGTATATTTCTCCTAAATGGAGAAAATTTGTTTTTCATTAAACGCTTAAGAAGTGTATAATCTATGATGACAGTTTGCAATAAATGTTCCTATGCAGTCAACACTGTATTATGGTTTTAATTCATTTCTTCCTGTCCTGGCTTGTGGTTGAATTCATGGAACATTCAATAAACATGGGTGTACTAATTTAATCTATTTAACCCACAGAGGCTCGGATCAAAACAATCCCAAATCCTTCTATATACATGTATTATATATAAGATACTTTATGTATATACATAAGTTATACATTGATTCAGGCCCGTGTGATTTAACCTTCTCAAACTGAAAACACATCCGAAATCAAATTACTTTTTACTGGCACACCAGTTTACAACTTTTATTCAATTTGACACGAGAAGGTCTAAGACTCATGTGGTAATATATACAAGCAGTAATAGTACAGGATGATAGATAAATAATGACATAGATCATTCAGGTTCAAGATAAATAATGACATAGATCATGCAGGTTCAAGATTAATAATGTCATAGATCATTCAGGTTCATACACCCTGTACCGTTTTGGTACCGCCTAAGCCGGTGACTCCTACGGCTTTCCTGGATCCACCAGTAGGCTAGGGCTCTGGAGTGACTTGCCAGAGGCCACTCCCACTATACTGGGACCCCACTGTTGTTAGTCTACAACCTTAACCACTGAGCCACGCAACATCGCGTAACAAACAGTGGCAAAATATCATCTTTGTTTTCAAATTAAAACACAAAACAAAATAAAATGTCATTGAAACAATACAATTTTTGTGTTGTATTGTTGTATAATATTTAACGAGAACTAGCTACTGAATGTAATATTTATTCAAAATGTGACAATATTTCAGTTCGTAAATTCTACATACGTTCAATTTCAAAATCGATGCAACGCTTTTGGATCTAGATGCATGTACACTGTATACAGACTCTAAAAGCTCTAATATGAGTTAACTTTGCTTCCAATGGGTCTTCTGAAGTGCGTATAATACACCAGTACAGCTATTGTATAGTTTCTAAGAAAAACATTTACTTTTCAAATCTTCTCACATCTGCGAACAAGCAGCTTTAAGGTGAATGACCTTTCATAACAATTATTCTCATTGTCAAGTACTTCTCAATCAACTTCCAAATTTCCTCACATCTGTGAACATGCAGCTTTAACATGTTTTACCTTCCATAACAATTATTTTCATTGTCAGATTTTTTTCAATTAACTTCAAAAGTTCTTCACATCTGTGAACAAGTACATTTAAGATATATGACCTTTCAAAACAATTATTTTTCATTGTCAGGTATTTCTCAATCAGCTTCCAAAGTTCCTCACATCTGTGAACAAGTACATTTAAGATATATGACCTTTCAAAACAATTATTTTCATTGTCAAGTATTTTTCAATCAGCTTCCAAAGTTTTTCACATCTGTGAACAAGTACATTTAAGATATATGACCTTTCAAAACAATTATTTTCATTGTCAAGTATTTCTCAATCATCTTCCAAATTCCTCACATCTGTGAACAAGTACATTTAAGATATATGACCTTTCAAAACAATTATTGTCATTGTTAAGTATTTCTCAATCAACTTCCAAAGTTCCTCACGTCTGTGAACAAGCAGCTTCAACATGTATGACCTTTCAAAACAATTATTTTCATTGTCAATTATTTCTCAATCAATTTGTAACAGCACGTGGGTGTACGAATTTTAACCATTAACGACAACCACTTCACGACATTTACAAATTTACAGGGGAAAACCTGTCAATGTGGCAATCAATAGTTCTGGTCTAGCACCTCTTACTTAGTACTTTCGGGTCGTCGTAAAAGTAGTCCCAGTTAGAAATTTTGAGTAAGATCGACTTCTGGTACATAGTCTTGCTAGAAGGGATGACCTGGTAAAACACTGAAGTGAGTCCTGTATAGATGATAGTCCTGCCATGCTCTGCAATGTTAAGTTTATTTTGATTGCCTTTTGCAGGACTATTTGTTTGGGATGTATGATTACAAATGACGGTGCCTTGGCCAGATCTGACAGCTTGTGTAATGATTTTCGGACGATACTATTGGAATCTTTTTCCTTTAAAATTGAGACGATGGGGCGTCCATTTTAACATTTTCTTTAGAGTTAAAAATTGAACAAGCTTGGTGTTTCATTATATATAGCTAATTGGACAAAAGCTGTGCATGTACTTAAGTTAGCATAGTCTTGAAATATACGATTAAACCTTGGTCTCATGTCGAATTTAAGATCTCAAAAGTTACAGGCTTATGATCATCTAGGCAACTCTTTAATGACAGTACATGAACGACATCATAAAGAATTCTACTGTCGTAAATGTGAACACTAATTATAACTTGTTAGTGCGTCTAACATCTCATCATACAAAAGCGTTCAAACTAACAAATATCGCAACCCGCTAACAGTCAATGGGAATTACAGATCTCAAAAGTAAGAGGCGTACGACCTTCTAGGCAACTCTTTAATGACAGTACGTTATCGAACTAAAAAACGTGTTCTCATTTCGTGAATGTGAACACAATTTATAACATTCATTCTATCATCTCATAGTACAAAATGATTCAAACTTATAGATATGTAATCGCACCCCAGTAACAATGACTGGGAATTAAAAATTTCAAAAGTAAGAGGCGTATGGCCATCTAGACAACTCTTTAATGACAGTACATTGACGACATCATAAAGTATTCTAATGTCGTGAATGTGAACACTAATTGTAAATCGTAAGTGCGTCGTCTAACATCTCATCATGCAAAAGTGTTCAAACTTATAAATATCTAATCGCAACCCGCTAACAGTCAATGGGATAACATATCTCAAAAGTAAGAGGTGTATGAACTTCTAGGCAACAATTTAATGGCAGTACATTGACGAACTAAAAAAAGTGTTCTTATTTCTTGAATGTGAACACAATTTATAGCATTCATTCTATCATCTCATAGTAAATGAGGATTCAAACTTATATATATGTAATCGCACCCCGCTAACAGTCAATTGGAATTACAGATCTCAAAAGTAAGAGGTGAACGACCTTCAATGCAACTCTTTTAATGCCTGTACATTGACGGCATCAAAAAGGATTCTAATGTCGTGAATGTGAACACTAATTATAAATCGTAAGTGCGCCGATTAACATCTCATCATGCAAAAGTGTTCAAACTTATAAATATCTAATCGCAACCCGCTAACAGTCAATGGGATAACAGATCTCAAAAGTAAGAGGTGTATGAACTTCTAGGCAACAATTTAATGGCAGTACATTGACGAACTAAAGAAAGTGTTCTTATTTCGTGAATGTGAACACAATTTATAACATTCATTCTATCATCTCATAGTAAATGAGGATTCAAACTTATAGATATGTAATCGCACCCCAGTAACAATGACTGGGAATTAAAAATTTCAAAAGTAAGAGGCGTATGACCATCTAGACAACTCTTTAATGACAGTACATTGACGACATCATAAAGTATTCTAATGTCGTGAATGTGAACACTAATTATAAATCGTAAGTGCGTCGTCTAACATGTCATCATGCAAAAGTGTTCAAACTTATAAATATCTAATCGCAACCCGCTAACAGTCAATGGGATAACAGCTCTCAAAAGTAAGAGGTGTATGAACTTCTAGGCAACAATCTAATGGCAGTACATTGACGAACTAAAAAAGTGTTCTTATTTCGTGAATGTGAACACAATTTATAACATTCATTCTATCATCTCATAGTAAATGAGGATTCAAACTTATAGATATGTAATCGCACCCCGCTAACAGTCAATGGGAATTAAAGATCTCAAAAGTAAGAGTTGTACGACCTTCAAGGCAACTCTTTTAATGCCTTTACATTGACGACATCAAAAAGTATTCTGATGTCGTGAAAGTAAACACTTTTTATAGTTCGTTAGTGATTCTAACATCTCATCGTGTCGATGTATTCTAACTCATACTGAAAACGGGGTACGTTTGCGACATCAAAAAGTATTCTAATGTCGTAAAAGTGATCACTTTCTATAATTCGCGAGTGATTCTAACATCTCATCGTGTCGTTAGATCGTATTCTGACTTATAACTATGTAAGTTTGCGACATCAAAAAGTATTCCTGTGTCGTAAATGTGAACAACATTAATAACTAGTTAGTGATTTCTAATATGTCACATTAAGTATCATAACTTATAGACATGTTATCACAGCTTGCTAATAATTTTCATTTGGAACAAACATAAATAATTTATAGACTATGAAGGTATTAACAAAGATGGGATTTTGCATGTTCGTTTCTGAAGCGTTTATTTGTCGATTGACACCATAATACTCCGACTGTAAAACAAAGACGTGTTGCAGGCGCTAACATTTAAGTCAAACATGTCACCACACCTTACGTTGTGACGAAAATGAATTGATCAATGTTTGAATTTTATGAGCATCGAACACTCGAGTACGACATTCATTTTACGACCCTCTGGCGTCTTGTTTGAGGTAAAAACTTGAAGACGTGTTTCTTCTTATTATCTTATTACCTGAAAACGATGCATTTGGCGTCTTCGGGTTACCATGTTTGAATTTATATACGGCGTTATCGTTTGGCGAGTACGCTTTTGGCGGTCCAAATTAGATAAATATGAAAATGTTAGAAAGATTTCATTGTATCGTTTCTTGTGTCAGCTCAAAACTGAGAGAAATAACGGTTCCATTGTATTGTTTTTTTTTTGTCAGCTCCAAATTGAAAGAACTGACAGGCGACAGCCACTTCATGTCAATAATGACACACGGAACAACAATAAAATCTTTATGTGACATTGGTTAGATGCCATTATGGAAAAATGGTGATTTCGCATTTTTTTCTTTTTATGAAATCTTGTCATAATTGGATTTTTATCCGTTTGTAGGTTGTGTGCATTTAAAGGCACATAAAAGGAGATTCGTGCTATATCAAACTATATTATTTGGTAAGCCTTTGGTCAGATTCAAATAGTTATTCCCAGAAAACCCATCAGCACAACTTAAACGTGAAAGTCAACCAGAAATAACCCATATTAGCAAGTTCAATAATTCAGATTGTGTGATTCTTCACCCCTGACCTTGACAGATGATACACAAATTTTTGAACCGACCAATCAGAATTCGTTATTTTGAATATATAAACAAACAGGTTGTTGATAAACATGATTGAATTTGAGACAACTATATTTCAAGCACAAAATAATTTATGTTAAAGGACTCTATTTAATAGGGTCTCAATGCATTCGTAAATTAATTCGTATGACCCTTATGAACATAATAAAAGAACTCTATAATTGTTTTCAGTAAATTATCCTGTTGGAATTCCCACTAAAGGGTCTAGAAGGGAGTAGAATGTTTATATTTAGGTGTTTATCATGTTCTCCTAGTATCTTCTAGTGCATGCTTGTTAATCAAAATAAACAAATACGTATCAGGAGGATTCTGTCAAATGTTTAATTCTTTAATGTTCTAGAAAACATTATTATATAATAAACAAGTAACTGGAAGGGTCTAGAAAAATCAATACTGAATCTTCATAGCTTTATAGGGGCCCTGTGTGTGTTTGATTGTTAAAGCTATTCCAGATTGTTCGAACAAGAATAAGTTTACTGGGTGCAACTAGAAAGTTCTATAGGGTTATAAAAGAGAAACCAATGAGTTGATTGGTGTGACTAAAAGTAGTATGCTATCAAAAAGTACTTGATCTATATTACTGTGAAAATTGTGAGATTTAACAGTGTTGCTGCTTCATTACTTTGTGTTGGAATTTACTAGGGGAGCTTATAACAATTGAAAGGACCTGTGGATTTATTAATTATAGTTCTTGAAGTGATTGTCACAGGTATTATAATCATTCTGCTATTATAATTCATCAAATAAACTTGTTATTGTTTGTAATACTTGTTGCTGGTTATCTTTCTTTTCTCGTTGCGAGCTAGGTTCAGAATAGAAACCATAGGTTCGTAACAATCCTTACTCATCTTCTTTTATGTGCCTTAAAATCTGTATTGGTAAAACCCTTGTCTATATCGCCTGTGGTTTCATATACACTCTTTAAAACTTCTTGTTCACATATGTCAGGATATTTGGAGCTAAATTTGATTTCCTTAAAACTGCAAAACAGCTCTTCTATTGGAGGACCCAAAAGTACCAAGTCCGTTTTGGAAATTTTGAGTTTCGACTTCTGGTGCATAGTTTTGCTTGTAAGAGTTGAACTGGTAGAACACCGACGTGTTATCGGTATATACGATAGTCCTGCAATGGTCCCAAAGTTTGTTTTGATTGCCTATTGCAGGACTATTTGTTTGGGATGTATGAAAAGAGTGCCGGTGTCTTGTGTCCCGAAAGCATTGTAATAATTTGTTTCACAGTTGATTTAAAATAAATAAGTCTTAAACTAAACTAATTACAAATATAAGATAACAGTTTGCATAAGCCAGCCCTTTCAATGAATTGTTTGACTAGTATGACACGTTCGTGTGAGTTGGTATAAAAACCGGCTACGGCAGAACTACTTTTTATTGACGCATGCATATCATAATCAAATGATGTAAAGCGTTCCAATCAATTTTGATAGGTTGGAGTCACGAACTTCGAAACAAACACGATCGGAACTGTCAGTTTCCATCAATCAAACGCCACTTAGACATGAAGGAGACATATCTATAAATAGAACGAAGATGTACTTCCGCAATATCTATATGTTGATTCCATGCAGGGTAATTGTGACTAATGTTATCGATCTTATGTCCAAACAAGATGGCCGAGGTACAGGTATGTTTGCTTTTTCACCTACTATTGCCAATGATAGCTACATCGTGTACCACCCTGCATGAGTTGACCATTAACTTTTCGGTTCTCGTGATATATGATAACATATGCTTTATAACGGCGTTACGTCCAACACTCGGTAGAGAAATCACAATCGACGGGCGCGCAATGGCCTAAAATTTCACCCGTAGACTACAGAGTGTTAGACGCAATGACGGTCAACTCAATCGGAGTACACAATATAGCATATGGCTAAAATTGGCAAAGAATTGTCGGAAAAAAAGCAAAAATACCTGTTCCGTCATTGGCGCGTCCATCTTGTTCGGACATAATATCGTAAACATTGGTCACGTGATAACCCCGCCTGGATTCGGGTCTCGATGGAATGCTTAAGTTCCTTGAATAGACTGATGTTGGAGTTTGTTTAGGTACGTTTATCTTATAGCATTAATTTAGTACAACTGCCATTATTGCGATGCTTATTTACGACAACAGCATTTTGGAACTAATGATTAAGTTAAAAATCAGCAATGCCTAAAATGCCAATGCATAAAAAGCACGTTTACTGATATGCTATTGGCGAGTACATACGAAATGGATGGCGGAATTTCACTTTAGGTTACTTGTGTGTAAATGCCCCTTTTTCTTTTCAATTGCCATGTAGGGCCTTTGGTCAAGCTTGGAAATACGAGCAGTTGAATCTGCCACCCTATTAATGATTTGGTTTTATTTATCAACCAGTTTCCTGATTAAGTTTTCAAAGAAAGAAAATATTGAAATTACTGATAACGTTAGCAAAGAAATGAACAGTGTTGATGATAATGAAAATACATATACACAAGGCAATGATTCTTCAAGAGATATCACCCCTATTCGGAGAAAAGGGGGTTGGGCTTTGAGCAAAAGCTAATAATATAAATAAATCAAATATAGTTATGCTACATCTTTGTAACGAGAACGAAAAGCAAAACTATAGATTCGATCTAGAAACTAGAAACGGAGTTGATACATTGAACCGGCTTAAGATGGGAATTAGCGACAACATTACATCATTATTGAATTTGGGCCTGTCGACCAGTTTTTCGTAATCTTGAGAATACACTGATAAAGCGTTCAGCAGTGCTTAATGTAATGAATCTAAAATACAAAGTATCCCCACAAGAAGCACGCAAAAACCACAGTAGCGACTTTTTAATTTCAATGGGGTCTTTGTACCCCAAAAAAGATATGCGAACTACTGGCAATTCAACTCGAGAACGACATTGATGGCATGTTATCGTGTATTACCTATGACCAAGTACTTCCGGACCGTGGAACCTAAACGCAGCCCCTCTTAAAAGTTTTGATTACAAATAGTAGCGATGTTATGATATGACAAGCTATTAGTGATGACTAACATATAGTGAACTTATAGTGTACTTAGGGAGACATGTTTCCAAATATATGTGTTATAAACATTTTAAGCAACATTTTTTTTTTATTTTTTTTTTTATGCTTTAAGCATTTCAAATTTGCAAAGAGTTGGCCATTTGTTGAAATTTTGACTTTCGATTGGTAGAACATTGATGTATTTTCTATATAAATGATAGTAGTGCATTGCTCTCAATTTGTGTTCTTATTGCCTATTGCAGGATTATCAATTTGGTTGGTATGAAAATAAAATACAGGTGCCTCGGCCGTATATGACATATTGTGTACTGATATTCGGACGTTACTAGTTAACATTGCTCTCAAGAAAAAAAATATGAATGTGAAAATATTTGCGAAGCTTTGGAAAGAGGACATTGAAGTATGCACGAATGCATTCTACAATAACCCCTGCATACTTCATCAAACCACTCTCACAAAATGCATTTCCCTCCCATTTTCCCCTCTGCGTTTTTTATTTTTGATGAATTTATTGTGAATATGTATATTGTTTATATTGACAACCATGTATATCGCAAGTAATAATCAATGCATTGACTATGAGCGTGTGTGCTTGGTGTCTCAAGAAAACTATGTTATGATATGTTATGTGCATTAAATATTTGAAATAAAAGCAAGGCAGCACATTTCTGACAGATGAATAAAAATAATGATAAGAATAGAAAAAATAAAAGAAAAAATGAAGAAACATTTAAGTTATATTTGCAATTAATTGATCTTACTGAGACGTTCATTCTAAGTGTCCCCTTGTTCACTGACAATGACACGGAAGCAAAGCTCTGCGTTATTTGACAAGATGCCTGTTTAATGGCAAAATATCACAACATAATAGACCTAAGGTCAATCCCTAGACGAACCGTTAAACGTTCTTGATTTGTCAGATTATAATTCAACAAAAAATGTGTCAATGTTCGGATTTCCCCCAGAATTAGAAGCATCAGCATATGACAATAGTATGGTGTCACACATTTCATTGTTAACGCTGCGAAGCCCCGCATAGTTCTAATGAAATCCGGAAATCCAATAGAATAAGTGGTATACTGTTTTCATAGTGTTAAACCCCGATAACAACAAAAATAAACAAAGTTCAATCTTATCATCATGGCTAAACAATACCTTGACACAGAGAAATATGGCTTTTCTCGGTTAATGTATTCTTTTATCACGACTGTTTATGAAACATGTGCTCATGATGCGTCGGGAATCTGCTTTTCGGGCGGATGGTTTTGACATAAGATCGCAGACGACGTCTGTTACTGTACCACAATTGGCGCCTTTGATGACACGAACCCATGGAAGCAAGAATCTCATGAATTGCATAGATTCATTAACGGTGACATGGTATTGCAAAACCATAGACAGGAGTAAGACACCAGAACGAATTTGTGCACGTTCTTGAATTGTCTTTAAAGGACTATATCACAAATTGCGGTGTTAATATCCATATTGTAGATTTTTTTTACGAATAAAATGACAACACAGACTTATAAAGTTACAGTAAAATCGAGTATTGATTCACTTTTGAAAACCATTCAAAAGCGTTTGGTAAAAGTATAGCCTGTTTTAGCAGATAAAGTAAACTGTGTAAACGCTTTATTTTGTATACAACGATCTATTCATTCCATCCTGAAAAAAAAACCCCAACAAAATGACAAAAAGCCAGAATACGAAATCAAAATAGACAGCACTATGATGACGTGCCACTAGCATTGTTTGTACGAGAGCAATGAAAAGACCATTTATCAGTGGAGTTTTCCATCGAAGCACTTGAAGGCGCCATACGACGTACACCTTGTTCCACACTGTACGTTCGTTGTATCAAACACCACTGTCTCTCTTTTACTACGATTGCGTATAACAAATATACTGTAGATAAAAAGCTCTATTTACGCTTGTATTACAAACGGCAATATAGGTATAAATCCATTATTCATGACAAAATTTGTCATTTAGTTTCGTCCACTTTCAACACTAGCTGATATATTACACACACTCCGTGGACGTATATGACAAAATTTCGAATATTACAAATGACATCAAATAGTCTTTTAGTAGTATTGTGTTTTTATTTGTTTTGCTTAATTCGTCATTTATGTAAAATAAAATGACATAATCAAAATTGCTATGACCTATCTTTAATTATTGCAACGCAATGGACGACCACATTAGTTTGAAAACTCCTTGGTTATGATATGTTGTTGAAATAGGAAGGGAAGATCCAAATATCAAAGACCGATATAGACACGATTATGTATCACGATATCACCCTTGACAATTTCGGCATGTCTTTACTTAGCATGAAAAAGGCATTCATTGAATAAAAAAACCCAAATCAACAATATAAGCCCATCGTTCTATGCACAACCGAGGGTACGAATATGAATCAGCGTGCATGAAAACAGGCAAAAAGTTTTTTTTTTGTTTGAAACATGTAATATGTTGACAAGAAACTGCCTAGTTTACGACTTGCATAAGATTGGGTCAGTGTTAACGAATATTGGTAATTTGCGACATCCGAACTCGTTTGCAAAGGAGCAACTCGCTCAAAAGTTTGCAATTTCGTCGCAGGTGGAAACAGGAGAAGCAAATATAAGTAATTCAAAACATGTCCACGAGTCTTCGATATTAATGCACTGCAAAGTTGCAAATTCCCAGTATGTGCTTTCGTTTGCTATGCGACGTTTTGCTTGTTTGAAATGATTGTATTTAAAATACATATCTTGTGATATCGATCTTTGAATTTAAGACAAGACAAATAGAAATGGAAACATCCCCTCCTACAGAATTTTCGAGGATATCTAACATGCAAACAAATCGTTATATTAAAATTTCGTTTGTCATTTGCGAAAAGCTTAAATTACTCGAGAGAAAAGTGTATATTCGTTGGAAACATTTTTAACGTACAGTTGATCTTTCTTTATGAGAGAAATCCCAAATATTGCGTGTAAATGTATTAAGTCTGAGCTTATCTTCATACAGGACGCCAGGAATTCAGAAAACTCTCACTGGAGCTTTTTGGATTATTAGTGCCCGTCTTAAGCCGTTACACGCGGTTGTCACATACACCCCGATTCTGTCTCCATTGAGTACAATTGCTTTCACAAGATTGACTGTTTCACCAGATACAAGAGGTACAATGCCCATAAAACTGTTTCTTCCTGTACAAGTCTGCTTCAAATGACCTTAAATACAAACCAAAACGCACCGACTGATATAAAACAAAGGACAGTTTTGCCATGTTCCTCTTTGTAATATATACACACTTTAAAAGCAATTAACCCTTATAGTGCTGGAACCGACTTCATGCTTATACAAACAGGTTAGATTCAGGCCAGCCGCCAAAAAAATGGCGGCTGGCCTGTGATCTAACCTCTTTGATAGTCTTGATATCGATCCTCAACAAAATTAAGCTGATGTTTAAGGTTTTGGAAAGCAGACGACGCGAAAATCTATTTTGAGCAAATGACCCAGCATTCTAAGGGTTAACTTGAATATGAGACATGTAAATTATGATAAGACAAATTACTTTACAAGCGATTTTAAAATGTTATTTGTCACCTAAGCTATGAATCATTCGCTTTTGTAAGGACTTGACGGGTTAGCATTTTTTTCGTTTTTCCTTCGTTTGTTGCTTGACACTTCCTGCTATAGATATGTTTGAATGATGACAATGTTTTTATTGTTAGATTATACATTCATAAACAAATCATTTTAATCAAAGTCACATTTTGAAACAATTCTTGAAACCTGGCCCGTCAGATACTTTTGATTTTGACAAAGAGTTTATCCTCGCGTAAGGTGAGGTTGTTGTTCATTCGTAATTACTCGGGTATTTCCGTGACCTGAGAAACACAACTCGGACATGAGTGTAGGGATACAGATTTAGTGTTATATGCTTCGGTTACTCTAATGTGTCCTGGGAGTGTGCACGTTAAGTAGTTCAAGTTATGTAGAAGTATTGATCATCATTCTATTCTTTATTTCATCAAATCATTATTTTCGGTCAGTAACTCATAAATAACAGTGAAATTATAAGTTGTAGTATATATTTTGTGTTTCTTTAATCAAATTGATCAAGATCTATATTTGAAAACGAAAGTAGAAAGAAAGTAATCTTGCTAGAGGCAACATGGCAGTTTCCTTATCCCCCCTTTGATGGCGTGTTGGTACGTACAAATTAAAGCTCATAAAAGGTTTAAAAACCGCCCTTTCTTTGTTAAAGAGAAAAGTCGATTTAAAGCATTTTCTTAAAGTTTACAGAAAGCATGTTAAATTAAAGCATGAAATACGCCATGCATCTTGTTTATTTTGTCGAATGAGTTCTTTTTGATGCATTTCTAGTGCAAATAAAAGCTAATATAGAATTTCAAAACCTTCTTTACTGTTTAAAAGGGCAGTCGATTAAATCCGATTTCATAAATGTTACAATAGAGCATGATATATTAATACACGAATTACGACATGCATCTCGTGTATTTTGTCCAATGATTTTTTTATGCTATTCTAGTACAAATCAAAGCTCATATAAGATTTAAAAACAACATTTACTGTATTCAAGAGGGCAATCGGTTAAATGCGTTTTCATAAATGTAACGATAGAGCATGTTATATTAATACACGAATTACGACATGCATCTGTCACGTAGCATTCAATCTAGAGACAAATTAACACCTGCTCAATTAAAGAAGTTGTTAATTAATCTAGGCTTGACCTAAATTAATTGTGCAAGGGATGCATAAGTGCAGACGTTTTATTGTCCTTTCATAACATCAGTTCTATTTTGAATCAATTCTATTATATTGTAATATGCAAGCGATTTTGTATAGATCTAGTATTGCAAATAAAAATTGTGTATTGCATTGTATTGTTTTAACCCATTACCAAACAATAACGACATTTGACTGGTTTGTTGCAGACTCAAGAAAACGTTATGGGAAAAGGAAAAATTGCTCATAACAAGCAATTTCTCCTTTTCCCACAATGTTTTATGCCGTATCGGAAGATTATTGTTCAATTTCATCACATTTTGAAATGTCGTCTGCAAACTCTTTCAATTTGGGACAGTCGAAAATTTGGCGTTTGGAAAAGGGTTAATAGCCTTATGAACGTTTATAAGCATTCTAAAGTAAAGAACATTTGAACGTCAAAATAAAATGTCGCTGACATACAGTTTTTCCGGGTTTTTTTCTAGTGTTGTATAGTATACAACCAAAAGTTGTTATTTAAAGCCTACTCATTTCAGGAAGCTTCAATATATCTTAGTAATCACAGTCTATATGCAATAGATCTAAAAACCGTTGCAACGTTTTTGGATCTAAATATATACCATTTCTCTGTATGAAGGCTTTTAAACTTAATTGTGGACTCATTCTTCTTCCAATGTTTATTCTCCAGAGCGTATCATACGACATCGCAGATATTCTACAGTTTTTAAAGAATTCGCTTATTAACTTCTTTATCCCCACACATATTTGAACAGCACATCTTCAATCGTAAAACCAGAAACAAGAAACAATGTACTGTAAGTAGGAAAACCTCAGACTTAAAATCAACCATTTTAACCTCGGATTGGTTTACATTTTTTCTTCTCGCCGAAAACCGACCAAATCTGAATATAAGCCACTGTAAGGACCAGACATGTTTTCTTTGAGACGTATACAAAATACATTTTACCTACTTTAAGCGCATTGCATATAGGACGCTACGGTCATATGTGTTGTGAGAAAACAACTAATGAACAAACAACAATCAGACGTTGGCAAATGATCAAGATATATACACATTTCAGGTCTGAATCGATTATGCTAGGCTACAATTTGTTCCTGACCAAGAGCAAACATCAATGCACGAAGGATGCTCCTCCGGAACATACGTCCATAAACGGATAAACAAATGCCAGCAGCTTTGTTCAACTTCTCTTCTAGAATTATATAAGAGTATCTTTAATTGAATTACAAAACTTTGTATGATCGTTTCTATCTGAAGATGTAACGGGCAGGTGATATTAAATAACACATTGGAGAGCATGAATAGGCACCATTTAGATTCCATTCAGGCCATATATGCGTAAAAAATGAAAATCTTATGAACCTGGTAAATTCCGTGCAATTAAACTCGGCTTGGTAAAAAGTTTATTCAAAAGTGTTTTAAGCGACCGCCTTTCAATTTAACATCAGTTTTCACATTTTACACATAACAACTGTAGTTTACTTAAAACCTTTGAACAGCAAACATTTTAAAAAAAAAAGCTAAAAAAAGAAAGAAAAATAATCAAACAAAAGCATCCAAACATTTATGCCCATTAATGTTCGAAATAATTTATCTTAAGCATCCAGTATCCTGAGTAATGTGAAAAACGAAAAGCCTTTTATTACAATCCTATCATTAGCAATTATTCTTTTTTGTCTTCTTTCTTTCAATTTTTCTTTCAAGTGATCTAAAAATTTGATGACATCAAATAATCTTGCCAAATATTTATGATAAACGATCAATGAACATTAAAAATGAAAATGAAATATCAAATTCATTTTCTTTTCATTACTTGAAAAATGGTTAATCCTCTTTTTTTACAAATGTAATTATGTTCTATTCTAAAAGAATTAAATGTCACGAATATCTGTTAAAAAAACAATAAAACAAAACGCAAACAATTACTTCTAATCTTATGAAATATCTATAATAAACTATCAATGAGCATTAAAATGAAAATATATATATATATATATTTATTTTCTTTACCTGAAACATGTTTAATCCTCTTTTTTTGTTATAATGTACTCTTATCTAAATGAATGAAACGTTCCACTAAAAAGATCGATAAAACTCCCCGCGCAAAATCACTTAATAACGTATCACAACCCCTTACACAACGAAACTGCTATGCGTTTAACGGAGTAACCGTTCTTGAGTTAACGTAACCTGTGCTAACGTTTACGTAAAGGGACCGACGTCTACGTTACGGTGAAGGTTCCGTCGCTTAACCCATTACCAAACAATAACGACATTTAACCACTTTGTTGCAGAGGAATCCGGAAAACATTGTGGGAAAAGGAAAAGTTACTCTTAACGAGCAATTCTTCATTTTCCCACAATGTTTTCTGTTGTATTAGAAGTTTATCTTTCAATTTCATCACATTTTGGAATGTCTTCTGCAAACCTATCAATTTGGGACAGTCGAAAATCTGGGGTTTGGTAAAGGGTTAAAGGCGTGACGTCTGCTATGGTCACACACCGCATATTGTGAAAGCGGGACTCCCTTCACACACTCAACCAGCCAATATAATGAACTTTAGGACAACTTTGAAGACACAATTGGAAGTTTGTACGACTTGAAATACATGTGTTTTAAGGAAAAGACACGGTTCGATCAGAAATCTTTTCAAACGTTAACTGAAGTCAGCCCAAAAAACTTTATTCGTTTGTCATATTTCAGGCGGGGAGATCACGTGGACAATGTTTACACAAAATGCCCGAACAAGATGGCCGCGCCACAGGTATGTTTGCTTTTTCCGGCAGATTACATTTGTTTTCCACTTTTTCATATACGCCATTTTTCTGACCATCAGCTTTCCGGTTCTGGTGGTAAATGATACTCCATGCTTTAAAACGGCGTTACGTGTAACACTCGGTAGAAAAATCGCAGTCGCGGGATGATATTTTTGGTCATTCGCTTCCCTCAAATCGAAATCTGTGCAGGGTCCTGGAGCAAACGACACGGCCAAAATGGAAACAACATTCACCGACGGTTGAGGAAAATAGATCATACGAACATGGCGTTTAGTAAACAAAAGTAATCTGCTGAAAAATGCATGAATATCTGCCCATTCATGGGCGCCGCCATTTGCATTCTTTTTTTATATCGTAAACATTGATCACGTGATCACCCCGCCTGTATTGATTTGTTCATTCAAATGGGTTTTACATAGCGTCAACATCATTTCAGTTTCCTTTTAATGCCCGACTCTTACTGATGCAGAAGACCCCATACTCAAATGCCCATCAGGGCTGGTCATGCCGGATGAGACAATCGGCATCCCGTTAGTCAGTCTGGAGACTGCCTCTTATGGACATCCATATTGGGATTTGAACCCACGCGGATAGGACCCGGGTGATTTCAAGTTCTGTACTCTGACCACTAGGCCACGAAGGGCAGGTTCATATTCTTCTCTCATTGTTGATCAATCAGTATCAAGTCGAAAAGCAGTAAGCGAGTTCGTTTGTATATTATACAGTACTTGTGAAAAGATGTGTCGTAAATAAAACATCACAACCATTTCAAATCGATTTAGTTTTTTTTATAGTTTGCAAATGCATTGTATTGCAAGTGGAATTATTGTTTTGTATTGTAAATACATAACCCGAGTGTTCAATACAATATTGTTTATGTCATTTACTAAAATAAATGCGTTTAAACTAAGTAAACAAGTGACAGTCGATTTATGAATGTAATTTTGTTAAAAACGACGTTAAAGACAAACTGAATAAACCCTACGGATACACGCTTTCGTTCAATAGACGCTCCGTTTTTCTTTTGATGCGACATGATCCTGTTTTTGCGCCATATTTCAATCATCCTACTAGGGGGACTAATGACATGTCACTCAAACTACGAGAGACCGTGTCCGTAAGTGCGAAATTAAATTGTGTTTTGTTTAATTTGGTTTTACGTCACATCCATAGTTTTCTGTTGTATTTCGATAATTCAAACATGTTTCTTGCTCCCTACCATCCGTTACTTCTGCATCATAATTGTGTGTTTATTTGAAAGGGTTTTACATCAAAGGAACCGTACTCTAGTTAGGTTTTGATGCCCGGTTCATTTTGGATGGAAGAAAATATTTTCTAACGATGCTTATCGCCTTATCATTCTTTGAGTTATGTAACGGCTTTCCTGGACCCACCAGTCCTAGGCCGGGGGTGTCGGTGAGGCCCGAATTCGAGACCCCGAGTTTTAAGTCCGCGACCTTAACGACCGGGCCATGCACGGCCCCTCGGAGGAAATTATACCTATATTTGCTTGCCAAGTATGATAGAACCATCGGCATTTTGTAAGTCGGCTTGGGGACTACCTCTAAATAGAATAGAAAAAAACTATGCTAATACCGTGATTTGAACTAATAGGCCTACTATTCAAGATCACAAGATCTATTCTCTCTTTTCTACCAGCTGAGTGGCAGTCCTTCTACCAACTTCTCTTTGATTGCTCGTTTAACTTAATCTATTTTGCCCCGATTATTCACTCTCATTTCTGCTTTCTGGTATCATAAGCAGTACTGCGTCAATTAGTTGGTTGGGACCTAGTATTTTCAACTCGTCGCTAACGGGGGTCGAACCCAGGTCACCCGGCACCAAAGGCCTACGCTCGACCACTGCACCGCTGTCTTTATAAATTCATCTGATAAGGTTGATCGAAAATAGAAATCATTATGAAAACAAGTCTCTCATTTTCAAAGACAAGCTTTTTTCAAAATCAAGAATTTAAAGTGTTAAGGATTGTATGCTCTGACAAATAAACTTATGTTACCAAATTTGAACCCCACTGCAGGAATGTACACATCTGGATGACAACATATTTTAGCGTATACTGTTTTTTCTTCATTCATAGAATTTATGCTGTAATTCGTCATGATGCCGTCTGTTATGCTTGCAATGACGAAATGTCAAGTGTAACAAGATGTATTATCTCCAAAATACGTTTTATTCTTTCTAAATATAAACAAAACATCTGTCAGAACTAGAATGTACAATGTATTTTAAGCGATTTCTAAAATAGGAATGTGTTGACAGGAAAAACATAAAAATATATATTTTTTTTTAATATCTGCATCTGCTTTTTTAGGTTACCTAATTCTTCAATTCTAATCTTTTCATGATCAAAATATTGTTTAGTATATGCCCTAAACTAGAGCAGATGCTTAATAAGTCAAGCATTAACATGTGAAGTTCGGCTTGATAGGGTTTGCACCTGAAATCATTATACCATCACTGGAAGCCTTGTGGCATTATGGTTAGAGTACTGAAATTAGTTCATGACCCCTCTTAAGGTAAACTTATTTACTTTACAGTTCTGAATCGAGAGTGATTTATCTAAGTTGTAAGAACGTGTGTCACACCGAAGTAAAATAGATTCTAAGTTGAAACTAAACAAGTTCTGACAACTTAGATTAATCACTCTCTCGATTCTGCTTCCTTGATACGTAACCAGTACTCGCACAGAATGTGGATCAATGAAAGGTCGCAAGGTGGATCCGACTACTCGCAACATTCGAACCCCCAACTCACATGTCCTGGGGCCGACGGTTATACCCCTGGACCAATGTCCCTCTCTCCACGGGTTTAAATGACGGTACTGGTAGATTTGGGTTTTCATGAGAGGTTATCTCAAACGGTTCTGCTTGGAATGATATGGAGAATAGATGGTCGTTGTCGTTAATCGGAAATGTTATCGGTCAATGCGTAGGGATATTATCTGGTGAGCCGAAGGCGAATCGGATGATAAGCCGAGGCCGACCTAGATAACTTTTTCTATTCAAAGTCCCAACCATCTACTCTATCCATCCTGTTAGATATATGGATTTAATTAAACAAACGTAAAAATGAAAATAAAACACGAAAAAAGTGAAACAAAACAGAAAATCCATACTGACAGGTGCTTTACACCGAATAATTCCGGCACCAACCTATGTATACCGAGAAGGACCGAAGTAATCCGACTAAAAAAAGAGTTTCAAAATGGCGGATTATGGGCATTCTACCTTAAAAGACATGACATCTTTTTTAAGACCTATCGTATCTACTCGGCAATCTTCGGCACAGGCGGGTAGATATACCTGGTAGGTTGTTCATGAATACACCAGCTTAGCGTTCAGTTAGGAAAACGTTTGCGAATTGTTTGCGAATAACCGTAAATCAGAAAGATTTTACAACATTATCTCCGCGAGCGTCCGTGAATTTTGCAAACGGAAGTGGAGATTGACTCACGAATTACATACAGGCGAGCAAAAATGGTGGACTTTGGATTCTTTCACTTATTGTTAAAATGTTTTCATTGATTGTGTAATGAATAAACATAACATAACATAACATAACATAACATAACATAACATAACATAACATAACATAATTTTATTAAGACATTAAGCACAAAAGCTCATAAAGGGTGGTTTGGTTCATAATGAAATTGAAATTATCGTTTTACGGTTGTTTTAATTTTGATTTACATCATTAGAAGTATGAGACATAACTTGCCATTTATCCGCAAAAGGAATATTTTGACACTTATGACCATGTTCGCACACATACATATTCGTAACCAATTTCCAACTTTCTCACGGTGATTTCCCTGTTTTGGATTTGATTTATCTCCCTTATAAGCGAGCGTTTGCAAAAAAATCTGTTCAATAGAGATTTCCGTGAGACAAATTGTTCGCCGAAAACGTCTTTCCTTATTGAACGCAAGGCAGAAATCCTGGGGAAATTCGGTTGTTTCCAACGGATAACACACTTGATTACAAAATAACACGCATAGACTAAATACTTATGTATATACACACACATAATAGTTAAAATCAGAATAGAATGTTGTTGTTTTCATTAAATGATATCATATCAACAAATCGGTGTTTTATATTTTCTCAATCATATCTATTCGATAATCCCCAGCTTGTGCTCATAGCTCCCCATTACCACCGAGGTTATTTTAAGAAATGGCTGAGGTGCTCCGAATGTTTCAAGACGCCAAATGTTCGTCTGCATGTCATTAAGGGCAAAACCTGTGATCTATGCGAACGACGGATATGTACATCACGGGAACGTTTTTTGTTATACGAAGAAAATCTCTCGGTACATTCTACAGGTCGGGTTAGATCGGTGTCAAGGTAAACAACGTTCCCACCATTTACATAAAATAGCATAACGTTACTCTATTGAGGCATACAGCACATATTACATAGCCAATACACACATAAATGTACGCCATGGATAGACACGTGGTCAATGAATATGGTCATACTCAGGGTTTTCCCTCGACCCCTTCCTTTATGCTGATTTGGGGGACTTTTGATCCCTTAAATACGGAATTGTTAATGAAAAATACTTATCTTTAGGGGCTATATTCAGGAATTAGGGGGTCATTTACTATATAAATTGGTGGTTAAGGAAAACCCTGGCCACACATCTGTTACTTTTGAGATCTTGAATCACCATCGATACCAATGTATTAGATATCTTTAAGATTTTGCTAAATAAAGAATAGAACTTTCTACCCTCAGCTGTAATAAAATAGACACCCCAATCACATTTGTATTATACCGAGCAAAGTGAACTAGTACCGTCCGAAAATCAGTACACATGTTTTCAAATCTGACCAAAGCACCGGTATTTGTGTTCATACACCCCAAAAAAAATAGTCCTACAATAGGCAATCAAGACAAACTTTGAGAGCATTGAAGGACTATCATCTATACAGGAAACACATCAGTGTTCTACCAGCTCATCTCTTACCAGCAAAACTATGCACCAGAAGTCGAAACTCAAAGTTTCTAAATGGGACTACTTTTGGGTACTACAACCCGGAATTACTTCTTAAATGGTGCAAGACAACATACCCTAATACATTCTTATAGATATGCGAATATTTTATACAAGAATTGTGGCAAAAGGAGAAATTGCTTGTGACAAGCAATTTCTCCTTTTTGCCGCAATGTCTTTTGTAATTCGTCATATGCAAGACTCAAAACATGGCGTTATGTGGTTAAGTGTTAATAACTGAGATAGTCTTTTATAATTCAAATCTGAATGGCCATATGTCATATTGTAATTGTTTCTATGCCATTTAAATGTTTTAATATGTATAGCACTGTACATGTATGTATATGTATATAACTTGATATGTACATGTATGTATATGTATAGAACTTTATATGTACATGTATGTATATGTATAGAACTTGATATGTACATGCATGTATATGTATAGAATTGTACATGTATATATATGTATAGAACTTTATATGTACATGTATGTACATGTATAGAACTTTTTATGTACATGAATGTATATGTATAGAATTGTACATGTATATATATGTATATAACTTGATATGTACATGTATGTATATGTATAGAACTTGATATGTACATGTATGTATATGTATAGAACTTGATATGTACATGTATGTTTATGTATAGAACTTGATATGTACATGTATGTATATGTATAGAACTTGATATGTACAGGTATGTATATGTATAGAAGAACATATATGTACAGGTATGTATATGTATAGAACTTGATATGTACATGTATGTATATGTATAGAACTTGATATGTACAGGTATGTATATGTATAGAACTTGATATGTACAGGTATGTATATGTATAGAACTTGATATGTACAGGTATGTATATGTATAGAACTTTATATGTACATGTATGTATATGTATAGAACTTAATATGTACAGGTATGTATATGTATAGAACTTTATATGTACAGGTTTGTATATGTATAGAATTTTATATGTACAGGTATGTATATGTATAGAACTTGATATGTACAGGTATGTATATGTATAGAACTTTATATGTACATGCATGTATATATATAGAACTTTATATGTACATGCATGTATATGTATAGAACTTTATATGTACAGGTATGTATATGTATAGAACTTTATATGTACATGTATGTATATGTATAGAACTTTATATGTACATGTATGTATATGTATAGAACTTTATATGTACATGCATGTATATGTATAGAATTGTACATGTATATATATGTATAGAACTTTATATGTACATGTATGTATATGTATAGAACTTTATATGTACAGGTATGTATATGTATAGAACTTTATATGTACATGTATGTACATGTTTAGAACTTTATATGTACATGCATGTATATGTATATAATTGTACATGTATATAAATATGTATAAAACTTTATATGTACAGGTATGTATATGTATAGAACTTTATATGTACATGTATGTATATGTATAGAACTTTATATGTACATGCATGTATATGTATAGAACTTTATATGTACATACATGTATATGTATAGAATTGTACATGTATATATATATGTATATAACTTTATATGTACAGGTATGTATATGTATAGAACTTTATATGTACAGGTATGTATATGTATAGAACTTTATATGTACATGTATGTACATGTATAGAACTTTATATGTACATGCATGTATATGTATAGAATTGTATATGTATATATATATATATATATATATATATGTATAAAACTTTATATGTACAGGTATGTATATGTATAGAACTTTATATGTACATGTATGTATATCTATAGAACTTTATATGTACATGTACATGTATATGGAAGTGACTAATATATGATATAAATAATTCTCTACTATCAGGGTTACACCCAAACAGGCCGTAGTCCCAAATTGTGGTGCCGTTTAATTAATAAATAACATGCAGTCTCTTTTTTGTCTCCTTTTTTCACCCATGCATTGTTGGTTTTATGTGTAAAGAAATTCATTTCTGACGTTGTGTTGAATACATTAAATAGTTGTTGAAGTTTTACGATTTGAATTTTCAAGCAAAAACACGAATTCGAGCCTTGTCTTTGACAGTTTAGAGACAGTTGAACGTCCCGTCCCATGCATTCTTGGCCTGGATCATATGATTTGGTCGCTTTTACTCATTCATTTCGTATAGATAGAGACGGAAGCTTGAAGCTTATCGAAATTACCATCGACTCCTGGATACATACCAAGATCTTGTGCCGATGTGTGGGTTAGTTCCACACGTTACACCTTGCTTCTGACGGGGATTGACTCCGTTTAGTTTAGACTCATTTATTTTACATCGATTGTGACGTTCATTATAATTTAAATAAGTAACTCTCGATTCTGCTTCTTGGATACATGACCAGTACTTGCGCCCAATATGGATGAATGAACGTCAAAAAGAGAGAGCCGCTTCTTATGGGATTCGAACCAACGACCATGGTGCCCCGCGGCCGACGTTCTACTTATGAATCACTGTCCTCTATAAGTAAGTTAGTCCAGGGATTTACACAAAAACGCGTACGGGGTTCGAATCTGGTACCTTTATTACCAGAGACCAACACCCTACCACAGGGTTAAGTAATGCTTGATTTATTCTGCTTTAGCGCATATTTGAAAGTAGGCCATTAGTTACCATTGTTTAAGAACTTGAGTTTAAATATCAAATAAAACGAACATCAACTCTTGAAGGCAAATATTAGTTTACACCCCATGTTTATCTCCCTTACTCGATAATAAAGATGAAAATGCTGCATTAAAATACCCTTTCCCCAGTTTACTCTTTATAATAGTTTTCAATAAAGTAATGAAAATTATGATAAAAAAGAAATTGGTTATGTTGCGCAGTGTTTTCTTTTGTCAGTATGTTTACCACAGCATTGGGTTGTATTGTAACCTTATCTTTTGATATATGTGGATGAACGGCTTCAAAGATTAGAAAAATAACTGTTCAATATCATCATCATCATAATCATCCTCATTCTCATCATCATCAAACATCAACAACAACAACAACAACAACAACAACAACAACAACAACAACAACAACAACAACAACAACAACAACTCCAACACCACACCACCACCACCAACAGCAACGACTCCACCACTACCATCATCAAAACAGTTTCATCATCATCAAACAACAAACAACAACATCATCATGATAATCACCATCATCAACAACAATAGAATCATCCTCATCATACTTATCTAAAACCTTATCATCATCTTAAACATCATCATCAATATCATTCATCTAAATCATTTAAATGATCACCGACATCATCATCAACATCATTATCATCATCACGAACATCAAATTCATAATATATGATTTCTCCTCTTCATCTTCATTATCAATTTCATCGTTATAATATCATCATAATCATTATCATCTAAAGCATAATCCAGCAGAACATACCGATCCGGATAAGACACCCCGCGGATGCATCACCTAATAAGTCAGACCAATAATGTATCCCTCGATGACACTATGTATTAATGGTTTAAACAGCCGGGGTCAATCGCGTCATGTCCTGATAAGGTCGGGTGAAATCTTTCACGGACGTAAAGGGGTCATTTCACGACACGACCGCTTCCTTGTGTCCGGGAGTAGGTCCGGGAAAGACGTGGATGTATGACGTCATTGATGAATCCCAATTGCTTCATTACTACTCGATAAAACCTTTACCCTATAAGAGGTATTATAGATGGTCCTATTTGTAGACATAGTAGGTAATATCATAAAATATTAAAACGGCATTTAGGTTGTTTCTTTTTTTTTTGTTCTTTTAGAAGGTGTGATATTTTGCTGAAGCCATTGTGACAAAAGGATAAATTGCTCGTGACGAGCAATTGATCCTTTTTGTCACAATGGATTAAGAGCATGTCGGTTTAAGACGTGAAAACGTAAATTAATTTGAAGTAGGGGATGAAAATCAGTAATGAAATAAAATTCCTTTTATACAGATTGACTTTTTTTATTTTGTCAATCAAAGTGATTCAATTGTATGCAATGGTATACAGTTCAAAGCACCTTTATAGAACGAATAAATGCTAACTCGTTAGAAAATACCAATAAAGTTGGCATTTTGTATATGTATTTCTTTCTTCATAATGTAATTAACTAAGTCAACTATATGCAAACTATGAACAGAGTTCACAAGAATGGTTTTGAATGGTCTTATTATGCTTATAAGGGGAAACGAGTTAACCCTTTTACGAAATACAAATTGTGACGTCTTTACTGTTGTCGTGATTCCGAAAGAATTTAACACAGTGTTAAAATAGATCGTTTTACAAATAAAAATAATAAAGCTGTTTGTGGGGGACAGGGGTTCAGGGGTAGAGCATCGGTTTCTGAACAGGAGGGTCGTGGGTTCGAACTCCGTGAGAAACGGGATATGCCTTGCGAACTTTCATTAATCCACGTTCGGCGCAAGTACTGGTTATATATCGAGGAAGCAGAATCGAGAGCGATTAATCTAAGTTGTAAGAACTTGTTTTACAATCGATGTAAAATAAATAAGACTGATAACAATTAGATGTTGAACTTTGTGTGAAAAAAAAAGATTCTTTAAACAATAGAAAAAAACGTTACTCAAAGAATCAACTTCTCATTCGCTCAACAATATTTCGCAATATACCCCTAGTAGTACAATAGCGTCTCAGGATTATCAAGGAAAGGGTTGGGGATTAAGTTCCTCACCGATGACGTATTTCCGTTATCCGAAAAAAAAGAAAGAGAGAAATATACGGACTAAATAAGGACGCACGCAGGAAATATTTCACCCGGACATTGTCCTTATTTAGAGTTTCTTGATACGCGATGTGAGAAAACGTCGATAAAACGATTACCAAACGGCATGCTTGCTTTGTATGTGTGACCTTAAGGTAGAATACCCATCAAACCACAAAAATGTATTGTTTCAACGCCATTTCTTTTTGACTTTCAAATTCTCGCTTCGGTGAACAAGCCCCTTTCATCTTCCAGCAGTCGAATTAAGGTAGAATACCCATAAACTGCCATGTAAAAAAAATATCTTGTCGTATTACTTCGGTCGTTCTTGAATAGTTTAATAGTTTGATACGAATAGAACAGGCTCAGACCGATATTTACCAAAAACATCCAAAGTAATCAGGAAAATCGCCAATCTGAACACATCGGGTTTATCAAATGAAAACACCTCTGAAATAATAGGGATGACGCCATATTGGTTCCCAGCGGAATGACGTCACTTCACTTTCGTGTTTAAAAATAGACCTTAAATGTGAAATCTAAAAATTCTTTAACTTTGATTGAGGAAACAACTTTACATGTCACAACAACAATTTTGCTATTTGGTATGAGTTACTGATAAAAAGATTACTTAAAAGGATGTCCAACCCTTCCATACACATTGAACTACTTAACTTGCACGCTTAGAAAATGTGTTAATTGCCGGATGCCGATTTACCCGAAAAATTGTAACCCTACACTTATATCGGAGGTGTATTTCACAGCTCACGGAAATACCCGAGTAGTTCCGATTGGAAAATCGCTCTCGAGCTAATGTTAACTGTTATATTGTAACCGACATGAAATATAAAATTCTTGTATCTTGTATAAATTCTTGATGTAATCCGAAGAAGGATTTCAAAAATGTTTCAAAATGGAGGATTTCGGTATTCTACCTTAAATAGGGGCGTTTGTTTTGTTGAAGGGAGCGTCTCCTTTCCATCCGACGCAGTTCACCCGTTTGTACATCCCTTTGTGACGAGGGCGGGTCCGATGATCTTTCAACTTTTCGAGTGTAAACGAGTCCAATCAATGGATACAAGAGAAATTCGAAATACGACCTTGGTATATTAACAAACATTACTATGTAAATAGTTTGAGTATTGACCGGGTCACATACAACAGTGAGACTCAAAATAAAATGTCAATAAAAAAAACAGATATGTTTGTCTATAAGATTTTTTTTGCCGATATTTAGACTAAAGCCGTTAACCTTCGAATGCTGGGTAATTTTAAAAAAATAATTGTTTGTGTTGTCTACTTTCATAAACCTTAGATATCTGCTTAATTTTGATGAGGAAAGATACTCATAGTAGCAAACAGGTTAGATCACAGGCTAGTCCCCAATTTACTTGGTGGCTAGCCTGTGATCTAACCTGTTTGCGATACAATACAATATTAAGTTTACTCAGTCAAAGACCTATAATGATAATTTGCATGTTAAAATATTCAAATTTGTAAGAGTTGTGTATTATACCATAGACAATATATCTTCGTGTTGCATACTCTCTTATTTGTAGAGATTAAAGGCACATAAAAGGAGATCAGTAGAAATTAGATATTAAAAAAATATATGGAGTTCTTTTATTATTTTAAAAAGTCATGACAATTGATTTACGATTGCATTGAAACCCTATAAAATAGACTCCTTTAACATAAGTTATTTTGTGCTTGAAATATAGAAGTCTCCAATTCAATCATGTTTATCAACAACCTGTTTGTTTACATATTCAAAATAAATAATTCTGATTGGTCGGTTCAAACATTTGTGTATCAACTGTCAAGGTCAGGGGTGAAGAATCACACAATTAAACTGGTTAATCTGGGTTAATTCTTGTTG
Organism: Cerastoderma edule; assembly: GCA_947846245.1. NCBI lineage: Eukaryota > Metazoa > Mollusca > Bivalvia > Cardiida > Cardiidae > Cerastoderma > Cerastoderma edule. The sequence goes on from OX401411.1 coordinate 31,945,738, forward strand.
GCTTTCATGTTTAAGTTGTGCTGATGGGGTTTTTTGGTGAAAACAATTTGAATCTGACCAAAAGTTTACCAATTAATATAGTTTTTTAAAGCATTAATCTCCTTTTATGTGCCTTTAAACTATTGTTTCTGGATTCTTAACCAGCTTGCGCTAAGACTGTTATTTTATCATAAAAAGCAATGCTAGTTTTCGTACTTGGACTTAAAAAAGTGATAATTATATCTATAGGAATCTATTTGTTTTGCGATATTTCGAAAACAGCCTTAATCAAGCAAAACTAAATAAAACTTGTATTGCTTTTCTTGATAAAGGCTTCGCTCGAAATATTGAGCAAAAAAAAAAGGAAACGGAAAAAATAATAGACGCATATGTTTTATCAATATTCCCTTTAGAACAAACTAAACAATTCATATGTGCATTAAGAAAGCTTTTTTTCAGTCGCATAAACAGTAAAACAGCTATATTGCTATTTCACAGAAGTATCAGAGGTAATGAAAGTTACATTGCACAAGATCAGAATTATTTGTATATGGTATTGTTGTTGTGTCTAGTATATTTGTATATTAGTATAATTATCGAACCATGCGTGTTAGCACATCGCCCCACGTACTTTTATTTTTGTGTTTGCTTGTTTATTTGGAAAGGTTTAACACATCGTCAGCAGCTTTTTAGTAATACACGTACTTTAGCCACCAGGGTACCATGTTACTCACCAAATTAAGGACAATATTTGCGTAAGTCAAAACTTTTAAACATTGACTTTATGTTAAAGGAAAGTGCAATATTGCAATGTGACACGTCATTGGAAACGTCTCGAAGAGACGATTCCAATGGTGTTTTAATTTGCAATATTGCTAAGCCCAAAATTGAAATAAGAGGGGATGCTGTTTTGAATTTACGCAATTTTTGAAATAGAATGTTAAATTTACGCAATTTTTAAAATAACACGTTGAATTTACGCAATTTTTAAAATAAATTGTTTGATAAAACGATACCCAGGCCCCGGAGTCCCCAATAAAAGAGAATATATCGGAATCAGAATAATTGTCGTTTAAAACAATACGTCGACCATTTTAATGAGGTACCTTGAATATAGAGGTATATAGATTCTACTGTTATCTATACACTGCCGCTCCGTCCTTATAACAAGAAAAACCCTACAAAATCGAACACAACAAAATTATGTTATAAAGACTCATTAAACCTATTTCATTTGCATTAACGACATTTTTTCCATCATCGCATGACGTCATTAATTTGATATCACTTGATTCATTTCTGTAGATTTACCAATTAGAATCAAAGACAGACGGGCAGGAATAAGGAAACGTACTGTGAAATTCAACATGAAAAGTTCCAACAAAAGGTTTGTACTCTTCCATCCCTATTGAAAGATGTTAATGGCCCAATTTCAAAGCAAAATGAATGTCAGCAGGCATAGGAAAAGTCAATTCAAAGATACTATAATGAGATATTGGGTAGGTAGCATTTTTAACAAAAGGATAAATTGCTCGTTAAGTATTTATTTATTAATTTGTATAAAAATTAACATCGCGTCAATATTATGTCAGTTATCTTGCGACGCTCGACTCTTGATGATGGAGGAAGACCCCACTAAGACTGGTCAAGCCGGGTAGAACCACAGTAGGTCAGTCAGGAAGCTACCTCTCTCGGCAATTCATATACCATATCCCTTACCAGGAATTGAACCCATGCGGAGAGGAGCCATGTGCTTTTAGATCTGTAACTACTTGTTACGAGATTGTTACGAGTAATTCATCATTTTGTCTCAATTGTTTCCTACGTCCTCTGTATCCGATACAAACACAAACATTGTTAATTTGGTCTTCGTATCCATCAGAGCAACATATGTAATTGTAGAGAGTAATCTTTATTTACATCTCATCATTGTACAATCATAAAACACATTTACAACATAAAATTTAATTTCATGAAAGATACAATGCCACTCCATCATGGAGAAATTAGAGATGAGTCTAAAATCCGATAAGACGCAAGACAACAACATCTTAATTCAAGATAAAAAGAAATGCAGGCAATTGAGTAAGGGATTAAACGGACATTTTTCTCAGGACACCCCCTATCATACGTGCTCTATTTACACGAGAGTTGACTCAATGATTAAGGAGGTCGGGCCCCCATTCTCCGAGTTCAGACCGCGAGTTCATCATAAGTTTACGCGATTGTCCGTAAGGTTACGTATATATGTGGAAAACCGGAGCGTTTGGCAACAAGGGGAAACCCGGAAAACTCCGTAAATGTGCTTGTTTCCACTTTAGATAATGTGCGAGTCGAAATAAAATGTTGTTGAAACAATACATTTTTATTTACATGTATTGTGGTATATATGTAGTAGGAAAATAGCTTGTGTATGTAAAATTGATATAGGTTGTGTCAATTCATGTAAGTATGTACGGATGTTATGGGATGGATATCAAAACGGTTACAACGCTTATTGATCCGAACACAAATTTATTCATAGCATACAGACTCTAATGACTTAAATACGAATTTATTTTACTTCCAATCGCTCCAATATGTCACAAACACCATTACGGCTGATGTACAGTATCCAAGTTTCCTCAAATCTGTGAACAAGTACCTTTAAATCCAAAAACAAGAAACCGGAATAATTCATAAATTATAACTCACTTTACACATTTTTTGCAGTTTGTTAGCGCTACTTTGCTTTTAAGAGCCTTGGAAAATGCCGATTTCGAGGAAACGACGGCGAAATATCCTCTTACATTCAGTGAGGTTTAACCAAAGCAGTGTTCAAAGAGTCGTAAAAACAAAAACTGAACAAAACGGTTTCGATATTTGACGCGAATGCATCGAGAATCGGTTTTCTCGTACGCCGTTCCTGAAAGCTGTAGGGACAATGTCCGGTGAAATAACGTTTTGGCGCACGCCCCCTTTTATAAACCCTGGTTTCGGAATACATCGCCTTTCCGCATCTACATCTTCTGTAGAAGACTTTAGAAACTACTGCGTTGAAATAATGAACTGCTCTGATTAAGCATTGTAGCTCTTATGTCCTTAAGGAAAACAGAACAAAAACTGTGTTCTTTGCTTTGTTTGTTATTGCTTTGTGTTTGGATCAGCCACAAATTCCCCAAAAAGGGGAACCGTGACATCGCTTTTATCAATAGATCCCGTGAGGTTCTCCTTTTGTTACGGACGGCATATGTGATGACTGTTTGAAAGCTGTTCTATGAAAGAAACATATGTCTTAACAGGGAATTTCTCACTTTCCGACCATGAGTTCGAGGCATTTGTTTGAGAAGATTTCCATTACTCAAAAGTCGTAGTGTTTATCTGTTTTTCCACGAAAGAAAGCAACAATATCTTTTTAAATAGGGGACAAACATGTAGTTAACTGAGTCCGCAATCTTGGATTGAACAAAACTAAAACAAATCAATCAACAGAACTATTATACCTAACTTTTAAGTAAACGACGAAGATTTTCATTCGACTCCCAAATTCAAAAATTTCAAACGAGAATCGGTCCTCTCTAATTAATTCAGTGCAGTAGATAATCCGTGCCCCAACAAGGAAAAATTTAAACTAAAGAGGAAAAATCAATTTTTGACCTATTCCAAAAGTCGCCTTAAATAGATCAGTGTATTTATCATTACAAGTATCTACACATACATGTAGTAGTAAATCATTCGCGCTTCATTTTGATCATATCATCATGCGTAAACAAGTTTCACCATCTTATCTTTATATGGCAAGATATGCCAAAACCATCCCGAAATCGTCAAATGCTTTACATCAGCGATTTCTTGCCTGACTTATTCACCGATATAAACTAACGTCTTTGACTAGTTCAATTTGAAATAGGCACATTTAACAAAGTACGGCACTATAGAGGAAGAAAACCCAAACTTATTTCTCATCAGAAATGTTAAACAAATTCGACTGTTCCAATTTGAAATAGAAACAATATACGACACTTACATATACTTGTTTAAAGAAAGATAGCCCCAACATTTCTCTGATGAGAGATGTTAAACATTTTGACTGTTCCAATTTGAAAAGGAAAATTTATATAAGAATCTTATAGAGAAATGAAACCCCAATTTTTTTTTCATGGGCAATGTTAGAACACGTTTTGACATAAAAAAAAAGAGGAATTGCCCGTCACGATCAATTACTCCTTTAATCACGAAAAAGAGAGAATGCTCTTAATTTGTATCCCTTACATTGAAATTAATAAAACACTAGAATGGCCCGTGACTTGTTCATAGCGTCAAATGTTTTCCTCTTGCAGCAGACAACTTTCAAAAAATCATTGTGGCAAAAGGAAAAATTGCTTGTCCCAAGCGATTTCTACTTTTGCCACAATTCTTTTCCATTCAATCCATTAACATATCACAGCAGCAGGACTGAAAGTGTGTTCCTATGTTTACAAAGCTTTTATACAGTCGTCTGCTTCAAGTAAAAAATGTCGTCTGCAGGTGGTAAAGAGTTAATAACCAGTGAGACTAGTCAATTGTTAGTGTAAAACACCGGTTATCCCCCCTTTCTCGGATTCCGCGGTCGTCATTTATTTACCCATAACCTCATTTATATAAGATTGTGTTTTTTAGCTCGGATTTAAAGACTCGGAAGGCGGTAGATTGTGTCATTCGATCAAAAAAGAGACAAAAAAAATTAATAAAATAACAAAAAAAAAATAACAAAAGAAAATTCTTTCAGCTTTCTGATAGAAACCACTCTCTGGACGAGCAATTCCTACTTTTTTCACAGTGTTTTCTTAGCTATTCTGCCGCAGATGCGGTAGATAAAGTGTTGATGAAGTACGTGGGAGTTAAGTAAATAAGACTAAACGGTCTATAAGTGAATCTGAGGTCATCTACCGGTTACTACGAGGTCACACTAGAGTGATTCAAACTTTACCCCCTTTTCCCTCAATCGTATCTACTCGGCAATCCCCGTAACAAGTCGGTAGATATACCTCGTAAGCAGTACATGAATACACCAGAATTCCTGGGGTAATTCGCCTTTCTTTCCGGGGGATAACGCAAAATGCACACAGGCATTAAATATGTTTTTGAATACACACAAATTGGTTAAATATCACAATTGAATGGTTTTTTTTTACCCTTTTCATTAAATATGATCATATCAACACATCTTTGATTCATATTTTGTCAATCGGTTCTTTTCGGCAATCCCCGGCTTGCACCGGGGATTTCCGAGTAGATACGATTGCAAACGGACATGCCCTTCGTAGCTGACCTACTTTCAAAGATGGCTCCCCATTACCTCCGAAGTTATTTTAAGAAATGGCCGAGGTGTTCCGAATGCTTTTCCCTTTGTACTCGTATTCCAAAACCTTTTTACTGAAAATGCTCGAAGATGTTCAAAAAGACTATCTAACAGGTGGTGGACCAATCGGAACTATTCGGGTATTTCCGTGACCTGTGAAATACACCTCGGATGTAAGTGTAGGGTTACAATTTTTCGGGAAAATCGGCAAACGGTAAAACACACCACCAGGCCACTTTTAGATCATGGTCAAAGGCAATCGGAACAACTCGGGTATTTCCGTGAGCTGTGAAATACACCTCGGATATAAGTGTATGGTTACAATATTTCGGGTAAATCGGCATCAGCCAACTAACACATTTTCTAAGCGTGCACGTAAAGTAGTTCAATGTGTATGGAAGTGTTGGACATCCTTTTAAATCATTTTTTATCAGTAACTCATACCAAATAGCGAAATTGTTGTTGTGACATGTATAGTTGTTTCCTCAATCAAATTTAACGACTTTTTAAGATTTCACATTTAAGATCTATTTCTAAAAACGAAAGTGAAGTAACGTCATTCTTGCGGGAAACAATATGGCGTCATCCCTATTATTTCAGAGGGTCTCGCACCTGTTACGGAGTACTTCCGGGTCGTAGTACCCAAAAAGTAGTCCCATTTAGAAATTTTGAGTTTCGACTTCTGGTGCATAGTTTTGCTGGTAAGAGATGAGCTGGTAAAACACTGATGTGTTTCCTGTATAGATTATAGTCCTGCAATGCTCCCAAAGTTTGTTTTGATTGCTTATTGCAGGACTATTTGTTTGGGATGTATGAACACAAATGCCGGTACCTCGGCTAGATTTGACAGCTAGTGCACTGATCTTCGGACGGTACTAATACACTTTGCTCCGTAGAAAAAAAATGAGACGATTGAGGTGTCCATTTTATTACAGTTTCTGAGAGTTAAATGGACAAACTTGATGTTCCTGTATATAGCTAAGCGTAAAAAACACTATTCTTCATTCAGCAGAGTCTTGAAAATGCCTGATTTAACATTGGAGTCAATGGGAATTCAATATCTAAAAAGTAACAGGTGTATGACCAGAAGTGTTTCATTGGATAAACCCGATGTGTTCAGATTGGTGGTGGACTTCATCATTTCTTAAACAAATTTTTTTTAAGGATACAATGCGATTACGGATCTAAAAAGTTACATAAAACTAGAATACAGATTAATTCTAAGTTTTGTCAATCACAGAACGCATTCTGTGAGATAGCCCTTTGAAACACACCTAAAGACTCGTATCTAAAGAAAATGTAAAAGTCAAACTGAAATGTCGTTAAAACAATCTATTTTGTCTTGTTGTTTGATGTGCAATTAGAAGTAGCTATGGCAAGCATGGCCTATTTGGGAAGCGTCAACGTTTCTTGATTCGGGCAGTTGAGATGCGGTAAATCTCAACAGCGATGTCACGCTTTTGGATTAAGCTCATATCATTTCACTATAATTATACACACTTTAAAGAATCGAAAAAACGTTCTCATTTTGATTCCGATGACAATTATTCAATGCCTATCATATAACTGTACAACTGTTGTGCAGTTTTAAAGAAATCAATTTTCAACTTCCAAATTCCCTCACATCTGTGAACAAGAACCGTTTAGAAGAACTAGTTGGTCTCTGGAAGAACGGCTGCTTCAGAAACTCTTATCAAAATCGATTTCTTTCTCACCACCACTTTATTATTTTCCATGTTTTCTTGCCATAGTTTGTAGTTGTTACTCCTTTTGAATGCATTGAATTCCCATATATGTACATATTGGTCATTTGCATGCAGCTGTTTTTGCATTAATTATGTCATAATAAAGTTATGTTATTTCATGTTGTGCTATGTTATATAACATCATGTAATGGTTTGTAATAATATACCAATATCCTCAAAGTTCCGATTTTGTGACGGTTACAAAATTGAAAGCAACAGCGATGTCTTTAACCCTTTCCCAAACAACAAATTTTCGACCGTCTCAAATTGAAAGAGTTTACAGACGACATTTCAAAAGGTGATGACATTGGAAAATTATCTTCTGATAGGGCTGAAAACATTGTGGGAAAAGAAAAAATTGCTCGTTACGAGCAATTTCTCCTTTTCCCACAATGTTTTCTGAGGTCGTCTGCAACAAAGTGGTCAAATGTCGTTATTGTTTGGGAAAGGGTTAAATGGTTGTGAAAAGTAACACTTATCTTCAATACAATACGAACTGATAATGTCATAGTTTAAACCGCACTTTGATTTGACTGAGCTCTGTTTTTTTTTCAAACCACAATACAAATATAAGGAACTAACAAGTCAATACATTATATGGACTGAGATCTGGCCATAAATTATTTTCAAAACAAATGACGATAAGTATTTCAAATAATACATACTTATATAACTAAAAAATGTGATCAGATAGACATTGAATAAATAAATAACAAATGACAGCATAACATTTGTTTTTACCAGGCGTGTAGCATCTTATCCCACTTATTATAACATTTTGACTTAGCTATGCGAAGATTTGGTTCATATAAATGCTTAACCCTTTACCAAACGCCAAATTTTCGGCTGTCCAAAGTTGAAAGAGTTGGCAGATGACCATTCAAAATGTGATGAAATTGAAAAGCAATCAACTGATAGGGCAGCAAACATTGAGGGAAAAGGAGAAATTGCTCGTTAAGAGCAATTTAACCTTTCCCCACAAGGTTTTCCAGAGTTGTCTGCAACAAACTGGTCAAATGGCTTTATTGCTTGGTAATGGGTTAGAATGAATCTGATGCTGCGCCAAGGACAAAAACTGTGAGTAAAATACTGTGTCCAAAGTTAATCTGGAAACCTTTGTCTAATGATGGTTACGAATGTTGGAGCGCATTCAGAACTGAAACACTTCTTAAACTTTAACTTGACAAATCTGATAATGCGCCAAGGACAAAAAAACAGTTAGTAAAATACTGTGTCGAAAGTTAACTCTGGAAACCTTTGTCTAATGATTGTTATGAATGTTGGAGCGCATACAGAACTGAAACACTTCTTAAACTTTAACTTGACTAATCTGATGATGCGCCAAGGAAAAAAAACAGTGAGTAAAATACTGTGTCAAAAGTTAACTCTGGAAACCTTTGTCTAATGATGGTTATGAATGTTGGAGCGCATACAGAAATGAAACACTTCTTAAACTTTAACTTGACTAACCTGATGATGCGCCAAGGAAAAAAAACAGTGAGTAAAATACTGTGTCAAAAGTTAACTCTGGAAACCTTTGTCCAATGATGGTTACGAATGTAGGAGCGCATACAGAACTAAAACACTTCTTAAACTTTAACTTGACTAATCTGATGATGCGCCAAGGAAAAAAAACAGTGAGTAAAATACTGTGTCAAAAGTTAATTTGGAAACCTTTGTCTAATGATGGTTACGAATGTTGGAGCGCATTCAGAACTGAAACACTTCTTAAACTTTAACTTGACTAATCTGATGATGCGCCAAGGACAAAAACAGTGAGTTAAATACTGTGTCAAAAGTTAACTCTGGAAACCTTTGTCTAATGATGGTTACGAATGTTGGAGCGCATTCAGAACTGAAACACTTCTTTAACTTTAACTTGACTAATCTGATGATGCGCCAAGGAAGAAAACAGTGAGTAAAATACTGTGTCAAAAGTTAACTCTGGAAACCTTTGTCTAATGATGGTTACGAATGTTGGAGCGCATTCAGAACTAAAACACTTCTTAAACTTTAACTTGACAAATCTGATGATGCGCCAAGGAAAAAAAACAGTGAGTAAAATATTGTGTCAAAAGTTAACTCTGGAAACCTTTGTCTAATGATGGTTACGAATGTTGGAGCGCATTCAGAACTGAAACACTTCTTTAACTTTAACTTGACTAATCTGATGATGCGCCAAGGAAAAAAACAGTGAGTAAAATACTGTGTCAAAAGTTAACTCTGGAAACCTTTGTCTAATGATGGTTACGAATGTTGGAGCGCATTCAGAACTGAAACACTTCTTTAACTTTAACTAGACTAATCTGATAATGCGCCAAGGAAAAAAAACAGTGAGTAAAATACTGTGTCGAAAGTTAACTCTGGAAACCTTTGTCTAATGATGGTTACGAATGTTGGAGCGCATTCAGAACTGAAACACTTCTTTAACTTTAACTTGACTAATCTGATGATGCGCCAAGGAAAAGAAACAGTGAGTAAAATACTGTGTCAAAAGTTAACTCTGGAAACCTTTGTCTAATAATGGTTACGAATGTTGGAGCGCATTCAGAACTGAAACACTTCTTAAACTTTAACTTGACTAATCTGATAATGCGCCAAGGAAAGAAAACAGTGAGTAAAATACTGTGTCAAAAGTTAACTCTGGAAACCTTTGTCTAATAATGGTTACGAATGTTGGAGCGCATTCAGAACTGAAACACTTCTTTAACTTTAACTTGACAAATCTGATAATGCGCCAAGGACAAAAAAACAGTTAGTAAAATACTGTGTCAAAAGTTAACTCTGGAAACCTTTGTCTAATGATGGTTACGAATGATGGAGCGCTTTCAGAACTGAAACACTTCTTCAACTTTAACTTGACTAATCTGATGATGCGCCAAGTAAAAAAAACAGTGAGTAAAATATTGTGTCAAAAGTTAACTCTGGAAATCTTTGTCTAATGATGGTTACGAATGTTGGAGCGCATTCAGAACTAAAACACTTCTTTAACTTGACTAATCTGATGATGCGCCAAGGAAAAAAAAAACAGTGAGTAAAATACTGTGTCAAAAGTTAACTCTGGAAACCTTTGTCTAATGATGGTTACGAATGTTGGAGCGCATTCAGAACTGAAACACTTCTTAAACTTTAACTTGACTAATCTGATGATGCGCCAAGGAAAAAAAACAGTGAGTAAAATATTGTGTCAAAAGTTAACTCTGGAAAATTTTGTCTAATGATGGTTACGAATGTTGGACCGCATTCAGAACTGAAACACTTCTTTAACTTTAACTTGACTAATCTGATAATGCGCCAAGGAAAAAAAAACAGTGAGTAAAATACTGTGTCAAAAGTTAACTCTGGAAACCTTTGTCTAATGATGGTTACGAATGTTGGACCGCATTCAGAACTGAAACACTTCTTTAACTTTAACTTGACTAATCTGATAATGCGCCAAGGAAGAAAAAACAGTGAGTACAATACTATGTCAAAAGTTAACTCTGGAAACCTTTGTCTAATGATGGTTACGAATGTTGGACCGCCTTCAGAACTGAAACACTTCTTAAACTTTAACTTGACAAATCAGATAATGCGCCAAGGAAAAAAAAACAGTGAGTACAATACTATGTCAAAAGTTAACTCTGGAAACCTTTGTCTAATGATGGTTACGAATGTTGGAGCGCATTTAGAACTGAAACACTTCTTTAACTTTAACTTGACTAATCTGATAATGCGCCAAGGAAAAAAAAACAGTGAGTAAAATACTGTGTCAAAAGTTAACTCTGGAAACCTTTGTCTAATGATGGTTACGAATGTTGGAGCGCATTCAGAACTGAAACACTTCTTCAACTTTAACTTGACAAATCTGATAATGCGCCAAGGAAAAAAAAACAGTGAGTAAAATACTGTGTCAAAAGTTAACTCTGGAAACCTTTGTCGAATGATGGTTACGAATGTTGGAGCGCATTCAGAACTGAAACACTTCTTAAACTTTAACTTGACTAATCTGGGTACCGTTTTACTGAAAAGTTTACGCTTAAGATTTGCGTAAGTCTAAAACAACATTTCCTCTTATTTCAATATTGGGTGCAGCAATATTGCAAAGTAACACATCATTGGAATCGTCTCTCCGAGACGCTTCCAATGACGTGTCACATTGCAATATTGTACTTTCATTGAAGAGACTATCCATGTTTATTAATTATGACTTACGCAAATAATTTCTGTAAGTTGTTTAGTAAAACGGTACCCTGGTGAATACGCTGTCTTCCGTGAATGTGAAAAAATAACATTGTCCTTGTGATGTACTTGACAAGAAAGGAAAAATGCAATTCATTTTCCAAACATTGGAAGCTTTTGTCAATCATGTTGGCATTTTCAATCCGTCTGCTGAGAGGTAGTTTGAAAAAAAGTAAAAACAGTACATAACATAACAAAACATATATTGCATTATAAATATAACATATTACATATCAATTTAAACAAAGACATAGATTTACAGAAGATGTTATTCAATTTCTATTCTCTTGAGCATAAACAATTAATATTAAGAGATCAAAGATGGATTTAGTGAAAGACTATCAAATGCCTGCATATTCGGCCATATTTGGTAAATGAAGTACGTAGGTAATTCGGGCATGCGCATTTGACGAAACCCTCCTTATTTACCGAGACAATCCTTCAGAAAATAATTGATTGCAAGAATCGACTGCTCCTACTCTCTTAACCCTTATAATGCTGGAACCGACTTAATGCTTATGCAAACAGGCTGGACCTAGGCCATCCGCCAAGTAAATTGGCGGCCGCCTGTGATCTAATCTGGTTGCTACTCTGAGCACATTTCCCAAACAAAATTAAGCAGGTATTTAAGGTTTTGGAAGGCGCACGACTCACAAATCTATTTTTAGAAAGAATACCCAGCATTCTAAGGATTGAAGGGAAATCTATGTCCTCTGTGACCTATAGTGCAGTAGCTAGAGTACAGAACTTGAAGTCACATGCTCCCTCTTCGCGTGGGTTCAAATCCCGAAACAGCACATTTTGAATTCTATAAGAGGTAGATGTCCCGTTTGACTTACGTGAATGACGTAACAATAGGTAAAAAACGAAATAAAAAAAGTGATTATTAAACACAAATCTTTTATTATCTTTGGAGGAAAACATATATATTTCTATACGTCAATATTCAAAAAGGACATTCCTTGTTGCAAGAGGGTCTTTGATAAACAAGCATAGCGTAATCAGCTCATCTCTCTGACAATTCTGTAAACTGACAGTGAATTTATAAAATGAAGGCCTCACGTACTAAACAATCAGAAAAGCGTTCATAAAAACCCCGATTTCACCGAAACAATCCTTTCATCCTTAGAATGCTGGGTAATTTTCTAACAAAAGATTTTTGTGTCGCCAGTAATCTAAAACCTTAATTAGCTGCTTAACTTTGACGAGGAAAGATACTCAGAGTAGCAAACAGGTTAGAGCACAGGCCAGCCGCCAATTTACTTGGTGGCTGGCCTGTGATCTAATCTGTTTGCATAAGCACGAGGTCGGTTCCAGCACTTTAAGGGTTATAGACTAGCTAATTTCATGGATTGTCTCCGTGTACTCTCCTAGACGAGTATGTGTTTGTACTTTTTGCTTAGTTGTTAGAGTGCAGATCTTAGATTCACATGCCCCATTTCCGCGTGAGTTCAAATCCCGAAGCTGGATATTTTGCTTAAAATGAAAAATAGTCTCCCTGGTAATTTATACGATGTCTGGGCTTTCTTCCGTCTTGTCAAGCCGTTAAAGGCATTTAAGCTTGGGCTCTTCTTTCATCTTTCAAGAGCCACGATTCGTCGTTTAGATTCACTTTCAATTTCCTTGATTTCACTCAGTTCGTGTTACAGAACGCAAAAGGTAATCAAATATGCAACACATATTTAACAAGGCAGTATATCGATATAAGTTGTTCGGTTGGATTTCAAGAACTGAAACACTTCTTTAACTTTAACTTTAATATGAACAAAGGCATTGCCTCTAGACCGCTCTCTCAACTCATTGTTATGGATTTTGCATGAAACTTGCATACTGAATATGCTTTTCAATCTAGATTCAAAGTACAAATTTGTGGAAATAAAAGAATTAGCTTACTAAGGGGAGCAGATAGAATCTACTCATTTTATCACAGAGCTGTCATCTTTGTCACATTTAGATAGGTCTCAGTAAAAGGGCAAGTCTCCTGGTAGACTTTTTTGATGGACTATGTTCTATATGGGTATTAGTCAACCCTTTCCCAAACAGTAACGACATTTGACGACTTTGTTGCAGACTACTTTAGAAAACATTGTGGGAAAAGGAGAAATTGTTCGTAACGAGCAAGTCTTCCTTTTCCCACAAGGTTTTCTGCTCTTTCCAAATAATATTGTTCAATTTCATCACATTTTGAAATATCGTCTGCAAACTCTGTCAATTTGTTTTTTGGGAAAGGTTAAAGCTTGCTTGGGCTGTGTATGAGGGCCTTTCAGCAATAATGAGTCATTCATCATGTAAGGACAAACTACTCATGCAATGACAGAACCACCAAACTATAATCTTTGAACCACAAATTCTGTTTCTGCTTGAAATCATAGAATTTTCTTCACAAAATCATGTGTTGTAGGTACTGGTTTAAATCATCATGAGAAAAAAACAACATGTCATTTAATGATGAAGAAGAGTCAGTTGGATTAATAGTTTCAGATGATGTTCAACAACATACTCATCTACATGCTTTGGGACTTACCAAATTACATCAAATAGAAAGCCAATCAGGTCTTTGTTTGAATGGTTCTTTATTGTTCAATATAGAGATTGCTTTGCTGATCTACAAAAGGTCATTCAATAACAACAAAAAGCTTTGTTGTAGCCAAAAGGTATTTCGTTTAACTTTAAAATAAAAAAAAATCCTTAATTTTTTATATTAATAATTCATAAACCTTTGTTAACACATGAAACACTGCTTTTTTATATGTTTTTATCTATTAACCCTTTACGGTATATAGCGCCGTTCGCCGCCTTATCGATTACCGTATAAAACGCTTTTCGCCGGTATACCTATTACCGTATAAAACCTATTTTGACGGGCTATCGATTACTGCATAGAACGCTTTTTGACAGCTGAAAAATTGATTCAACTTCAACCCTTAATTACACAAATAAACACACACGTCATTTTCTCCAAAGTTTATTTTCCTATTAAACAAATATGTTTTCTTTCATATACGATGATAAAATCATGGGGTCAAAGTTAAAACTTTTGCTCTAGAGCGAATCTTTTGATAGTGGTCACGCGGCACACTTCTAAAAGAGACGCTATGGGATTGAGATGAAGGGAAATGAAATACCCACCCCAATAAAACTGAAAGCGGCCTTCGATATCCTGTCATAAAGATCAAAACAATGCCGATTTGTAAAGACTTGATAAGGATTTCATGCAATTCTTTACAAACTAACACTTTTCTAAAAATATTATCCAATTAAAAAGAACATAGGGCACGCGACCCGTAGACTATTTAATGAGAAGTCTTCCGGTCATAAAGATCAAAACACTGCCGATTTGTAAAGACTCGATAAGGATTTCATGCAATTCTTTAGTAACTTAACACATTTTTAAAAATACTATCCAATTAAAACCAGAGCATACGGCACGCGACCTGTAAAGGATGTTTATGACACGGAGCTATTGTTCAAAGTTTAAAGGCGATTGAAAATCGAGCCGTCAAATAATTGACGTTATAAAGACAGCCTTTTTAAAATATTTAGCCAATTTGGTGTTTCCGATCGCAAGTCGGACATCAATGTAGATTCAGAGCAGTAATTTGATCGTTTTTTATTAAGCCTGAAGATGATGAAATGTTGATAAATATTACCAATTCACGGACAAGCAAATTAGATCATTCCTCCGACTTTGACTACAACTACGAGCTTTTGGTAAATTCATCACCCATGGACACGTATTTTAAGGAAATATAAGCATGTTTCGTTGCCAAAATGAGTTGATTTTTACTGTTTTACATTTATAAGAAGGACTAGGTTTAACTCCTTTACAAAGCAATATTGCGCTGAAAAACATTCTTTTATATATTTTGGAAACGGTTTGAATGGGAATTGAAGTAAAACGATTCAGCTTTGTTGAGAAATATGCAAAGACAAAGTATGTATCTCGAGTCATGAACGGTATTTTTCGGCAACAAAATTCCCTGCAATTGATGACAAACGGAAAAACAAATTACGGATCTCTCAGGGAGAACACATAAGTCATATTATTAATTTTGATTTTGTATAATTCACACCGTAATATACATTTTCATTGTTTGTTTAATTTTCTACAACTTAATCCTGATATGAATGTATCACTAAATAAAGAAAAAAACATCAACTTAAAGGAAATTTTGTTCTCGTCGTCTTTTATTCTTTGAAAAAATCTATTAGATGAATGTAAAATGCATTAATTTAGGTTTGATTAACAGTACCCCAATCAATAACATTTATCGGAGATAATCCTGTGCAAATAGGTACCCAGGGTGACTAGTTATGTATGCGTTAATGGTCTTCGATAATCGGATGGTTTATACCTATAGTGTCACTGATAAGCCTTATCTCTATACCTTAAAGGGTTAAAGAACTTAGAAAAAGTTCTGTATGCAATAAATGATTAATGAAATGAAGTTAAAAGACATAAGTGATAATCAGCAGACAGCATTAGTTAATGTATTCTAATTCCTTGCTTTAACAATTTGGTTGAAAAAAAAAGTCACAGCTTAGTTTTGGCACATTAGCTTCATTCTTGACATCAACAGTTCCCTGACCTTCATTGTTTGAATAGAAAAACACTTCTGAGAGTTGAAAAAATATGACAGAAACATTTGTGTTCAACTTCTTCAAATAAAAGAAATAACAAATACTCTATGATATACAAAGTAGCCATTTTCTTTTACAAAATGTTTCAAATTTAGAGCAATAACAGGTATTAATTTAAGTTTCTTTTTCCAATGAATAAAAGCAATTGTGACAAAGGAAAATGTTCTCTCTGAGCCTGTTTCCCCTTGTCATAATAAGTTTCAAAATTTTGGGGTAAATCAAAGGAGAAATAATAATTCAACATTGATGTATGCAAATTAAACTCTCATCTTTTTTCCCTTCATACTCATGCAATAATTAGAAAAGAAATTCAAGTAATGACTCAAGTTACTGTCTTCCTCTGGTCTGCTGCAGGCTTACTAAGCAGTTTTAACATAATATGATAATGCTTTTTGTCTCGATAATTTGACTGAGTTGTGTGTTTTTAAGGCTTCTTGAAAGAAAGAAAAGATGAGACATGTGGCAGTGTTGTCATTATAGAATATTTCATAGTCCTTCTCAATTTTTCTATATTATTGTCCTTTGATGTCCATAACATATGATATATCATTGTTAATGTTATTTTTTCTTCATGAAATAAGTCTTTTGAAAAGAAAACTAAACTTTAAGACTATTCACTGATCAAACATGAAGATTTAAGGTATCTCCTTGTAAATCTTCATCTGTTTTTTTTATTATATCCACATCACTGAATGTTCTGTTGCTGTTACACCTTCCTTACTCTGCCAGTTAGTCATCAGATTTGGCTGTTAAAAGAGAAAAATAAAAAATTTAAATCTTTTGGCAATACTGGCCACATTAAACTGACTTATAATTTTTAATTGGTAACAATGGAAATAATTCATTCCTGATAGTAATCAATTGAAGCAGTTTACTGACAGAATAAAAAAGAGCCGATTGGTGATAAAAAATTCTATAGTCCAACCTGTCTTGACTTATTTTGGTTTCATTTTCATTCTAACCAAGGTTTTTGAAAAAGAAAAGAGAAAGAGTTATTTACAAATTGTGAGCAACACCAAATTCATCAACATTTCTGGATCATACAAAAATGTTCAAATTAAAGAAAAAAACAAACTTCCACATTAAAGAGAATTGCTTCTTTGCTATATTACATTAATAAGTTACCTTCAATCTTTATGACAATTATGTTTGTTTATTTAAAGGGGAGAGAAAGAATATACATGTTTAGACATATACTTACTTGTATTATAAAACAGAATCAATGTTTATGCAGGTCTGCATCTTTTCTTTAGAATTGACATATTTCCAACCATCATACATTCTGTAATATAAAGAAAAAACAACTAAGGGATCTATTACCATAAACCTTTAGGACAAAATTCTCACTTGCAAGAACAATTCAATGTTTTGGAATTATATCATCACTAGACGAAACGAATAAAATAAAATACTGCCATATAAGGTGACATACATAACCAAATACTTAAAACATAGGCGTAGGAGCGTTTTCAATATTGGGGAGGGCAACTTCAGATGAGGGCCCGTCTAAGAATAAATGTTCCTAAACTTTTTCATGGCTATTCATGCATTTACAAATTCAATAACATTATAAGAATAACAAGAAAGCGTATGAAAATGTGTATCTTAAATATAAAAAAAAAATAATAATAAAAGGATATGCCAGGTCTCGATCTCACGCGGAAATCAAATGCATTGATCTAAACAAAAGGTGCAGCGGCCAGACTGTCACAGCCACGCATTCAACTCGTTTTAGATTAATTTTCAAGCATTAGGTAACAATTGAAGACAATATTGAGTCTGACCCCTTTAGGTAACAATTGAAGACAATATTGAGTCTGACTCCTTAGAACACGTTTTACACCACTGTTTTCGTCAATCTAGACTTCCCGGGTATTTCAGTGAGCTGAGTTTTCATTGGATAAACCAGATGTGTTTAGATTGCCATTTGCAATGATGACGTCAAAAGGATTTTTGTTATAATGCGTAACAAAAGGCGAATTGGTGTAAGATAAAGCACAAAAAAACACATTTATTCTGCTGTTAAATTTTGTTTCTTTCATATTTCTTTTCAAATATCTTCATTTGCCATTGTGAATATTGGGGGGGGGTATATTCTGCCCCCCCCGTGTGGATATTGGGGGGGGGGGAGGGGCTGGCCCCCCAGCTCCTACGCCTATGTAAAAGGGTATTTCACTTTTGAAAAGGAAATTCATGCTGTTATTGTTACTTAAAATATCGCCCCATAATTGAATTATTGAATTGCTATTGAATTGTCAAGAAGGTACCTTGTACTCAATTTAAAAGCTCCAACAATAACAAATAATCCATATCAGCAACTGACGAGTTGATATCGTTGCTTTATTGGTCGGCATAATAGTGTATTCCATCTACAACACGATGTGTACCTAATGCTTTCCTTACACATCGCAAAAATGACATAGACCGTCTACATGAACATTAGATTATGCCTAACTGCAGGGTGTAATCACCGAATCGATAGGTGAACACTTATTTCACCGGGCAACACACATTTTCTAGTCAAGTACTGCAGGGAGCATGTACTGTAATACTAAAAAATGAATGCTGTAGTTCTACTTAAAAGGAAGAAGTTTTTTCAGATGGATGTTTGTTTAGAGGAAGCATCTTCAGCGAGGCGTGACGAGGGCTCGCCTTCTCGAATTTTCTACGACGAATTTTGGTGAAAATGGTCTAATTAGATATACTGTTTTATAACGAAATGAAAGAGTACAAAAAGTTCTCTTACCTACAACCGGCGATTCGTTTTCCTTTCAAGGAGTTGAACACGGTGTTCAATTTAAAGTTTGAAGCGGTGGCGCCGATCCTGTTGTTCGTGTTTTGTTTTTCGATAGAATGGTTTATGGTTCATTCATGATTGGCGGACATAAACTCAATGAGCGGCAATGAATTTATGTAAAACCAGTCCATTCCATAAAGCCGGAAACACCCGAAGCAAACCCGAGTTTTCTCTTTACAAGGAATGGTTCACTATTGGTAGATATATTGGTAGATAAAGGTAATGCTTGAAAATAAATTTAGATAGAACCAGTCCATTCCGTAAAGCCGGAAACACCCGAAGCAAACCCGAGTTTTCTCCTAAGGTAAACCGGAAGCCACCTGTTTTTTTGCTAATGGTATAACCGGTGTTAACATAACTTGTTACTCGTACGTATGTTACCGTTATCCGCTCTCCGAGCGCTTCGCGCTCTGAGAGACCGGTACTAATCTGATGATGCACCAAGGAAAAAAAACAGTGAGTAAAATACTGTGTCAAAAGTTAACTCTGGAAACCTTTGTCTAATGATGGTTACGAATGCTGGAGCGCATACAGAACTGAAACACTTCTTAAACTTTAACTTTACTAATCTGATGATGCGCCAAGGAAAAAAAAAACAGTGAGTAAAATACTGTGTCAAAAGTTAACTCTGGAAACCTTTGTCTAATGATGGTTACGAATGTTGGACCGCATTCAGAACTGAAACACTTCTTTAACTTTAACTTGACAAATCTGATAATGCGCCAAGGAAAAAAACAGTGAGTAAAATACTGTGTCAAAAGTTAACTCTGGAAACCTTTGTCTAATGATGGTTACGAATGTTGGAGCGCATTCAGAACTGAAACACTTCTTCAACTTTAACTTGACAAATCTGATAATGCGCCAAGGAAAAAAAAACAGTGAGTAAAATACTGTGTCAAAAGTTAACTCTGGAAACCTTTGTCGAATGATGGTTACGAATGTTGGAGCGCATTCAGAACTGAAACACTTCTTAAACTTTAACTTGACTAATCTGGGTACCGTTTTACTGAAAAGTTTACGCTTAAGATTTGCGTAAGTCTAAAACAACATTTCCTCTTATTTCAATATTGGGTGCAGCAATATTGCAAAGTAACACATCATTGAAATCGTCTCTCCGAGACTCTTCCAATGACGTGTCACATTGCAAAATTGTACTTTCATTGAAGAGACTAGCCATGTTTATTGATTATGGCTTACGCAAATAATTTCTGTAAGTTGTTTAGTAAAACGGTACCCTGGTGAATACGCTGTCTTCCGTGAATGTGAAAAAATAACATTGTCCTTGTGATGTACTTGACAAGAAAGGAAAAATGCAATTCATTTTCCAAACATTGGAAGCTTTTGTCAATCATGTTGGCATTTTCAATCCGTCTGCTGAGAGGTAGTTTGAAAAGAAAGTAAATACAGTTCATAACATAACAAAACATAACATATATTGCATTATAAACATAACATATTACATGTACATAGCAGTTTTAACAAAGTTTTTAACAAAGACATAGATTTACAGAAGATGTTATTCAATTTCTATTCTCTTGAGCATAAACAATTAATATTAAGAGATCAAAGATGGATTTCTTTGAAGGATTTAGTGAAAGACTATCAAATGTCTGTATATTCGGCCATATTTGGTATATGAAGTAGGTAGTTAATTCGGGCACGCGCATTTGACGAAACTCTCCTTATTTACCGAGACAATCCTTCAGAAAATAATTGATTGCAAGAATCGACTACTCCTACTTTCTTAACCCTTATATTGCTGGAACCGACTTTATGCTTATGTAAACAGGCTGGACCTAGGCCATCCGCCAAGTAAATTGGCGGCCGGCCTGTGATATAATCTGGTTGCTACTCTGAGCACCTTTCCCAAACAAAATTAAGCAGGTATTTAAGGTTTTGGAAGGCGGACGACTCACAAATCTATTTTTAGAAAAAATACCCAGCATTCTAAGGGTTGAAGGGAAATCTATGTCCTCTGTGACCTTTAGTGCAGTAGCTAGAGTACAGACCTTGAAGTCACATGCTCTCTCTTCGCTTGGGTTCAAATCCCGAAACAGCACATTTTGAATTCTATAAGAGGTAGATGTCCCGTTTGACTTACGTGAATGACGTAACAATAGGTAAAAAACTAAATAAAAAAAGTGATTATTAAACACCAATCTTTTATTATCTTTGGAGGAAAACATATATATTTCTATACATCAAAATTGAAAAGGACATTCCTTGTTGCGACAGGGTCTTTGATAAACAAGCATAGCGTAATCAGCTCATCCCTCTGACAATTCTGTAAACTGACAGTGAATTTATGAAATGAAAGCCTCACGTAGTAAACAATCAGAAAAGCGTCCATAGAAACCCTGTCTCTCACCGAAACAATCCTTTCACCCTTAGAATGCTGGGTTATTTTCTAACAATAGATTTCTGTGTCGCCAGTAATCCAAAACCTTAAATAGCTGCTTAATTTTGACGAGGAAAGATACTCAGAGTAGCAAACATGTTAGAGCACAGGCCAGCCGCCAATTTAATTGGCGGCTGGCCTGTGATCTAATCTGTTTGCGTAAGCATGAAGACGGTTCCAGCACTATAAGGGTTATAGACTAGCTAATTTCAAGGATTGTCTCCGTCTACTCTCCTAGACGAGTGTGTTTGTACTGTTTGCTTAGTTGTTGGAGTGCAGATGTTAGATTCACATGCCCCATTTCTGCGTGAGTTCAAATCCCGAATCTGGATATTTTTATTAAGGACGTTCTCTATAGTTTTATCTGCGCACTTCATCTGCGCATCCAAGGGAGATTATAATCTGTTACCGAAGAGGTTCTTGCATAGTAGTCGGATGAACTTTTTATTCGGATGAAATTTACTGTATGCAATCTTTTACAAATATCAATCATATTATCCATGCAACTTCAAAAGGTTATTAACATTATTTTATATTTCTCATGCAAATTAAGCCCCTGGGTTCTATTTTTCAAGTTGAAAGTTATTTTAATCGTTTTTAAAAATATTTTTCAAATACGGTTACCATGGAAATTGTCATTTTACAGAAAAACTAACTTGTCAACATATACTTTTTTTTGCATTTTGTATTTCAAGATTAAATTTTACCTCACATACTGAAAAGTAAGAAAATCCTATGGAAGGAATTTTTACATATCCTCATTTATTTGTAATATACATATCAATTTTCATTTTTTTTTTGACGAATACAAACATTTGAAAAACTGATTTGGATCACAAAAATTGTTCAGATTGTAAAAATTTGAAGAAAACATTGAATTATAAAGGATTGAATATATGAATTCTTATTTTTTGTGTAAATAAACATTCCAGAAATTATTTCATTACCAGAGTAGTTTCAATTGAGGTCAAGGAAATACCCGAGTAGTTACAATTGAGGTCAATGAAATACCAGAGAAGGTTAGATTGAGGCCAAGGAAAAACTCGAGTAGTTATGATTGAGGTCATGGAAATGCCAGAGTAGGTTCGATTGCAGTCAAGGAAAACGCCGGGTAGTTATGATTAAGGTCAAAGAAATACCCAAGTAGTTACAATTGAGGTCAAGGAAAAACCCGAATAGTTCGATTGATGTCAAGGAGAAACCCGAGTAGTCTCGATTGATTTCAAGGAAAAAACCCGAGAAGTTATGATTTAGGTCAAAGAAAAACCCGAGTAGTTATGATTGAGGTCAAGGAAAAACCCGAGTAGTTTCGATTGATGTCAAGGAAAAACCCGAGTAGTCTCGATTGATGTCAAGGAAAAACCCGAGTAGTCTCGATTGATTTCAAGGAAAAAACCCAAGTAGTTATGATTTAGGTCAAAGAAAAACCCAAGCAGTTATGATTGAGGTCGGCGCGAAATACCTGAGTAGTTACAATTGAGGTCAAAATACCTGGCAGGTCCGATTAAGGTCAAGGAAAACCTGAGTAGTCTCGATTGATTTCAAGGAAAAACCCGCGGAAGTTGGTGATTTGTATCGCGAAACCAAGCAGCGCATTGAGGTCATGAAAACCCGAGTAGTTGCCAAGTGGATTTTAGGCTCTCAAAGAAAAACCCAAGCAGTTATGATTGAGGTCAAGGAAATACCCTAGTAGGTTCGATTGAGGTCAAGGAAAAACCCGAGTAGTTACAATTGAGGTTAAAGAAAAACCCGATTAGTTACAATTGAGGTCAAGGAAATACACGAGTAGTTTTGATTGAGGCCAAGGAAAAACCCGAGTAGTTATGATTAAGGTCAAAGAAAAACCCGAGTAGTTATGATTAAGGTCAAAGAAAAACCCGAGTAGTTATGATTAAGGTCAAAGAAAAACCCGATTAGTTCCAATTGAGGTCAAGGAAATACCCGAGGAGTGACGAATGAGATAAATGAAATACCCGAGGAGTGACGAATGAGGTCAAGGAAATACCCGAGGAGTAGTTATGATTGAGGTCATAGAAATGCCAGAGTAGGTTCGATTGCAGTCAAGGAAAACGCCGGGTAGTTATGATTAAGGTCAAAGAAATACCCAAGTAGTTACAATGAAATGAAATGCTGGGGTGGTAAGGATTGCCACAACCAAACTCATTTTTACCATCACAAACAACAAAACCATTAATATAGATGTCTTGTTTTCTTTCCTCTGGAGTAACAGTAAGAAAACACATCTTTGATTTTGAGTAGTTGTTTCTTTTAAATGTTTAAATGCTTTTATTGTTTCTATAATCTTGATTTATGGCGGGATAGCTTCTCATAATTTCATACTGCATGGTCGCGTAGTTGTATGAAAGCCTTGTTAAGACTAAATTTCCTTAAAAGGTATCTGCATGAAAAAACCCAATAAATGAATTATATATCATTTAAATAAAGAAATTCATGAATTGAATTGAAAGATAAAAATATAAAGATAATATAGAAAAATGATTGATTAAATAAATAAACAAATACTTAAACAAATAAATAAATAAATAAATAAATAAATAAATAAATAAATAAATAAATAAATAAATAAATAAAAATAAATAAACAAATAGATAAATAAATAAATAAATAAAAAATACGTAAAAAATAAATAATTAATAAATGAATAAATAAACAAATAAATAAATAAATACAATCAGTGAAAACGCACATAAAGGCATGTAATTAATAAGAGTTACAGAGAATGATGTAAAGAGTTATAAAACATTGATATCCCTTTGTTGTGACTGATTTATTTCATCAATGAACTCAAGTTCACTGCCCTTTTAAAACGATTACATACTTTTAAGTCATTAACCCTTTTCATTTCGTTAATCTTTTATCCTTTTCGTTAATTCGTTTATCCGTTTCGCTAATTAACTGTTAGTTCGAAATGAGAACGTAACAGACACACAGTAAATGACACATGACAATCGTTAGTCTCAACTCGTCGGGTTTATCCAATGAAACACCTTTGAAGTTATATGGAAGCCGCCATATTGATTCTTGCGAGAAATCTTTCATTGTCCTTTCGTTTTCAAGTATAGATCTAAACTTTCATATCTAAATATCAATTAATTTGATGAAGGAAACAGTAATATACATCACAACTTAAATGTCCAATATTATGTATGAATTACCGATAAGAAAACCTGATTTAAAAAGAACTACGAAACGTTAACGAACATAAGAAATGTGTTAGTAACCGGGGACGATTTACCCGAAATATTGTCAGCCTTCTCTTATGTACGAGGTGTATTTCTCAGATAACGGAAATAACCGAGTAGTTACGATTGACAGTTAAGTTTCACATGCCAAACGTATTTAGAAAATAGAAAGAGAACATGGTAGCAGTATATAATCTGAGTTCTCCTTTTAGGTAGAAGGTGTCTGCCAAATTATTTATTTAAACATTCATTTTTATACCATGTAGTATGTTGTCTGTTTTTGCTTTCAATTTGAACTCAACACAAACTTACACAACCTCAAAAATTCGAGAGCGGGTTAACAAGGCATGTCACATCGCTCAACCGTGCATCATAGTATACATGTACATAAACTTCCCTGCTTCATCAATTTCGACGACATGTAAAAAAAGAAGAAGAAATTAACCTTCGACCGACCGATTAATGATATATTGATTATATCGATTCGTTTCAGCCGTTTATCGGACACGGTCAAAAAACCACGTGATGAGACTGGAGGTCAGACTCAGCCTCCAGCGTTTTTGGTTGGCGACTCGGTGAAACCAATAAAGTGAAACGAAGGTAATCTCTATGGGGGCTAAAAGGTCAAATATACTTTCTTAAAAAAGTATGTACTTTTAGATATGACCTCTTGTTTCCATGGTTACGATATTTTACACATCAATGGTTATCACAATGGGAACCAAAAGGTCGTATTTTCTTCGTTGACAATGATGGAGATATCACCTTTTGTTTCCATGCTTTGTTATTTTTTCAGGTCGAATTCGTTCAATATTTTGGAGACAAAAGGTCATATCTCCTACATTGAAAACGAGGTATATATGCCCTTCTGCTTCATTGGTGGCGATATTTTACACATCGAAGGTCATTACTATGCAGGCTAAATGTCATATCTCTTTATTTGAAAATGATGTAGACATGACCTCTTGTTTCCATGTTGACGATATTTTAAACATCGAAGGGTATCATTCTGGGGGCCAAAAGGTCGTATATCCTTCGGTGAAATGATATAAATATGACCTTTTGTTTCCATAGCTACGGTTTTTGTTCAGGTCGATTTTGATCACTTTTGTGGAGAAAATGCCATATCGCCTCCATTTAAAACGATGTAAAAATTACCTTTTGTTGCCGTAGCGACGATATTTGGCACATCGAAGGCCATCACTGTGCGGGGCAAAAATGGTCATATCTCTTTATTTGGAAATGATGTAGATATGACATTGTGTTTCCATGCCGACGATATTTCTTTCACATCGAAGGTCATCACTATGGAGACCAAATGGTCAAATCTCCTTCGTTGAAAATGATGTATATAATGCCTTTTGTTTCCATGGTGACGATATTTTACACATCGAAGGTCATCGCTATGGATGCCAAAAGGTTATATCCCCTTCGGTGAATATGATAAAGATATGACCTTTTGTTTTCATAGCTATTTTATTTTTTCAGGTCGATTTCGATCACTATTGTGGACAAAAGGTCTTATCTCCTTCGTTCGAAATTATGTGGATATGACTCTTAGTTTCCATTGTGACGATATCTTATACATCGAAGGTCATCACTATGGGAACTCAAGGTCGTATTGTCATCATTGAAACTTGTGTAGATATGATCTTTTGTTCCCATGGCGACGTTCAATTTCACATTGAATGGGCGTCAAAAGATCATATTATCTTCATTGAAAATGATGAAGATATAACCTTTTATTATATTCCTCTCAGTGAAATACAGGAAGTTCTCATTGTATTAATTTTCAATTTTGTCACAGTGAATATCGTCACTAGTGATGATATCAAAAAGTCGTATCATCACTAGTGATGATATCAGTTTTGACGGAACAATTTTTTTACCAATCCTTTGCATTAGAGTCATTGCTGCACTTTTGCACACGGTACTAAAATGTTTGTATTCTAAAATGTATCCATACGCTTGAATGGCGTTATCAATCGTATCTACTCGGCAATCCCCGTAACAAGTCGGTAGATATACCTCGTAAGCAGTACATGAATACACCAGAAATCCTGGGGTAATTCGCCTTGTTTCCGGCGGATAACACAAAATGCACACAGGCACTAAATATGTAATTGAATACACACAAATTGGTTATATATCACAAATGAATGTTTTTTTACCCTTTTCATGAAAGATAATCATATCAACACATCTTTGTTTCATATTTTGTCAATCGGCTCTCTTCGGTAATCATCGGCTTGTGCCGGAGATTTCCGAGTAGATACGATTGCAAACGGACATGTCCTTCGTTGCTGACCTACTTTCAAAAATGGCTTCCCATTACCTCCGAGGTTATTTTAATAAATGACCGAGGTGTTCTGAATGTGACGTTATATGACGCAAAAATGACGTCATGGGCGTTGTTAACTGCTTGGCTCCTCCCATTTTATTTTCCATTTGGCATTTATGGAGGTATTTTGGCAAATATATTTTATTTAGTGGAATAAAATAAATAGAATAATCAACTCCATTCGATTGATATCAAACATATGTCACTTGAATGGGTTGTTATCATGTAGAAAAAAAAATCGTTCTTCGAACTCGTTTTTTCAACCTGATAACAACCCATCTCGTGACATATTTTTGATAGCAATCGAAAGGAGTTGGTTATGCTCTATTTATTTCATTGACGATATTTTACCATAGGCGAAGGGTCGGGGGGGGGTGGGGGCAGGTGGGCCTGGCCCCCCAATATCCAGACTGGGGGGGGAGGGGGGCAGAGTATGCTTTGGCCCCCAAATATTCACAATGGCAAATGAAGATATTTGAAAAGAAAAATGAAAGAAACGAAATTTAACAGCAGAATAAAAATAAATATTTTTTTTGTGCTTTATCTATTACCAATTCGCCTTTTGTTACGAACAATAACCAAAATCTTTTTGACATCATCATCGCAAATGGCAATCTGAACACATCGGGTTAGCTAAAATTTAAACAATAATTTTACTCTTCGTCCAGTTGAATCCGTGGCTGTGACAGCCTGGTCGCTGCTACTTTTTGTTTAGATCAATACATTAAAGTTCCGCGTGAGATCGAGACCTAGCATATCCCTTTTTTTTTTTTTTTTTTTTTTTTTTTTTTTTTTTTTTTTTTATTAAAGATACATGTTTTCATACGATTTCTTTTAATTCTTATAATGTTATTAAATTTGTACATGCATGAATAGTCATGAAAAAGTTTAGGAACATTTATTCTTAGACCGGTCCTCATCTGAAGTTGCCCCCAGTGTTGAAAAGGCTCCTACGCCTGTGTTTACATGTCGGTTTTCTTTTTTCGTCAACTTGAAACCCAAAGGTCGTTTCTATAAGTGAAGGAGATATCCTCTTTTGTTTCCATGGCGACGTTGGCTACATATCAAGGACTGTCAAAGGAGGGGTGCCTTGGAAACAAAAGGCCGAACCCACTTGTCGTGGATGATGTAAAAACGAACTTAAGTTTCCTTGGCGACACTATGTACATAAATGATTAAACAAAGAAAGACGGTAGCATTGAAACTAAACGGTCGTATTCATAAATCTTCATTGTTGACATGTTTTCTTTCCATACAGACATTTTGGTACGCCTCAAGGACTTGAAAAAAAAATGGTGACCATAAGACAAAAACAAACTGGAGGTGTTGAAAATGCAATAAAGGATCTAAATCCTTTTTGTTCTTGCCAAGACCACGAAAATAACAAATCATTGTCTTCAAAGAAGATGATCGCCTGGAAAACAGGAATTTCGCAACAAATATCTTGAACATGACAAGAAAAAAGTTTTTAGTTTCCATGGCAACGAAAAGTGCATAATTATTTCAGTTAGAATGATATTCATGTAAAACTCATGAGGGTGTCCCTTTCTATTTCAAAGCACCGATGATAGAATAGATAGAATAGATACCATGTCATAAACAAAGATCTTTTAACTAGGCAAAGTACAAAAGGTATGACCATTCTTAACCCTTTTAGTGCTTGAGTCGACTTCTTACTAATGCAAACAGGTTAGATTCAGACAAGGCGCCAATTGGCGGCTGGCCTGCGATCTAACCTGTTTGTTACTCTGTCTATCTTTCCTCAACAAATTTAAGCAGATATTTAAGATTTTGAAATGCAGACGACACAAAGAATCCGTTTTTTAGAAAATTACCCAGCATTGTAAGGGTTAATGATGACATTGGATTTTACCCAGAGTGCCATGGGAGTAAGCCATTACCTTCGTTACTTCCGGTAACTAAAGAGGGAGTGTGTGTTATAAATGGGCTAATTTCTCCGACCAAATTACCGAGATAAATTCCTACATGAAGGACTACGTGCGAATTCCGAATGAACCCTCGTGTGACCTAGAAAACAGACACGAGCTTTTCCGCGTAATATGTAGGCGTGTGCCTTTTTCCTTTTTTTCTTTTTTTTATGAATTCCATCATGAATTTCATCGAATTGATTTTGATAAAAATTCCAAAAAGGTAAAAACCAATTGCCGACTCGGTGAACAATAGAAGGGATATTCTCCTTGTGATCATAATATGTATAAAAATCTTGAAATGAAATTTGTTCATTTAGGTTTTGAAATTTGATACGTACTGAAAATAATTCGGAAAACTTAATGTGTTGTCATGCACACAAGACAACGTTCAAATTTCAAAAACCGAAATAAATCAATTTCATTTCAAGATTTTTACATATATTATGATTACAAGGAAAATTCGCTCCTGAAGAGCAACCAAACTCTGTTTCGTCACAATATTTAAACCAAGTTGAAAAAAGTACACGAATGTAGATATTCATGCTGTTAACCATTTAGATGGAATGAGAATATCCTCAAATGCGAACATCGAAAATGATGTATAGCGGCACAGAAACAACGCCTCTCTTCTTTTTCTTTTTTTAAGGAATTTCATCGAATTAATTTCATGAAATTGTACATTTAAAAAAGCAAATAATTGTCGCCTCAGAAAAAAAGAAGAAATATTCGCGATATTTGAAATTTGATTCATTCCTTTATTACGAATTCTGGAATCTAAATAATGTTGTCATGCACATAAAACAACGTTCAAATTTCAAAACCTAAATAAACCAATTTCATTTCATGACTTTTATACATATTATGATAACAAGAAGAATCTGTTCCTGAAGAACAACCAAACTCTACTTCATTACAATGTTAAGACCAATTTGAACAAAGTATACGATTGTAGATATTCATGCCTTTAACCATTTAGATGGAATAAGAATATCCTCAAATAAGAACATCGAAAATGATGTATAGCGGCACAGAAACAACGCCTCTCTTTTTTTCTTTTTAAGGAATTTCGTCGAATTAATTTTGAAATAATTGCACAAAAAAGTAAGCAAAAATTGTTGACTCAGTAAAAAAAACAAGAAATATTTGCGATATTTGAAATTGGATACATACTCTTACGAATTCTGGAATCTGAATAATGTTGTCATGCACATATGACAACTCCGAAACCTAAAGAAAGCACGTTCATTCTTAAGTATTTTATAGACATTGTGAAAATAGCAAAATTTGCTTCTGAAGTTCAATTTGAACAAAGTTCACGTTTGTTATTATTTATGTCGGTAATTATTTAGATGAAATGAGAATATCCTCTCTTTTGAACTTCGAAAATGATATATAGTGGCACATAAAGAACGCCATATTAGCCATATTTCCTCCTATGGAAATTTTCGCCTAGAATAAAAGCATAACAAGATGGCGACAGTCGAGTTTGTAAAACGCAAAGTTTATTCTTTTTTGATATTATGTAAAAAAAAAAAAGATTACGGGGGATAAAACTGTGTTCATTACAGACAATTTCTCCTTTTTTCATAATGTTTTGTAAGTTATTTTTTTTTTAATGAAGGTGCGCTTAGAACGAATGTTGGTATGAAGTAAGGGGTTGAAAAGTAAAATGAGATACAATTTTTGAGGTTAATAGCGGGTCAGAGTCATAAACTTCTCGAATCAATCCATCAAAAGTTGACAAGACGCATCAGGTTCAGAGATACAGTTCAAAGTACGTAACGTCATTTCAATTGTTTTACGTATCCCTCTTTCACCCTTATGGTGTTGGAACCAGCTTCATGCTAATGCAAACAGGTTGGATCAAGAGTTAATAAGGACATGCGCATCTGACGAAGCCTCTAGATATTCACCGAGACAATCCTTTAGAAAAAAAAATGATGGCAAGAATCGGCTGATCGTGCTCCATTAACCCTTACATTTCTGGAACCCACTTCATGCTTATGCAAACAAGTTAGATCCAGACCAGCCGCCAAGTAAATTGGCGGCTGACCTGTGATCTCACCTTTTTGCTACTCTGAGTATCTTTCCTCAAGAAAATTATGCAGATATTTTAGGTTTGGGAAAGCAGACGACACGAAAAAAAAGATTTGGGAGATTCCCCAGCACTCTAAGGGTTAAAGCTGCTTTTTCACAGTTGTAAGGAAATTTATAAGTCGAAATCTGATATTTTTAAACTGCATAAAAGCTGTACTGTTATGACGGGTAACACACGTTGAAAGAAAGGTTGATAAGTATCAAATTCAGGTATAAGCTTTAAAGGAGCTTGTTCACAGATGTAAGGCGATTTGGAAGTTAACACCTGATTGCCTTAAAACTGACCAAAAGCTGTACTAAACTACTAATGCATGTACATGTATATGATACGTTCTGAAGAATAGTCACAAAAAGCAAAATAAGATCGTTTTATACTTCTTAAACGTGTGTATACAGTAAAATAAAATGTATTTTAATTCAAAAGTGTGACATCGCTTTTGACACATACCCCATACAAACTGAACTATACTTAGATAAATTGATCCTTCCTGAATTAATTACGCTTTCAATAGCTATTTCTAGTTGTATACCAAACAACAATACAAAACATTATTGTTTCGATGAAATTTCATTTTTGATTTTCAAACTTTCACTTCTCTGAACATGCATCTTTAACGGAAACAACTCAGAGATTCGGCTCTGAGTGTTTTAATCGTTAACATTTTATATCAACAATCATTGTCACGGAAATGAAGACCGTTTTCAATTTCGTTACTTAAAAGTTGCTTAAAACACAAGGATTCTTTAAATAATGTGAAGTGTGCGTTAACACGTGACAAGATCGGTTAAACGTTCCCGAAGACCCACATGACGATGATATCTGAATAAACCACCTCTTATTCTTAGATAAGATCGTTGTTTAAAAGAAAACCCGTTTAAGGACGTTCTCGGTTGTTTTTTCTGCGCACTTCATCTGCGCAGCCAAGGGGGATAATAATCTACAACCGAAATGGTACTTGCACAGTAGTCGGAAAAACGTTTATATTCGGATGAAGCTTACTGTTTGCAATTTTTTTCAAAGAATAATCATATTATCCAAAAAACTACAAATGGTAATTAAAGATGTTATATATTTCTCATGCATTTTAAGCCACAAGCTTCTATTTTTCAAGTTTAAAGTTATATTAGTCGGTTTTAAAACTGTTTTTCAAATACAGTTAAAGAAGAGACTGTCATTTTACAGAAATACTTACTCGTCAACATATACTTTTTTTGCATTTTTTATTTGAAGATTTAATTTTACTTCACATACTGAAAAATAAGAAAATTCTATGAAAGGATTTTTTAAATATCTTCATTTTTATGTAATATAGATATCAATTTTCATTGTTGTTTTTTTGCCGAATAAAAAAAAATGAAAAACTGATTTGGATTACAAAAATTGTTCAGATTGTAATAATTCAAAGTAACATTGAATTATAAATTATTTAATGTATGAATACATGATTTTGGTGTTAATAAACCTTCCAGAAATTATTTTATTACCTTTGAAGATGGTATAGTCATTTTGACATTTTTGCCCAAGAAGGTAACCATGGAATTTGCCATTTTACAAAAAAAAACTAACTCGTCGACCTGCATTTTTTTTTCATTTTTGAATTCACAATAAAATTCTAAATAACATATCAACAATTTAGAAAATTCTATGAAAGGATTATTTACTTATAAAACTGTATAAAATGTCCTTAAACGGTTTACAATATGTAGTATTTATAAATGTTCTTAATCTGTTGTGTACGGTTATATAAACGGGGTTTGAAAGCTGTCACTAATCTAGTCTTACGTTACTTAAGATATCTATGTTGCCTTTTATGGGTAGAAGACTTTTTGTTTTTAAAAGTTAAATTCTCAATTTGTGTGATATTCGTTTTAAAGCTGCTTGCTCACAGGTATGAGGACATTTGGAAATATGTTTTCTTATCTGTTTAACCCCTCTAGCCATTACAGGTTGGCTGATTCAGCACATGAGAAGGTCATTTAACTCTTTATGTCACTCAAACATGATTTATAGCGCCCTTGACGTATGCCTTTTTATTTCTATTTTTAAATTCTTTCTTTTTGAATTCTATTCATTTTACATGAGCCCGTCACAGAGATAAATGTGGGAGCGTAGCGGGAACCAATGTACTCGGGTATAGATTGCAATTGAGACGTAAGCGTTAAGCTTAATAAATTCACTCTCGATGAGTGCTTCCTTAATAGAGACTAGTTTGTGTCTATTTGAGGGCTTAGTCACGGAATTTTACCTCGCCGTTAACGGTGATCGAACCCGGGACCCTCAGTACCATAGGCCGATGAAGAATAAGAATAAGAATAAGAATAAGAAGAATAAGAATAAGAATAAGAATAAGAATAAGAATAAGAATAAGAATAAGAATAAGAATAAGAATAAGAATAAGAATAAGAATAAGAAGAAGAAGAAGAAGAAGAAGAAGAAGAAGAAGAAGAAGAAGAAGAAGAAGAAGAAGAAGAAGAAGAAGAAGAAGAAGAAGAAGAAGAAGAAGAGGAAGAAGAAGAAGAAGAAGAAGAAGAAGAAGAAGAAGAAGAAGAAGAAGAAGAAGAAGAAGAAGAAGAAGAAGAAGAAGAAGAAGAAGAAGAAGAAGAAGAAGAAGAAGAAGAAGAAGAAGAAGAAAGAAGAAGAAGAAGAAGAAGAAAAAAGAAGAGGAAGAAGAAGAAGGAAGAAGAAGAAGAAGAAGAAGAAGGAAGAAGAAGAAGAAGAAGAAGAAGAAGAAGAAGAAGAAGAAGAAGAAGAAGAAGAAGAAGAAGAGAAGAAGAAGAAGAAGAAGAACAAAAGAAGAAGAAGAAGAAGAAGAAGAAGAAGAAGAAGAAGAAGAAGAGAAGAAGAAGAAGAAGAACAAAAGAAGAAGAAGAAGAAGAAGAAGAAGAAGAAGAAGAAGAAGAAGAAGAAGAAGAAGAAGAAGAAGAAGAAGAAGAAGAAGAAGAAGAAGAAATAGAAGAAGAAGAAGAAGAAGAAGAAGAAGAAGAAGAAGAAGAAGAAGAAGAAGAAGAAGAAGGAAGAAGAAGAAGAAGAAGGAAGAAGAAGAAGAAGAAGAAGAAGAAGAAGAAGAAGAAGAAGAAGAAGAAGAAGAAGAAGAAGAAGAAGAAGAAGAAGAAGAAGAAGAATAAAGAAGAAGAAGAAGAAGAAGAAGAAGAAGAAGAAGAAGAAGAAGAAGAAGAAGAAGAAGAAGAAGAAGAAGAAGAAGAAGAAGACGAAGAAGAAGAAGAAGAAGAAGAAAAGAAGAAGAAGAAGAAGAAGAAGAAGAAGAAGAAGAAGAAGAAGAAGAAGAAGAAGAAGAAGAAGAAGAAGAAGAAGAAGAAGAAGAAGAAGAAGAAAAGAAGAAGAAGAAGAAGAAGAAGAAGAAGAAGAAGAAGAAGAAGAAGAAGAAGAAGAAAGAAGAAGAAGAAGAAGAAGAATAAAGAAGAAGAAGAAGAAGAAGAAGAAGAAGAAGAAGAAGAAGAAGAAGAAGAAGAAGAAGAAGAAGAAGAAGAAGAAGAAGAAGAAGAAGAAGAAGAAGAAGAAGAAGAAGAAGAAGAAGAAGGAAATAAAGAAGAAGAAGAAGAAGAAGAAGAAGAAGAAGAAGAAGAAGAAGAAGAAGAAGAAGAAGAAGAAGAAAGAAGAAGAAGAAGCCGAAGAAGAAGAAGAAGGAAGAAAGAAGAAGAAGAAGAAGAAGAAGAAGAAGAAGAAGAAGAAGAAGAAGAAGAAGAAGAAGAAGAAGAAGAAGAAGAAGAAGAAGAAGAAGAAGAAGAAGAAGAAGAAGAAGAAGAAGAAGAAGAAGAAGAAGAAGAAGAAGAAGAAGAAGAAGAAGAAGAAGGAAGAAGAAGAAGAAGAAGAAGAAGAAGAAGAAGAAGAAAGAAGAAGAAGAAGAAGAAGAAGAAGAAGAAGAAGAAGAAGAAGAAGAAGAAGAAGAAGAAGAAGAAGAAGAAGAAGAAGAAGAAGAAGAAGAAGAAGAAGAAGAAGAAGAAGAAGAAGAAGAAGAAGAAGAAGAAGAAGAAGAAGGAAGAAGAAGAAAGAAGAAGAAGAAGAAGAAGAAGAAGAAGAAGAAGAAGAAGAAGAAGAAGAAGAAGAAGAAGAAGAAGAAGAAAGAAGAAGAAGAAGAAGAAGAAGAAGAAGAAGAAGAAGAAGAAGAAGAGAAGAAGAAGAAGAAGAAGAAGAAGAAGAAGAAGAAGAAGAAGAAGAAGAAGAAGAAGAAGAAGAAGAAGAAGAAGAAGAAGAAGAAGAAGAAGAAGAAGAAGAAGGAGAAGAAGAAGAAGAAGAAGAAGAAGAAGAAGAAGAAGAAGAAGAAGAAGAAGAAGAAGAAGAAGAAGAAGAAGAAGAAAGAAGAAGAAGAAGAAGAAGAAGAAGAAGAAGAAGAAGAAGAAGAAGAAGAAGAAGAAGAAGAAGAAGAAGAAGAAGAAGAAGAAGAAGAAGAAGAAGAAGAAGAAGAAGAAGAAGAAGAAGAAGAAGAAGAAGAAGAAGAAGAAGAAGAACAACAACAACAACAACAACAACAACAACAACAACAACAACAACAACAACAACAACAACAACAACAACAACAACGACAACAACAACAACAACGACAGAAAGAACAGCAATGGCGAAAATAACAACAACGACAAAAACAACGACAAAAAGGATGAACAAGAATTAGAACATGGAAAAAAAGAGAAAAAAGGACAGACAAACCGAAGATGACGAAAAAGGGAAGCCAAACAAGAACGAAACAAACAAGGAGAACAAGAAGACGAAATTTGATTATGAACAAAAACAGGAACAAGAAGGCTCGAATGATGCGGAAGACAAAATACAAAGAACAATTTAAGACGAAAAAGACGAACAATGCATAATCAGTTCATCAGTTCGCCGTATAATTTGGATCATTTCGATACAAGCGTGCGGCAAGAGAGCTAACTGCCATATTTATGACAGAAATAATCATTTACTGGTACCCGTGCCGCCCAACGGTACTTTTACGGAAGTAGAACGGTCCCAAGGTACTAAACCGGAAGTCGATGGGAACCAGAGTTGATGATTTATCGGGACAAATAAATCACGATAAAACTCTCTTTGTTTGATAAAACAGTACGCTGTTATTGGGTTAGAATAATGGAACTTAGGCTGCAGCAATAAACCGGTCGCATTGAATTAATGAAACATGACAAATTCGCCTGTATCAAGTTCGATCAATTTGGTTCATTCGTAAAATCAGACGGCGGTTTTGAAAGAATATTGCGCAGCACTGACGAGGAATTATCAAGGGCGTTGGTTGGTGTCTCTGCACCCAAAATATGACATAAATAATGTTGAAAAAGGCTTAAAAGATAATTGTTTGTTAACCAGTTCCTCGAAACCAGAATATGTTTATGGTCCAATAAAAACAATGGAAGACTAAAAATATATCATGAAAGAAAAAACGTTTTCTCAATGAAATTGGGCAACAGCCGAGATTGATTCGTCTTTTTGTCACAGTGGGTATAAGTGTAGTCACCCATTTTGAAACTCATTCTTACGCCGATATCAGTATACATCGGTCGGAGTCACTTCACTACTAGTTGATTTATTGCGAATATTTCCGACTCAAACCGATGTATACCGAGAACGACCGCTGTAAACCGACGATAGAATGATTATCAAAATGGCAGATTAGGGTTATTCTACCTTAAAGACCTTTTTGGCATAGGCGTCATAGTGAGATCTCAAGGTCTAAGGTGTTGAACTTTTTTTCCCCTATGTCACAGTTTTTTTTTTAAATTATGTAGTCGATGTGATAATGATAATCAATGTCGTTAGATACATTCCTTCCTTTTTTACAACTGTGAATTTTTAAAGGGAATCAGTTTTACTCAGAAATTCGAGCTCTTGCAGTCTTAGTCGTTGTAAAATTGATTTTAACATCAGTGCCACTAAAGTTGACCATTTCAAATTTCCCTTACATCTTTCTTCATAATTCCCATAGTTTCGTTTGATAATGTGAAGTTAGCCTTCGCGCTATTTAAGCCGTTTTACAAAAAAGCACAGGATTTACTTCACGCGCACCTTGCTAGTGTGACGCGACAAAATCTATCGATTCAAAAGACCAACTACCCCACATTCTAAATTTAGATCGTTATTTAGGAAAAACCCGTTTAAACGGTTTAAAATTTCTGCAATATAAATGCTTTATATCTGTTCTTAGCGGTTATTATGGACGGCATTAGAATGCTGCTAATAATCGAGTATTATGTAAATTAAATTCTATTTTGTCATTCGATCGGTAGAAGACATTTTATTCCAAGGAAATAAAATCCCAATTAGTGCGATTGTCGTTTTAAAGATTTTTTAGTAGATGCGTCAGTGAGATGTTTTATAGTGTAAGAGGTTACGCCCATTTTTACTGAACGCAGCGGCGATTTGACTTATGACCACGTGTCACACAGCGGCCATTCATTAAGCAAAAATACATGCGCATTATCAAATTAACCCCTATTTCTCGATATTTTTTCATTAGAGAGCCATTCAACTGTTAATGATGCGATATTCTGATTCATTAAGGCATAGGCCTCCTATGAAACACCGTTTTAGCAGTCTTTTATTTTTAAACCGTTGAACACTTGTAATTGGCAACAAAAAGGTAAATAGTTTATAAGATGAAATTTGCCTTTTATCACAGTAACTTCTTTACACGTCTGTAGCAGATAAGATGCGATATGTTGATCCATTAAGGAAAAACCCAATCCCCCCTTCCCATCCCCTTCCCCCCTATGAAACAGTATTTTAGCATTCTTTTATGTTTAAACCGTTGAAAACTTGTAATTGGCACCAAAAAGGTAAATATTTCATAAGATGAAATTTTCTTTTTAGCACAGTAACTTCTTAAAATCTCTCTAGCAAATAAGTTTAGGGGTTCGTCAATTCGAATTTGCAGAAAAAAAGAACACTTTTAGTATAATCCATTTACAGATAAGGTTAAAAATGCGGTCAGTTTCCAGTCCTGTATGAAATGCCAACGGGGGAGAGATCAATATCATGCGCAATAAAAAAGGACGATAGTAATAAAACTATGACTACGTTGTCCATTTACATTTAGACCCCCATAAAGAACATTTCCGATTCAGCGGGCTTCCTGCATTGTCAGTGACTAGACAATGTTAACTTTACTCAGTATCGACTTATCTTGGTAAACCATGCGATGCAGACTAGCCTGGAGGCCTGGCCCATGCATACCCGCATTAGAGTTCGCGGTATACGAACTGGCCAGGCTCCAGGCTAGATGTAGACTTGCAATCGTAGCTGCTCGGGTATTTCCGTGAGCAGAGAAATACACCTCGTAGATAGGTGTAGGGTTACCATTTTTCGGGTGAGTTTTTTTTAATTCGGGTGAATTTTTCAATTGTTCCCGGCTTATAACACATTTCCTATAAGCGTCCACGTTAAGTAGTTCAGTGTATATGGAAGAGTTGAACATCATTTTAAATTATTCTTTTTGATCGGTAACTCTTAGATATCAATAAGTTGTCATATGCATATGTTTCTTTAATCAAATTAAATGACAATTTAGATTCTATATTTAAGATGTATAATTGAAAACGAAAGCATACCTTAAGGTAAGATTCCTTAAAATGTGTTAATCACTTAATAATCAATTTTCTCTTATAAACTTAATTCACAAATAGTGTTCTCTTTATTTAATGAAACAAAATTATTCTGTTTAACGAGCTTCGTAC
Organism: Cerastoderma edule; assembly: GCA_947846245.1. Taxonomy (NCBI): domain Eukaryota; kingdom Metazoa; phylum Mollusca; class Bivalvia; order Cardiida; family Cardiidae; genus Cerastoderma; species Cerastoderma edule. The sequence goes on from OX401411.1 coordinate 31,984,094, forward strand.
TGTGTTTTATACAAATCCCCTGTAGAGCTTCTCTGAGTGAAAGGATTAGTGTATGACAATTGAAAAAAAAAAAAAAAAAAAAAAAAAAAACAATATAGTCATGAAAAAATTCATAAAACGAAAATGGATTAGAAGACGAAAGTACAATGAATGAAGTCTCACAAGAAACAATATGGCGGCTTCCATATAATTCAGACGTATTTTCATTGGATAACCTTACGAGTTCAGATTTGGCTGCCAATAGCACCGAGGAATTTAAATGAGTTCAACGCAGATCGGGGCCTTTTCCCTCGTTCTTTGCATTTGTTTTGTTTGTATTGTGCATTAATTTCGCATTAACAGTTGTCCAGTTATTTCTTAATGCCTAGGTTTAAGTGAATGAGGAAGACATACACTTAACAGCGAATATATATTAAGCCGAACTGGGAGGTGCCGACAGTGTGCCTTAAAGTAGTCCAAAGACTAAATTTCACAAATGTGTGGTTCTAACGGTACGTATTTCAAGCCCCCGCAGAGAGAACTTTTTGTTCTTTATTTTAATTCCTTTGTTAAACAAATGACACAAAAAGAAATAAGATCATACAAGAAAAATGAAACCAACTCAAAAGCCATCAATATCACAAAAACCTTTTGTCGTTTGTAAATCGAATAGGAGAGAAAACCAACTCACAAGCCATCTACACAAACAAAAGCACCTTTTGTCGTTTGCAAAGCGAATGGGATCGATAACCAACTCAAAAGCCATCAACAAAACCAAAACCACCTTTTGTCGTTTGCAAAGTGAATGGGAGAGAGAACCAACTCAAAAGCCATCAACACAAACAAAGGCACTTTTTGTCGTTTGCAAAGCGAATGGGAGAGAAAACCAACTCAAAACCCGTTAACTCAAACAAAAGCACCTTTTGTCGTTTGCAAAGCGAATGGGAGAGAGAACCAACTCAAAAGCCATCAACACAAACAAAAGCACCTTTTGTCATTTGTACAGCGAATGGGAGAGAGAACCAACTCAAAAGCCATCAACACAAACAAAAGTACATTTTGTTGTTTGCAAATGGAATGGGAGAGAGAACCAACGCAAAAGCCATCAGCACAAACAAAACCACCTTTTGTCGTTTGCAAAGCGAATTGGAGACAGAAACAACTCAAAAGCCATCAACACAAACAAAATGACCTTTTGTCGTTTGCAAATCGAATGGGAGAGAGAACCAACTCAAAAGCCATCAACACAAACAAAAGCACCTTTTGACGTATGCAAAGCGAATGGGAGAGAGAACCAACTCAAAAGCCATCTACACAAACAAAAGCACATTTTGTCGTTTGCAAATGGAATGGGAGAGAGAACCAACGCAAAAGCCATAATCACAAACAAAACCACCTTTTGTCGTTTGCAAAGCGAATTGGAGACAGAACCATCTCAAAAGCCATCAACACAAACAAAAGGACCTTTTGTCGTTTGCAAATCGAATGGGAGAGGGAGCCAACTCAAAAGCCATCAACACAAACAAAAGCCCCATTTGTCGTTTGCAAAGCGAATGGAAGAGAAACCCAGCTCAAAAACCATCAACACAAACAAAAGCACCTTTTGTCGTATGTACAGCGAATGGAAGAGAAAACCAACTCAAAAGCCATCAACACAAACAAAAACACCTTTTGTCGTTTGCAAAGCGAATGGAAGAGAAAACCAATTCAAAAGCCATCAACACAAACAAACAAAAGCACATTTTGTCGTTTGCAAATGGAATGGGAGAGAGAACCAACGCAAAAGCCATCAACACAAACAAAAGCACCTTTTGTCGTATGCACAGCGAATGGGAGAGAGAACCAACTCAAAAGCCATCAACACAAACAAAAACACCTTTTGTCGTTTACAAAGCGAATGGGAGAGAGAACCAACTCAAAAGCCATCAACACAAACAAAAGCACCATTTGTCGTTTGCAAAGCGAATAAGAGAGAAAGCCAACTCAAAAGCCTTTAACACAAACAAAAACACCTTTTGTCGTTTGCAAAGCGAATGGGAGAGAGAACCAACTCAAAAGCCATCAACACAAACAAACGCACCTTTTGTCGTTTGCAAATCGAATGGGAGAGAGAACTAACTCAAAAGCCATCAACACAAACAAAAGCACTGTTTGTTGTTTGCAAAGCGAATGGGAGAGAAAACCAACTCAAAAGCATTTAACACAAACAAAAGCACATTTTGTCGTTTGCAAATCGAATGGGAGAAAGAAGCAACTTAAAAGCCATCAACACAAACAAACGCACCTTTTGTCGTTTTAAAATCGAATGGGAGAGAGAACCAACTCAAAAGCCATCAACACAAACAAAAGCACCGTTTGTCGTTTACAAAGCGAATGGGAGAGAGAACCAACCCTTACCAGACAATGGCCTTGCTTAATCGGAATAATGTGTAATTAATAAAACTAATTAGGTTCACGCGGGGCAATGAGGTCGAAAAACTAACAAAGTGGAAAGTGATAAGAGAAGTCTGTGTAGGGGCCTGTTCTTTATCAAATCGTCTCTGTAGAACAAAAGGATCACAGAATAATTACTTATTTAGACTTGTACATGTACACAATACATCATCCCACCATTGAATCAAAAGGCCGTCTTTATCTAACATAAGTAAATTCGCCATTTATTTTACATTAATTCAAACTTATCTATTTTACATAGATTGCAAAACAAGTTCTTCTATCAATTTAGATAAATCACTCCAGATTCAGCTTCCTGGATCATAACCAGTACACGCGCCAAAGGTTGATGGTTTAAAAGACGCAATGCGGAGCCCGCTATCCACGGGATTCGAACCCACGACCCTTGTGTCCGAAGGACGGCGCTCTGCCAATAGACCACTGCCCAACGCAGCAAAGTTTACAATCAGCGTCAGAAGCAGGTATAGTATTATTATTTCAATAGTAACAATTCAGATCATTTTTTTATATAAAACAATATAAAATGTTAAAACATCCTACATTGGTTGTTGTTCCGCGTTTTACATGTCGCGTCCGATTTATCAATGGGAGGGGAAAAAAATAAACAACGCAGATAACGCACGTGGGTCAAGCGAAGTTCATTTCCGAAGAGCGATTATTCAAGCCGTGTCGTCGTAAAAATGCTAAGTTGACCTCAACAAATGATTGTCGCTATCCTATATGTTATAATAAACAATAATATTGTATGTCGCACGGATGTGTATTTTGCACGGCATTGCGATTTCAAGCAATCGAAACTATTCGGGTATTTCCGTGAGCTGTTGTTGTTGTGACATGTATAGTTGTTTCCTCAATCAAATTTAACGACTTTTTCGATTTCACATATAAGTTCTATTTTTAAACACGAAAGTGAAGTGACGTCATTCCGCTGGGAACCAATATGGCGTCATCCCTATTATTTCAGAGGTGTTTTCATTTGGTAAACCCGATGTGTTCAGATTGGATTTCAAGTCGACCCATTACCAAATAATAACGACATCTGACCAGTTTGTTGAAGACGACTCTGGAAATCATAATGGGAAAAGAAGAAATTACTCTTAACGAGTAATTTCTCCTTTTCCCACAATGTTTTCTACAATGTAAGATTATATTTTTCAATATCATCACATTTTATCTGCAAACTCTTTCAATTTGGAACAGTCGAAAACTTTAAAGGGTTTAAAGGCATTTGTTCACAGGAGTGAACATTTGAAAGTCAAAATAAAATGTCGATGAAACATTACTGTGTTTGTACTGTCGTCTGATATACAATTAAAAGTGGCTATTGAAAGCATGAATAAGTCCATAAAGCGTCTATCTATCTATCTATCTATATAGGTCCAGCATATATGTAGAAGATCTCAACATATATAAATTCACTGTATCCACACTTTAAATAGTTAAAAATGATCTAACTTTACTTTAAATGACAATTATTTGGTACGTTTCATATAAAAGGTAAGCTGTTGTGCAGTTTTAAAGAAATTAATCTTCCAAGTTTCCTCACATCTGTGCAAGAAGGTCTTGAACCACGGGGTCATGATCATAAACGAATGGTTTATGGTTGATATCATACAGAAAATCCCTCTTTTTTCATCAAACGTGAAAATATTTGCCATCTGCCGCTGGTTTTAAAAAAAGACCCTGGGCGACAGTGGTGCTGAGGTAGAGCGTCGGCCTTTTGTACCGAGGGTCCCGGGTTTAATTCCAGTTAGACGTGGTGATAAAATGGCGGGACTAATACACAAATCGGCGCGAAACTTAAAAAATTAAATTAGATTAAACTAAAACTAACGTAGAACGATCAAAAAGCCAATACGAGGAAATGGGTTAAAATAGGAATATATGAAGTCGTGTTTCAAAGGAATATCATATACAGTAAATCGCATATTCTCAGTCAATATGATCACATTGGGTTAATTCAATGAAAACACCTCTCATATAATAGGGATGTCACCAAAGTGTTTCTCGCGAGACTTATGTCATTTCACTTTTCTTTCAAACATATAAATCTTAAATGTGAAATCTAAAAAGTCGTTTTATTTGATTAAGGATACATTTACAATGTATATATAAGACGACTTATAATTTCGCCATTTCGTATGAGTTACCGATAAAAAATAATTTAAAAGGATGTCCAACACTTTCATTAACATTGAACTACTTTACGTGGACGCTTAAGAAAATGTGTGATATGCCGGATACGACTAAATTGTAATCCTACACTTATATCCGAGCAATCGGAACTACTCGGGTATTTCCGTGAGCTGTGAAATACACCTCGGATATAAGTGTAGTGTTACAATTTTTCGGGTAAATCGGCATCCGCCAATTAACACATTTTCTAAGCGTGCACGTTAAGTAGTTCAATGTGTATGGAAGTGTTGGACATCCTTTTAAATCATTTTTTATCAGTAACTCATACCAAATGGCGAAATTGTTGTTGTGACATGTATAGTTGTTTCCTCAATCAAATTTAACGACTTTTAGATTTTACATTTAAAATCTATTTTTAAAAACGAAAGTAAAGTGACGTCATTCTCGCGGGAAACAATATGGCGTCATCCCTATTATTTCAGAGGTGTTTTCATTGGATTAACCCGATGTGTTCAGATTGATATCCGAGGTGTATTTCTCAGCTCACGGAAATACCCGAGTAGTTCCGATTGATTCTCAGTCTCCGGGGATGCCCGTTTTAACATGGTTCGGTCAATGGGCAGGAAAAACGATGCGCATCATATTACTGAAACATATGGTCCGTGTGGTTAACACATAATTGATTTTCTCTATACGGGCATAAAAACACATCCAGTTCGGCCTTGACCATTTTACACCGGGATGGTGTTTTCGGCCGTGGCCTGAGTTGACCACTGGTTGAAACTCAGGAGTGTAAAAAAGGGGACATTCGTTTTCGTGAAAGACTTGCTTATCTTGTTGTAGCGTTACCCCTATTAAAAGAGCCAGTCAGTTTGAGTTATGAGACATTTTTCACCGAATATACCAAGTACCTGCGATGTACCTCCCGGATATAAATTGGTACCCATAATGGAACATTCTATACCTTAGTTAAGTTCCATCGAACGATATCCCTGCAAGGAGATTGGTGTACGAGGTGTATTTTATGGGTCACGGAAATACCCGAGTAGTTACGATTTGATGCGATAGGGTACGGTAAAACACACCACCAAGCCACTTTTAAATCATGGTCAAAGGCAATCGGAACAACTCGGGTATTTCCGTGAGCTGTGAAATACACCTCGGATATAAATATAGGGTTACAATTTTTCGGGTAAATCGGCATCCGCCAACTAACACGTTTTCTAAGCGTGCACGCTAAGTAGTTCAATGTGTTTGGAAGTGTTGGACATCCTGTTAAATCATTTTTTATCAGTAACTCATACCAAATGGCGAAACTGTTGTTATGACATGTATAGTTGTTTCCTCAATCAAATTTAACGACTTTTAAGATTTCACATTTAAGATCTATTTTTAAAGACGAAAGTAAAGTGACGTCATTCTCGCGGGAAACAATATGGCGTCATCCCTATTATTTCAGAGGTGTTTTCATTGGATAAACCCGATGTGTTCAGATTTGGTCAAAGGGGGCATGGATTAGGTATCACCGTAGCAGTAACGTGCCTTGGTTTGGGACGGCAGGTGTACATATGTTACGTCTCGCCTCACTGAGTCGCGGACACAAACCGGACGAAAGCAATATTGATACACCAAATGCATGATGCCAATGACCTAAAGATGTGAAGAAAACATCTGAACAGTTATCATAGACCATATTCATTGGGCAATAACCGGTCATCAACACGGCCAAAAAATCATGCGTCCGAGGCTCAATTTCGACAAATTTTCAACTTTTATACAGAATTCCATGGCAGTGCAGGAGGTCCATCGCAACACTTTGTAGTTTTCACACGGTCTATGCATATAACTTATTTGATAGGTTATCCATTGAAAAGTGCTGCACAACCACGAACATTTCTTGCTATCCTACAATGTATATACCCGCCGGTAAAATGCACTATTTTGACGCATTGTTCAGTATTTTCACAAGCAGAGGAAACGTCCCAGTCTTTACACTTCCATTGCAGGAATGGGTGTAACAAGCATATTCGAATTATTCAATACACATAAACGACACCTTATAATATATTTATATATTCAACAAAAGGATGGTAATGTCTCCGCACTGCTTTTTATCAAGCATGTTTCCTTCAAAACAGGTTGGAAGACCCTACCAATTCGAAACTAATGACCAAAAATCGTTAACTGCCTCCCATTACTTCTATCGTAAGGATATCAATTGATCAATGCATTGGACGCATTTCGGTCTCAAATCGGAAGCCCTCGGTAATGTTGGCAGGCCACACTGGCCTCGGTTGTATCTGGGAGGTCAAAACTTCCACCGGATACGTCCGAGGTCTGATCCGGCCTGCCGAAATCTGCCGAAGTGTTCCGATTGGTCGGTCTCTAAGCGCAATGTTCGTCCGATTCAAAATCAAAAGCAAAGATCTGGACGAGCCAAAGATGCCGACTGAGCTGGCTGTCTGGTCCGATTAAAAAACTACTGCTTTGTGTACATTCAGAGTTGCGGAAACTATTCACCAGTCATTCCTTATTTATCTAACATTATTTCAGTTGTGTTGCGATGTCCGTTTCTTAATGATGGAGGAAGACCCTAAAAAACAGCTGTTCTTCAGAACTGATCAAGCAGCTCGTCATTCGTTACTTCAATAATCCAAATACCTACATTTAAAATACCATACGCCTAGGATATAAACATTTAGTGTTCCCTTTTATAATACTTTTCTTTTCAAAAACCCTAAGTTGAATCTAGTGTAAAAAGAGAAATTGCTCAAAATTGGGTAATTGCTCGTAAATGAAAAAAAAAGCTCGAAAGGAGTAATTGCTCGAACGATCATTTTTTCCTTTTGTGCAATATTTCATTTTCCCACTCCTAAAGATGTTATCACGATTCAAAAGTTAAAAGATGCAAGCCACATTCAATGCAAAAATATCTTATATAAATATAAAGGTATGAGGCTCCACATAGCTTACTAATCACCCGCTACCCCGCCCATTAGATAGAAATTGGGATTGGTCCAACTCACAAACTCATTCAAACGCGATGGGGTTGGTTGTTTGGATTCGGGTTTTTAAGGTAGAATACCCGTAATCCTCACGTTTGATATTCTTTCTCATTCGGAACACCTCGGCCATTTCTTAAAATAACCTCGGAGGTAATGGGGAGCCATATTTGAAAGTAGGTCAGCAACGAAGGGCATGTCAGTTTGCAATCGTATCTACTCGGAAATCCCCGGCACAAGCCGGGGATTGCCGAAAAGAGCCGATTGACAAAATATGAAACAAAGATGTGTTGATATGATCATCTTTAATGAAAAGGGTTAAAGAAACATTTAATTGTGATATATAACCAATTTGTGTGTATTTAAATACATATTTAGTGCCTGTGTGCATTTTGCGTTATCCGCCGGAAATAAGGCGAATTACCCCAGGATTTCTGGTGTATTCATGTACTGCTTACGAGGTATATTCTACCGACTTGTTACGGGGATTGCCGAGTAGATACGATTGATTCTTTCTTTCGTCGGATTACTTTGGTTGTTCTTGGTATACTTCGTTCGTGACCGGAAGTATTCACTCCACACTGAATTTGTTCATTACAAAATTAATGCAAACATTATAACAAGCAGTGAAAGAAACCCAAATCCACCATTTTAGTTCGCTTGTTTGACATTCGCGAGTCAAACTCGACTTCCCTTCGCAACATCAACGAACGTTCGCGGATATGTTGTCGTAAGAATTTACGGATTTGCGGTAATTTGCTAACTTTTCGCAAACGTTTCCTTATTGAACACAAAGCCTTTCTCATAACCTGCGGTACTCGCTCGCTCGTGCACATTACCCCGTACTAGTGCGGGATATACAAACAGGCCAGGAACCTGTCTTATTAATATTCGTAACTTTTTGTCTCGGTTTGCAAAAGTGTCGTGTACACACATGTGACCCTTGACTCAAGGGTAACTTTGTTTTTGTGAATGTAAAATAGACATGCGTTTTAAAGTACGATACATAGTTCACAGGTAGAGTTCGTGTTCTGTCTACGTCTAAGTTAACGCTTTTCTAAGGAACTCCTTTCGTCTTCACTTTTACATTTACGAGGAAATTTATCGTACGCATCTTTTTGAGACAGACCTCAGTGTAGCGTTTTAACCCTTTCCCAAACAACAAACTTTCGTCTGTCCCAAATTGAAAGAGTTTGCAGACGACATTTCAAAATGTGATAAAATTGGAAAATAATCTTGTGATAGGGCAGAAAACATTGTGGGAAAAGGAAAAATTGCTCGTTACGGGCAATTTTTCCTTTTCCCACAATGTTTTCTTAAGTCGTCTGCAACAAAATGGTCAAATGTCGTTATTGTTTGGGAAAGGGTTAACAAACATCTTTTATGCTAAAAATGTGTGTAAGTTCAAAACAATATTCCCTCTTATTTCAATTTTGAGAGAAGCAATATTACAAAGTAACGCATCTATGGAATCGTCTCTCCGAGATGCTTTGAACCAATGACGTGTCACATTGCAATAGGGTACGTTTATCTAAGATATCATAAATTCGTTTCAGTTTTGACTTAGAAAAATACTTTTCCTGGGTCGTTTAGTTAAACATTGCCCTACCCCCAGGCTTCTGTTCTCACTTAGATGTCGGCTGTTTATCCATTAATTCATTAATTCATTCATTTCTTTATTTCCTCCAAATGATGAAGATCACATTTTCAAACTAATATACGAATAACACAAATATACATTTTATAAAGAAAAGAAAGATGGAAAAACATTTAAAAATTAACATACATGATTAGAACATAATGGCTTACATGTATATTGAGTCATTTTATGCGACATAAACACATATAAACTTCATATCTACATAACATAAAAATGAAGATATTTAAAAATTCCTTTCATAGAATTTTCTTATTTTTCAGTATGTGAAGTAAAATTTAATCTTGAAATAAAATATGCAAAAACAGGTATATGTTGACGAGTTAGTTTTTCTGGAAAATGACAGTTTCTATGGTAACCGTATTTGAAAAACATTTATAAAAACGACTAATATAACTTTAAACTTGAAAAATAGAAGCTTGGGGCTTAATATACATGAGAAATATATAATATTGTTAATGACAATTTATTGTTGTTTGAATAATATGATTATTCTTTGAAAAAAAATGCAAACAATAAATTTCATCCGAATACAAACGTTCATCCGACTACTATGCAAGCACCTCTTCGGTAACATATTATTATCTCCCTTGGCTGCGCAGATGAAGTGCGCAGAAAAAACTACCGAGAACGTCCTTAAGGGCGATGTGTTTTCGACTTTGTTGTTTTGGAAATATATAGAGTATTTTCCACCGTACAACTGTAAAGATGGTGGATTGAGACAAAGGCCTACGTCCTATGCGTAAGAAATGGATGAGCTAAGCAAACTAACATGAGTACACGAGTGCATCGTTACACATTATTTGTGTTCGTATTATTCTCGTCTCTTATTTAGAACGGATGTCTTTTTTATGTAAAACAGCGTATACTAATTAACTAATTAACATATGATCATCACAAATGCTCGAGAGATGGCAGGTCTAGCTAGGTCATTGCTCCCCCTGTTCAACTCTACATGACACTCGGATCTGTTTGTTCGTATTTGGGTTTAACGTTCCTTTCAACGATTGTGGTGTTATATAACAGAAACAGCTTAATTGATATTTCAATCAATCGTTTTTGGCAGCATAGGCAGGCATTAGGCCCTTAATACATTGTAAATAAACATAATATATGAACTTGGTTTGGCGTAAGTATGTACATGTATATTTAATGAGTCAGACATAAACTCGTCTGTTTTTAGAATATTGTAAACACACAAAGCTTATTTCTTGATAGTTTTAGGATTTAACAGCCTTATACAGTGAGTTGATGTGGATAGAAGTCCATAAGTGTTACAACTTGTTTGTGATCTACAACATAAAGACTGTACATACTGAGATATATTGACACTCCCTAATTCATTAAGCATTCAATGTTATATACTACAACTATACAAACACTGCTTATTGTCAACCTATATGTTATTTTCCCTTTAATCAAATATTCTCATCTGTGACCAAGAACCTTTAATATCGTGTCAAAAGATTTTCAGTTACATGCATTTTAATGCTTTTTCGGATTCGCCAGTACTTGACTTTGCAGTGTCTCGCCAGTTAACACTTACACGAAATCTAAATTTGAGAAAGGGCTCTTTCTTATTTTCCAACACTTTTTCTAAAAGTCGCCTGGCGCAGGCGAGTGAGATGAAGGTATCATTTCGTAAAGGGTTGTTGTTCCTGTAATCAACGTTTCAGATAATTTAACTCGTTACAGTATTAATTCTGCCTAAACGAATTTTCGTCGTTAAAAGCCAATTGATTATCGTAAAAATACCCCAAACTAATTCGTCGTAAAATCCGTCGTTTAAATGAGATAAAACTAGCTGCAAACCCTTTCCTTAACCCTTATAGTGCTGTAACTGACTTCATGCTTATCCAAACTGATTAGATCACAGGCCGGCCGCCAAGCAAAATGCCCAGATATTAAAGGTTTTTGAAAGCAGACGACACAACACTTTTTTTTAGAAATTTACCCAGCATTCTAAGGGTAAAAGATCACTCTAAGTTCCTTAAGGTATACCTGGATTGAAAAAAATGAGTCAAAGAGAAGAATTTTTTTGTCACTTTGATTGAAAGCTTATGAAACAAAACAAATGAACATATCTATTTTCCTTTTTTTATTTTTTTTTACTACTACCAGCGATGGCAAACTCAACTCATTCGTATTGCCGAGTTGCTACAAATGCCTTAACCCATTGCCAAACAATGACGACATTTAACCAATTTCTTGCGGACGACTCTAGAAAGCATTGTGGGAAGAGGAAAAATTGCTCGTAACGAGCAATTTTTCATTTTCCCACTATGATTTCTATCTTATCGGTAGATTATTTTCCAATTTCAACACTTTTTAAAATGCCGTCTGCAAACTTTTTAAATTGGGACGGTCGAGAATTTGGCGTTTGGGAAAGGGATAACTGACAAGTGGTTTGTTTTAATGTAAGTTACTATACAACCATCATAGGGACAGTTACCGAACATGATTTGGCAGCGACGGACAATTAACTCAAAATCAGATTTCGCAAACCCTGCTTATACCAATTATTTACAAGTCCTCTGCCGTGAAACCCTCTTTAACAGGATACATACATAACCCTTTACCAAAACGCAAATTTTTCGGCTGTCCCATATTGAAAGAGTTTGCAGACGACATTTCAAAATGTGATGAAATTTAAAAACAATCTTCTGATACGGCAGAAAAGATTGTTGTAAAAGGAGAAATTCCTCGTTAACCCTTTCCCAAACGACACATTTTCGACTGGCTCATATTGAAAGAGTTTGCGGACAACATTTCAAAATGTGACGGAATCGAAAAACAATATTCTGATAGGGCAGAAAACATTGTGTTTTCAAGAGGTGTTTGCAGCAAACTGGTCAAATGTCGTTATTGTTTGGTAATGGGTTAACAGGATACATACCTAACCTCTTATCTTATAAAACATCATTTTTACTCAACTGCTAATAAAACATTCGGAAAAACACTGTAACAAACGGATATACTGCTCCTAATGAACAAGTTATCCTCCTTTCATAACTGTTTCTACCACACACGAAAAATAAAACATACATACAGAGTTATCGTTTAAGTCGTCTGGTCTTGCTTTGAGTTTGGATCATTCACAAGTTCACTAATGGTGGTAAACGTGTTAAGTGGCCAGTCAATGGGTAAAATGAGACAGTCCAAATAGTCCATATTTACACACGGGAGGGTCACTCGACGGGCAGCCGCGGTCAGCGACCTGCGAGGCCACAGTTCTAACATTATGTTCCGGTGATGGTCAGGCCAAGTCAATTGCGTTGTTGGTTTTTTTCTCAAATTCAAACATTTGATTAATAGCATAACATCTAAATGACGTTGCTACATACGTACATGTCCATTTACATAAACATACACTATATAATGATAATTAAGTTTAGTTAATTTGATTGATTATCATACAATAATGGAGGTTTATGTGACATAGCTATATTCCGAATCACGTATGGTGTTTGCAAAATAAACACATTTTTCGAGTTTGCACAACAAACTCTTTTTTCGGCTTTTCATTAAAAGTTTAAGTTTGTGATGCAGGACAAACAAAGTTAGAGTGGGTATATGAAATCCCAGCAAGAATTATTACTTCGTCTTTGACCTTAGATGATGACGTTATGTACAAGGATTGTTCGGAGAGTTCGCATATTTGTGTTAAGAAATAGCGTTTTTGCCTATTATAATAGAACTTAATTACTCAAAAAAGATTTCAAACAGCAACCACTATATCTTGCAATAATAATGTCTATGATTTACCACATGTAATATATGTTAAAAACATATGAAATTTCATAAATGTATATGTCAAATTTCAATTCAAGCGTAACCAACAACTCAACACATGGATATGACAACATTATCGAACTTTCCAAACAACCCTTGTATATGTATGAAATGTCAACCCATTCCCGCCAATAGTTAATGAGAAACCAACTTGCATGCAACACTTCAATCATGATTTACTAGACACAAATGGGGTTAATATTTAATTGTGGTACTTGTACAGCGACATAAAGTGATACTTGTTCAGTGACATAAAATAACGAAAAACGGTATGTGTGTAAAGTGTCAACCCATTCCTTCAGTTCGTTCGTTTGTTTGTTTGTTCATATGGGTGTTTCACATCACATCAACATTATTTCAATTATCTTGTAATGCCCGACTCATAATGATCGAGGAAGACCATACACTCAACTGCCAATTATAGCCTGTCAAGCCGGGTAGAACCATCAGCATTTCGTAAGTTGGTCGGGGCTGCCTTCCTCTCATGAAACCCCATATCCCTAAACCCATTCTTTCAGTTGTTTATGAAACATTTGGTGAAACGACACCGTCTGTCAGCTCTCTTTATCTTTCGAATAGTCGAGCTAAAAACAGGTCAATCCAAAATAAAGAATATAACGGTAAACGGTGTATGACGCACAAGCATTGAAACAAATCTCCAACTACCTTGGCCTCAGCTATTCTTATAACCGGGGCGAGACCAAGTACATTGATCGGTCATGTACAATATCGATATGCGAGAGACCAGAAAAGGGTCAGCGAGGGGTCAGTCACTGAGATTCTCGTACCCAGAGGAGTTCGTGGCGAGAGGGGGGAGAAAAAATATATAATGTATGCACATACTTACATAGAGCTTACACACTGACCCATTGAACTTTAGCTCAAGCCCGCGTCGTCTGTGTTAACGTTACTTACTGTTAAGTTTGATAGTTTATAGTTGAAGAGAAAGCGATTAATACGCGTTTTGTTTACCTATTTATTTCCGAGCGAGAGTGGTTGGTGTTTTTGTGTCCCAGACAGCCGTGTTCGATTGACGAATTTAGATTTGGTGTTGAATTTTATTCGGTTTATTTATAGACACCCGGTGAACAGTTTTTATTGGCAGGTAAGTGAGATTTTTGTATGGAGAGTTCCTCTGATATATATTGTGAATTTGTAGTGTGTTGGTGAACTAGATGTTTTTTTTTATCTACTCATATCTGTCAGCCTGTTTCGTTTGTCTGTGTTTGCATTTCTGTTTGTCAGTTTCGTTGTCTAATCATGTCGAATGCATATGGAACGTCGGTCTGATCGGTTGGTCCGTCTGCATACATGTCTATCCGTCTGTTTGTATGCCTCTCTGTCTCAGTTTCTCTGTCGCTATTTCTATATGTCTCTCTTTGTTGGTCTGTCTGTGCTTTCTCTGTGCGTATATATGTCTGTCAGTTTCTGTCTGTATGTTAACACCATTTTTTTCTGTTGTCTTTTTTGTTTGCCAGAGTTTGTGTGTCTGTGTGTCTGTGTGTCTGTGTGTCTGTGTGTCTGTGTATCTGTGTGTCTGTGTGTCTGTGTGTCTGTGTGTCTGTGTGTCTGTCTGTCTGCCTGCCTGCCTGCCTGCCTGCCTGCCTGCTTGCCCGCCAGCTCCCCCGGCCGCCCGCCCGCCCGTCCGTCCGTCCGTCCGTCCGTCCGTCCGTCCGTCCGTCCGTCCGTCTTGCTGGCTGCCTGCCTGGCTGCCTGCCTGGCTGCCTGCCTGGCTGACTGCCTGCCTGCCTGGCTGGTTGCCTGCCTGGCTGCCTGCCTGGCTGCAATACATTGCAACTAGACAAGACTAATCAAATTTTCTTTGTCAACATATTCTACTTTTCAATTTTACGTTCTGTGGCTTCATCTTAATTTCGCTATTTCTTTCTACCTTCCTTTTTTGTTTGACAATATTTCAAAGATTTGACTTCTTTCCCATATCAACAGAAGTGAGAGACGAACAAATATTATTGCTATGGCTTCCTTAGTTGTGTATAGGGTTGGAGCGGTGCAACCCGTCGGTCCCTTGTTCGAGTCCATAAAGTGCCACTGATATTCCTTTGCCAACACCCTAGCTTAGTATTTGGGAATACACGGAAAGTCGTTGTTTGATTGAAAGATTGCTGACAATGAGTTTGACTCCTTACGCAAGGAAATTGTTTGTGTATAATATTGGACCAATGGCCTTTTTGAAGCATCGAACAATTCGGCTGGTATCCAAACATTAGGAAATAGGAACATATATTGATAGAATATATATCTAGCAAAAAGCGTCCCATGTTGCTGCGATATAACTACTTGAAAGATGAGGGAAATGTCCTTACACCCAGTTAACTGATAACATATAAATGTTGAAATTTGCGTTAAATCACAAGTTGATATATTTTGTTTGATATACAGGAGTGGCGAAATCTGATTTTGATTAACTTGTCCATGAATGCAAAACCTTTTTCTGCACCTGACCCTAAAATGATTTTAAAGTAAATTTCAGTAAAAATGCATTTGTTCATTAACCATTATAGTGCTGGAACCGACTTCATGTTAATGCAACATGTTTGATCTAGGCCAGCCGCCAAGTAAATTGGTGGATGGCCTGTGATTTTACCTGTTTGCCACTCTGAATATCTCTCCTCAACAAAATTAAGCAGATATCAAAGGTTTTGGAAAGCAGACTACACCAAAAACTATTTTTTTGAAAATATTACCCATCATTATAAGGGTCAAAGGGGTTTAGGACAAGCTGGGCATTACGTACAAGTGATTTTGCCGCACCTGATCTATTAGTTAGGCTGTGTATTATTAACATTGCATGAATCACACACGCTAATTTCTAGTGGACGTCAAACAACTGCCCTAGATTCACTCTTGTCTCTCTCACTCTCGTCTCTCTCTCTCTCGGTTAATATATTAATATATAAAAACATGTGCGAGACTGTCGCCTAGCAACCAAAGGGAATCATTGTCAACAGACCCCAATAAAAAGCCAAAAGATCGTATTTCCTTCATAAAAGAATAGGACATTCGACCATTTCGTTCCTTCAGCCGTTGTTTATTTTTGGAAACTTCATCATATTTGTTAATCCTTTATCAAGACCAGGATATTTTTAATCATAGATGCAGCGGCATTCACTGTAGTGTGAGTAGTATAAAGTACGCACAACCCGGTGTCGCTTATGGTTTACATCGCATCAACAATATTTTAGTTACATTGCTCGCGATTGATGGAGGAAGGACAAATGACAACAATCGATTTAAGACCACTAGCAACTTGGCTATAATGGTCCGGATTTGAGTCATAAAGGTTCGGATTTTGGTCATTGAGGTTCGGATAGGGGGGTCATTGAGGCACGGATTAGGGTCATTAATGTTATGATTTTGGTCATATTTAAATTCGGATTTTTGGTCATTGAGGTTCGGATTTTGGTCATTTTGGTTCGAATTCTGGTTATTTAGGATCGGTTGGGGGGGGGGGCGTCATTGAGTTCAGGATTTTGGTCATTGAGGCCCGGATTTCGGTCTTGTGATTGACATTTTCTGTTCTATAACCACTTGGCTAATAAGGCCCGGATTAAGGACACGTGATTTTAAGTTCTGCACTTTAAATACATTGCCATTTAGACCCGGATTGGAGCCGCTTTATTGCAAGTTATGTACTCGAACCATTAGGCCACAGAGACCCATTGCATAAGAGGAAGTATGAAAAATAACTTCTTAATAAAGTTTACAAACAAACTGACTCAATCTGGTAAGGGCGCTAGTTCGGCTACTGTTGTTGTGACTGCCTCGTGTAAAGGAGGTTCCGGGCTTGATTCCGGACCAGGGCACCGTTTTACTTATCATTTAAGCTTTAAATATGCGTTTGTTCAAAACATTCCTTCTTATTTCAATACTGGGCTCATTAATATTGCATTGTAACACGTCATTGGAATCGTCTCTAAGAGATGCTTCCAATGACTTGCCCCATTGCAATAGTTTACTTTCCTTTTGGATACTGTCAATGGTTATACGTTTCGACACAAAGAATTCCCTTATGCTGTTTTATAAAACGGTATCTGGGTCATTGCAAAGACAGGCAATAGCTACAATGGCTTCCTTTGTACCAAGGAGACAACTTGGATAACATTCTAACTAAAAAAGCATACTTCATGTCAAGGAAGGATAGTTTGGTCGCTTACTTGTTTGTGTTGGGTTAAATCCAGCGCTCTGGAGTGTCTTTCAAAAATAGGTCTCACGAAACCAGAGGTACGGTTCGAGGTCGATCCTGGGACCGCCAAGTTCTTAGACCGCAGAGATAACCACTCGGCCAAGCAAGGAAGGGTTGTTAATTTATTTTGATTCAGAGGTCACTAAAATTAGCACGCAATGAAAGAAGTTGAAACCTTGCTTATCATTATGTGCTTTCTTTGTTTGTAGAATTGTATTGAGTTGTGTTGTGTTGTATTAGAGGGCTTTTACGTCGCATCAACAAATCTGCTGATAATTATTAATGGATGACCGGTTTACATGTTTCGAGGAGGTTTCCTTACTTAATTGTCTATATTGGATGGTTAAGAATTCATTTCTTTAAAGTTGCACAACAGCTGAACTGTTATTTTATACGCATTGAAGAATAGAATAGCAAATTTAAGATTGTATTTGATTCTTAAAAGTTTGTATAGTGTAAGTGACATCGCTTTTCAGATCAGCTGCATATAAACTGTACATTCTTTGATAATTAACGTTTTTCTGAATTAAGTACGCAACGTTTGCTTCCAAATTACTACTTTTAATTGTATATCAAACAAAGATCAATAAATGTATTCTTTTAGCGACATTTGATTTCGACTTTTTAGTTTTCTCTCCTTTAGATTTTACCTTTATAACGTATGATTAATATTGTTGTGAAGTTTCCAGTTTTTATCTTTGTATGAACATGTTATACAGGCTACATCGGGCATTGTTTGCACGTTTTTTGCAAAGCGACAGGTGCATTTGATATTGAGATCAGTTATGCACGCTCGCAACACATTTCAAACTGAACTGAGGACATGGGGTTTTCAAGTGAAAATAAAAAAAAATTCATCGTTTGGTTTATATTTCCCGTATATTCCAGTATAGAAGTTGGAATTAATTAAGCACATAAATGTCAATGTTTTACATTGTGTGATATCCATGCCTGATGATTCTTTCACCCTTATCAACGAACATATAAGGGAGAGCAGTCGACAAGCTGGCAAACTGGCTTGGAAACGACAGATAGTTGCGAGAAATACTCTAATACAGGGAAATAGGGTATAAACAATTGTAACAAAAGGAGAAATTGCTCTTAATCTTTGGTGTTCTTACACCAGAACAGAACGGAACAAAAAAGAACATAATTTTATTTTACGACTTGTACATAGTACATCATCAAGTTTACAAAGCATTTAAAAACAAGAACATGTGCCTTTTAGGAGATTGGCAACACGTTTGAATAAGTTTCATATTCAAAATTCGTCTTAAAACATGTGTATGTATCTACAGCGAAATGAATATAGAACATCTGTTACAAAAGGAGAAATGCGCGTGATAGGCAATACTACCTCCCTTTGTCACGATGAAATACAACCAAGACAATAGACCCAACGTAGGGACCCCAACAAAGTGCTCTTGCTTTGCTCTAGCTATTTGACAGAAATTACAGAGGTCAATGCTTCCTATTACTTGTTTTGCAATTATTCCCTGTTTGTAATTTAAGATACTCGTTTAAGAGAACGCTAATAATAAAGACGGTGAATGTGGTTTGTTTTTGTGTATGGAAGGAGCTTTTAACAATAAAATTTCCGATTCCCTAGACAAACAAGGTTATTACGTTCGACTTTGTCAATATTTTCGAGAATCTAATAGATTAATATTTTATTGTGTTTTATGTCCAACTAGTAAGATACTTGCATTTGGAAGGAGTATCTAACAATAACATTTCCGTTTCCCTAGACAAACAAGGTTATTACGTTCGACTTTGTCAATATTGTTAGGATCTAATAGATTAATATTTGATTGTGTTCAAGGCCGAACTCTTATGATACTGGCTTGCAATTGGGACAGGTTCATTCTGTGGTACTTTCTATGGTACTTGTTGGAATAGCTTGACACTTTATAAATCAAAGCGCTGATAGCGCTGAAGGACTAAGGTGAATTTAAAGCAAGATGATTGAAGATACATTTGAATATTTCTTTGGGCAACATCTCGGGGAAAACAGCTGCTCCTTTTACCACCATTACTATAATTACTATTTCTGGGAACAGAGACTGAACGATAGCCAATTTTTAGAACATCTTGACATTTTATGATTTCCCATGAGGCAACAGTTATACTAATATAGAGCAAAACAAAGCGAGTAAATCCGGACTACATTCTTACTTCCAAGAAGGTATTAGTCCGCACAGTGAAGGCGGATGTTTAATGAGTAATTGGGGTCAGACCGCTGTTTGTGTATCGATACAGTAACGTCCCTCAAAAAGTGGTATAAAAATTCAATGGACTAAGGTGCTAACGCACCCGTAGTCCAAAAAATGGTTCTGTTTATTATGTGTTTAATTGGCAATTAAGAGTGTTTAAACTTAATACGGATAATGAGGATAGTTTGATGACCGGAATAGCCATTTCCTTGTGCGATCAACGTTAATGTGATACTGGTGTGAATTCGATTACCGGTTAAATTCTAAAGCAAACGGTGTTAAAACGCAAATGAACCATGGTATTTCCGACTAAAACCTTTAGAATGCTGGGTAATTTTCTAAAAATAGATTTTTCTGCCGCTGCTTAAATATCTGCTTTATTCTGATGAGGAAAGATACTCAGAACAAACCGGTTAGATACCAGGCGATCCACCAATTTACTTGACGCCTGGCCTGGATCCAACCTCTTTACATAAGCATGAATTCGGTTCCAGATTCCATGGTATTATTTCTTGAAAAACGTACTCCAGATTCCTAGCCTATAGTACTTATGAATTTCGAGAAACCCGTTATATATCTTTAACATTATTGAAACTATGTTAAAGCCAATGTAATTGTTTACATCCCGCAATATTTGTAAAAGGAGAATCCCGGGAAATCTGTAATATAACTGAAATATCAAAGATACTGCATTAAAACCAATACAATTGTTAACATCCAACGACATTGGTACATGTATAGTCGAATCCCAGAAAACCCGCAATATAACTGGAACATAATTGACACTGTGTTAAAACTAATGCAATTGTTCACATCCCGCGATATTTGTATCGATGGATCCCGAGAAATCCGTAATATAACTGAAATATCAAAAACACTGTATTAAAACCAATGCAATTGTTAACATCCAACGACATTGGTACATTTTTATTCGAATCCAGGAAAATCCGTTATATAACTGTAACATAATTGACACTGTATTAAATCAATGCCATTGTTAACAACCCTCGATATTTGTATCGATGGATCCCGAGAAATCTGTAATATAACTGAAATATCAAAGACACTGTATTAAAACCAATGCAATTGTTAACATCCAACGACATTGGTACATTTTTATTCGAATCCAGGAAAATCCGTTATATAACTGTAACATAATTGACACTGTATTAAACCAATGCCATTGTTAACAACCCTCGATATTTGTATCGATGGATCCCGAGAAATCTGTAATATAACTGAAATATCAAAGACACTGTGTTAAAACCAATGCAATTGTTAACATCCAACGACATTGGTACATGTTTATTCGAATCCAGGAAAATCCGTTATATAACTGTAACATAATTGAAACTGTATTAAACCAATGCCATTGTTAACAACCCTCGATATTTGTATCGATGGATCCCGAGAAATCTGTAATATAACTGAAATATCAAAGACACTGTATTTAAACCAATGCAATTGTTAACATCCAACGACATTGGTACATGTTTATTCGAATCCAGGAAAATCCGTTATATAACTGTAACATAATTGACACTGTATTAAACCAATGCCATTGTTAACAACCCTCGATATTTGTATCGATGGATCCCGAGAAATCTGTAATATAACTGAAATATCAAAGATACTGCATTAAAACCAATACAATTGTTAACATCCAACGACATTGGTACATGTTTTTTCGAAACCCGGAAAAGCCGTTATATAACTGAAACATAATTGACACTCTATTAAACCAATGCCATTGTTAACATCCCTCGATATTTGTATCGATGGATCCCGAGAAATCTGTAATATAACTGAAATATCAAAGATACTGCATTAAAACCAATACAATTGTTAACATCCAACGACATTGGTACATGTTTTTTCGAATCCAGGAAAAGCCGTTATATAACTGTAACATAATTGACACTCTATTAAACCAATGCCATTGTTCACATCCCGCGATATTTGTATCGATGGATTCCGAGAAATCCGTAATATAACTGAAATATCAAAGACACTGTGTTAAAACCAATGCAATTGTTAACATCCAACGACATTGGTACATGTTTATTCGAATCCAGGAAAAGCCGTAAAATATAACTGAAACATAATTGACACTGTATTAAACCAATGCAATTGTTTACATGCCTCGTTATTGGTATCGGTGAAAGTCGGAAAATCCGTTATATAACTGAAACATAATTGACACTGTATTAAACCAATGCCATTGTTAACAACCCGCGATATTTGTATCGATGGATCCCGAGAAATCCGTTATATAACTGAAACATAATTGACACTGTATTAAACCAATGCCATTGTTAACAACCCGCGATATTTGTATCGATGGATCCCGAGAAATCCGTTATATAACTGAAACAGCATTGACCGCGCGTTAAAATTAATGCAATTGTTTACATGCCTCGTTATTGGTATCGGTGAAAGTCGGAAAATCCGTTATATAACTGAAAAATCAATGACACTGTGTTAAAACCAATATATTTGTTTACATTCAAGACATTGGTATAGGTGAATCCCGGAAAATATAACTGAAGCACCAATGACACTGTGTTAAAACCAATGCGATTGTTTACATCCCGCGATATTTGTATAGGTGAAACCCGGAAACCCGTTATATAACTGAACATAATTGACATAATGTTAAAACCAATGCAATTGTTTACATCTAACGACATTGGTATAGGTGAAACCCAGATAAACCGTAGAATAACTGAAACATAATTGACACTGTTTTAAAACCAATGCAATTGTTTACATCTAACGATAGTTGTATAGGTGAAACCCATATTAACCGTTATATATCTGAAACATAATTGACACCGTGTTAAAACCAATGCAATTGTTTACATCAAACGATAGTTGTGTAGGTGAAATCCAGATAAACCGTTATATAACTGAACACAGTTGACACTGTGTTTAAACCAATGCAATTGTTTACATCTAACGACATTGGTATAGGTGAAATCCAGATAAACCGTTATATAAATGAAACATAATTGACACTGTGTTAAAACCAATGCAATTGTTTACATCTAACGACATTGGTGTAGGTAAATCTCTTGAATTCCGTAATATAAATGAAACATAATTGACACTATGTTAAAAGCAACGCCCTTGTTTACATCAAGCAACACGCGTTTAACCGCTAGACCGTTCAACTTTATCCTGGTTAGACTGACCCAGTTAACGCTCAAATGTCGTCGAACGAAGGAGAGCGCAGCGCCCTTGCATAAAATACGATGTGAAAATTACCATTAATATACTCGTATATTGCTAGGATAATAAGTTGTTGGTACTCGTGTAGTGTGTGTAAGTGAAATTCTGATGGATTTAAGCCCTTAGAATGCTGGGTAATTTTCTAAAAATAGATTCTTGTGTCTTCTGCCAGAGGCATAGATTATGATCTATGTCTCTGCTTCTGCTTTCAAAAACTTTAGATATCTGCTGAATTTTGATAAGGAAAAATACTCAGTGAAGCAAAAAGGTTAGATCACAGACCAGCCGCCAATCAACTTGGCGGCTGGTCTGTAATTAAACCTGATTGTATAAACACGAAGTCGGTTCCAGTAGTTTAAGGGTTAAAACCTAGCTTCAAACAAACAGCCGACTTGTTTATTTTGACGCTTAACTCTTTACCAAGCAATTTCTCATTTTCCTACAATGTTTTCCAGAGTCGTCTGCAACAAAGTGGTTGAATGCCGTTATTGTTTGGTAAGGGGTTAAAGGTAATGAACCGAATCGGTATTGCATTTTTAAACGTGTGGTATTTCGTACTTCTCTTTCGATCGTTCTTTGCATTTGGAAATCGACCATTCACCACTACGCCCACTGTCTTGGAATTGTTCCTAAAATTGGAATCGAAATTAGAACGATCTCTGGTGGGTTTTTTCCGCCAGTTTTGCTAGTAAAGACAAATAACAAAATAGAACATTTGATATCACGTTAAAGAATATAAAGAAGAAATAATTGTTGATTCAAATTGTGTGGTACTGCATTTAGGGGGTGATATATTTCATTAAGGAAAATAACTCTTGATTCAAGTTTTGTGGTAGTGGATAAAGGAGGTGATTGATTTCGTTTTCTCGGATTGTATTCTTGCTCATTACAAGACAGCCCACGTATGTATGAATCTCTTTACTAAGCCATTGATTGCCATGTTTGCATGTTCTTATCTCGCGTACCTTTTCCCCACATTCGGGAAACGTAGTCAAGCGTTGATGGTGATGCTGATGGTGATGGTAATGCTGATGATGATGCTGATGATGCTGCTGATGATGATGATGATGATGATGATGATGATGATGATGATGATGATGATGATGATGATGATGATGATGATGATGATGATGATGATGATGATTGATGATGATGATGATGATGATGATGATGATGATGATGATGATGATGATGATGATGATGATGATGATGATGATGATGATGATGATTGTGATGATGGTGATGATGATGATGATGATGATGATGATGATGATGATGATGATGATGATGATGATGATGATGATGATGATGATGATGATGATGATGATGATGATGATGATTAGGGAAGGGACACCATGAGCTTTAAGCTTCCGTCCCAATCCAATTGTAAAACACAGTTTACAATAAGATATGTTTAAATTAAAACCTTAAAAAGCACTACCTAAACCTACATTTTTCCGTACAATGATGGACTCGCCCACATATCGTAGATAGGTAAAGAACGGTAATTCATTACACCATAATACCTCGTTTTCCATATCTACTGCAAAGAACGTTTGAAACCACTGTGACTAAACAATGATTTGCTCATAATTAACAGTTCATCCTTACATCACAAAGGTTTCTACCCATCTTCATTTGGAAAGTGTATTTAATTTCCTTATCAATTCTAATTTGCTTATGCATTCAATTTCGACCAATCTCAAAATGTCATATGGGGAAAAAGGGTTGAAGTTTGATTAAGGAAAGCATTTTAAACTTGAATCTGCAAGTGGTTGATTATTGACACCGACATCTTTCGGTTATCGGTTTCGGTTTTCGGTTTACCGGAAACATTCGATTAATACGGGAAATACCGAAGTTTATCGGAAACGTTTGATTATTACGGGAAACATCGAAGTTTATCGGAAACGTTTGATTAATACGGGAAACACCGAAGTATATCGGTAACATTCGATTTATACGGGAAATATCAAAGTTTATCGGAAACGTTTGATTATTACGGGAAACACTGAAGTTTATCCGAAACGTTCGATTTATACGGGAAATACCGAAGTTTATCGGAAACGTTCGGTTATTGCGGAAAACACCGAAGTTTATCGGTAACATTCGATTATTACGGGAAACACCGAAGTTTATCGGTACATTCGATTATAACGGGAAACACCGAAGTTTATCGGTACATTCGATTATTACGGGAAACATCGAAGTTTATCGGTACATTCGATTATTACGGGAAACACCGAAGTTTATCGGTATATTCGATTATTACGGGAAACACCGAAGTCTATCGGTACATTCGATTTTTACGGGAAACACCGAAGTTTATCGGCACATTCGATTATTACGGGAAACACCGAAGTTTATCGGTACATTCGATTATTAAGGGAACGATCGAAATTAGCTATACATCCAATATAGAAATGTTTATGAGCCAGAACTCTTGATTGTCTTTTCATTGTTTAATGTTATGCAAATACATTTATGTATTCAGGCAAGGATATGCACGAGATGTGTGCTAATGAACTATATGTTCCTTAACTTTAAACTTTGCTTTATAACGAATATTACGAATAAACAACAGAATGCGGCGTGATGTTCATGATTAAACCAGGCCGCCCGTTCTAGATGATTCCCTATGTTTTTTAAGTAGAATTTAATGTTGTATCGTGGAATCCATTATCTATTAATCATCTGTAAATACAGAAATAACCCCGATTAGCAAGTTTTATAATTCAGATTTCCTGATTCTTCACCTCTGACCTTGACAGTTGATACACATATTTTTGAACCGACCAATCAGAATTTGTTATCTTGAATATGTAAACAAACAGGTTGTTGATAAACATGATTGAATTGGAGACAACTATATTTGAAGCACAAAATAACTTATTTTGAATGAGTCTATTTAATAGGGTCTCAATGCATTCCTAAACTAATTCTCATCACTTTTATGAACATAATAAAAGAACTCCATATATTTTTTCAATAATTTATTTGTACTCCTCTCCTTTGATGTGCCTTTAAAGTTACAACCGTAAATTATCGACTGAAGTCGCTGTTACTTTAATTCTGACGGGCAATAGAACTAGTGAGTTTATACATTAGAACATATGCAATACGATGGATTTATAACTTTAATGCCATATCCGAAGACTATCGAACAAAGGTGTTGTTACCTTCTATCTGCAAGGACGAAATCTTGAGAGAAAGTGCTTAAAAATATATATGCAACATGAAAAGTGCACGGAATAACCTTAATATCATATACGTAGACTATCGACCGAAGTAGCTGTTACCTTTGGTCTGCAAGGAAGAAATATAGATCGTATATGCATGTAGAATATATTCTACACGAATGGTGTACGAAATAACCTTAATATCATATACGAAGACTCTCGACCGAAGTAGCTGTTACCTTCGGTCTGCAAGGAAGAAATATAGGTCGTATATGCATGTAGAATATATTCTACACGAATGGTGTACGAAATAACCTTAATATCATATACGAAGACTATCGACCGAAGTAGCTGTTACCTTCGGTCTGCAAGGAAGAAATATAGGTCGTATATGCATGTAGAATATATTCTACACGAATGGTGTACGAAATAACCTTAATATCATATACGAAGACTATCGACCGAAGTAATGTTTCCTTCGGTCTGCAAGGAAGAAATATAGGTCGTATATGCATGTAGAATATATTACACGAATGGTGTAGAATAACCTTAATATCATATACGAAGACTATCGACCGAAGTAATTGTTTCCTTCGGTCTGCAAGGAAGAAATATAGGTCGTATATGCATGTAGAATATATTGTACACGAATGGTGTACGAAATAACCTTAATATCATATACGAAGACTATCGACCGAAGTAGCTGTTTACCATCGGTCTTCAAGGAAGGAATATAGATCGTATATGAATGTAAACATTTAAAACATGAATGGTGTACGAAATAACCTTAATATCATATACGAAGACTATCGACCGATGTAGCTGTTACCTTCGGTCTTCAAGGAAGGAATATAGATCGTATATGAATGTAAACATTTAAAACATGAATGGTGTACGAAATAACCTTAATATCATATACGAAGACTATCGACCGATGTAGCTGTTACCTTCGGTCTTCAAGGAAGGAATATAGATCGAATATGAATGTAAACATTTAAAACATGAATGGTGTACGAAATAACCTTAATATCATATACGAAGACTATCGACCGATGTAGCTGTTACCTTCGGTCTTCAAGGAAGGAATATAGATCGTATATGAATGTAAACATTTAAAACATGAATGGTGTACGAAATAACCTCAATATCATATAAGAAGACTATCGACCGAAATTGGTGTTACCTTCTGTCTGCAGGAAAGTTATCCAGAGCGAACAGACGTTTAATTCAGTTCATCTTTCTTGCAAAGGAACGGAGGTTTTCGTCCGCTTCTGTCTAGAAATATCTTTACTGAAGTATTTCCTTTGTATAACTTAATTAATCGTTCTTGAAAATGAAATGGTGGTTTTGTCCGCTTCCGCCAATTACGTGTTTTACTGTATCATTTGTCTTGCGAACTTTTTTTTTTCTTCCCGAAAGTTTTTTGTTTGAGTTCTTATTAGGGGCGTCTCACAAAAACGGATTAACTTACTTTTAAAGGTCCTTGTTTGCAAAGATGAAATTTGGAGATAAATTTCTTTGAAGCAGCACAACAGGTGTATTGTTATACATCTTTGATACGCACTTAACAATAGTCATTGGAAGCAAAATTAGGTCATTGGCGTGTACTTTTATCCAAAATCATAACATCATTTTTTAAATATATCGTATTCTTAGATAAATTGACCCTTTCTGAATTAATCATGCTTTCAATAGCTCATGTTTATTGTATAACAAACAACGATACAACATATTAATTGGTTCAACGGCATGTTATTCTCTCTTCTTTGAACAATCACCATGAACAGAGACATCAATAAGATGGAATCTATGTCTCTGCCTTTAAATAGAAAAGAGACATTACCAAATGCTCCTTCATCAATTAACCATTGATACTTTTGCAGCAGATGCGTCAAGGTGGGTTTTTATATCGTTAAGGTGATTAACCCTCTTCCATGTCTGAATGTAATGTAATTTAATTTAATGTAATGCATTGTAATGTAATGTTCTGAGTTTTTGTGACCGTTTCATATTAAAGAGAGAGTCAAACAATAGCCATTACTATGTATGAAGAAAACGGCATCATATTTGTATGCGAGATGATAGATAATGATAGAGAAGTGAGAGATGCGCAGAGTGATTGCAGCCTCAAGTCTTAACAAAACGCCAAAAGTTCGACTGCCCCATTTTGAAAGAGCATGCAGACGACATTTCAAAATGTGATGGAATTATAAAACAATCTTCTGTTAGAGCAGAAAACATCGTTAAGAGCAATTTCTCCTTTTCCTACCATATTTTCGTGAGTCGTCTGCAATTAACTGGTCAAAAGTCGTTACTGTTTGGTAATGGGTAAAGTCAAATATATATTTGTATGTAAACATAACTATGTACAATGTGCTCGTCAAATAAAATGTATGTTTGTTCTGCTCTGATCTGGAATATCAAGTAGTTATTTATCAATATCATTGTGGCATATGGAGAAAATTGCTCGGTATCTAAAACTGCTTTTTTCTTTTGTCACAACAAAATCACTTCCATTTATTGATGTCATTCTGAAGCCCTTACCATTTGCATTAAACCGAACAGTTCCGGGCTCGACCGATGTACACCGAGAACTACCGAAGTCATCCGGCGAAAGAATGATTTTCAAAATAGGGGATTATGGTTGTTATACCTTAAGTATGAGAAGCTACATAACTGTTTGTCAAATGTGAATAACCAATTAATGTGATGTAAGCTCGTGAAGAGCAAGGAATCCATTTCGGTCATTGATTGTCGTTACAGTTGTGCTGGAAGAGTGAACTACTCCTTTGTAAATAATGTTCAGTAACCTTTCCCTTCGCGTGCAACTTTAAAGGGACAGTCTGAAAGATTTTTATCTGTTATTAACAGACATTAGAAAGACGACTAAAACAGTCCAAGTCACCAAATATTTATTTTCACTTTCTTTCTTTATCCTGAAAATGCTAAAAACGCATGTTTTCATTAAAAGCATACTAGCTAAAAAAAACTTTAAAATTGGATAAAATGAGTTATAAATATTGAAACAATATGTTAAAACATAGCGGAACACCGCATTTAAGAGATGATGTAATGCCTGTACTATTTATTATCAATATTCCAAAGATCTTTTTTTAACAAATTGTGTAGCACATAAAGAAACTGGATTTTCATTTTTTTCCCGTCGTCTGTTGTTTCTTTGAATTTGGACCAGTTTCAAATTCAATAATGGGTGAATAGTTAATACAAATGGCCCCAATGCCATTCATACCCATTTTAAACTAGTTCCACTATGTTCAACAAGATAGACAACGGGCAGACTATAAATTTTGAGCTATTTGATTGATCGTAATGCAACGTTCCAAAATACGCAAACAACAACAACAAGAAGCAGCATACATGGGTTTCTCCCTTGAGTCATTGTTTTGTGAAAGTCAAAGCAGTCAGCCATTTATCAGAATTTGATTTATACACAGATTTGTATCAATTATTTTCTTTTTCTTTTTTTCTTTCTTTTTTTTTTGAAATTTCGACTGCTATGCAGCCCTTTTATTGGTCCCCGTCATAGGTGTATTAGTATCAATATTTTTGTCAAAACTCCCTCTCCGAAACATTTGTCAAAAACAATTACATAAAGGAAACCTCTTCGCGTGTAACTTTGAACCGGCAAACGCTCATCTCTGAGAACAGTGTGCTGTTTGCGTTCATTCCGTTACCCAGAGTTCTGCCTGGTATATTTGTAGATTTGTACCATACCGGTCTCTATATTCGATAGACGAGAGACCGGTGCCAAGTATATTCTCATTTAGCCTGACATCAGCACTGCTTTAGCAAACAATAAACAGACAAGAGAAAATTGATGCAAGCCTCAAAGTCGCCCGCAAGAATTATTTTGATTTTTCTTCCTAAACAAAACATCCAACAAAACATGAAAGGAATAGAATAGAAATTTATTTATTATACGTACAAACCTATCTAGTCATTCAAACCCATTAGAAAGAGCCTGTTACTCGGCTAATGAAAATAATTGCACATGACATTATGAAACCAGCAACTTTAAAGACATTGTAACAAAACAAGATATGGCTTTTAATACTTATCTTTACCGTTTATCAATATGGCTTCTTCCAAATTTCCCAATATTAATTTTGTGCAGGTGTTTTCCATTTGGAAAACTATCTAATTTCAATATGATCAAATGTGTTAAGAAATATGCAACAGAAGAATTTAACCAGCAAACTCATATAGAAACTGAGTCTTTCTAAACTTTTATGAAAGTTGTCTGTAGTTGTTTTCATTGTTTGCCAACACAAAATATGTATTGGAAACTGCTTGTTTAAAGATATTGAATTTGGAAGTCAGATGTCAAACGAACACACGATAATACACTTGCAGCAGAAGCTAGAATCTATTGGGGAGGCAAAAGAAAAAAATGTTCAATGCAAGCAATTTCTGTATATTGTTTGTCATACTTTGTAATTGGTGTCAGTTTATGCTTACAAATTGGATAATTAAATTATCATATACAAAAAAACCTGAAACAATGAAAATGTTCATGGAAGCTGCACTATTAATCATTTTCTTTAAATGACTACCAACTATCATAAAACTGATAGACCCAAAACTTGTCATTTTTATGACGGTTTGGGAAATCATTGTGACGGAATGAGAAATTCGCTACAACGAAGCAGTTGTTGATGCTATCGCGCCAAGTGTCCTAAAATTAAATATACGGTACGAACGTAATATGGGACGAATCGCATAGAAAAAGATCGAAGTGTTTTAGTGATTATCTTTTTGCTTTTAACAATATAACAATAAAAGCATCTGAATAAATACTTCCTGATTGTGAAATATTACTTTACCGAAAGAAAGTAGGCGATTTACAGGATAGAATGTCGATAGTTCTGCCTAAAGGCTGAAACCCGCTTTTTCATCGGCACTAAGACCGTAACACCTATCGTTTTCTTTGTTATTTTCGTCGATTAAAATGGAATTTATAGGCGATGGACTAAAGACTGAATCGCTGCATATATTAATTATCAGTTAATTATAAACAACTATATTCAATCAATGCTTAAGCGGTTAAAAGAAATGTTTGAGGGAATAAACAGGGTCGGTCTTTTAACAAAAGCGATTTGACAGTTGAGATGATACGAGCACCTGCAGACGCTTTTCATTGGTCTAATTGTTTGACTGGCACCTCGTAGATTACGTTATAAAATATAGGGTTTTAGAATATTAATCATAGAGCAAGTCTAAAATACCTCGTCAGACGAGTTTACACATTGGACTGGCACTCGGTAACATATTATTGATAAAGAATACCGATTTTTATGCTAACTAAACGAGATACAGGCTGAAAAATGGACCTGTTATTGTTAGAAATAGATCTGATTTTAAACCAATTCTCTTAATAAAACCTTTTAAGAACACAAACTCAAACTTTCAACATTTTTTGAAACAATGAAACAAGTAGGAAATGTATAGAAGTAATAAGATAAAAGCCTCTGTTATGAATTTTATTCAAAATAATGGAAACAAAATTCAATATAGCATCCCTTTCCCCATATGCACTAACCAAAAGCTTCTACAAATATGATCGCCGCCTTCTGGCGGGCGATCAACTAGAAGGATCAAGCTATTCATTCCGTTAATTTCTAGACAGTTCAAAAGGTTCCTTTTCGTTAGTTTTTCGCCTCCCCCCCGTGACCTTTGCACCCCGGAGTTCATGACGAAATCGCTTGACTCTCGTCCCCTGAATTAATCGTACCTGTTTTGACCGATGAGGGTGGGCACAAGGCCGCGATAATAATGAGCTAATATTTGATAATAATTCATAAAGAACAATTGACCGATAAGAAATGACCAAACCTTGACCGACCGTTCACCTTTTCACTTCGGGAAAATCCAAGCGAGCGCAGACAAATCGCTCAGCACGCAAAAATGTGCCCCTGAGTGCATGCGCTATAGGAACCGCATTTAACAAAAAAAAAGAAAAAGATTTCTTAACCCTTTTCCAAACAACAACGACATTTTACCACTTTGTTGCAGACGACTTTAGAAATCATTGTGGGAAAAGGAAAAATTGCTCGTTACGATGAATAAATTTCAAAATGGCGGATGAGTGGTATTCTTCCTTCAACGCCTCTTTTCTAGAATATCTTTTTTCGTCTCCGGACTAACTCCCCGTAGGTACGATCACTCATATGACCCTTTCCCAAGCAACACATTTTCGACTGTCCCAAATTGAAAGAGTTTGCAGACGATATTTCAAAATGTGATGAAATTGAAAAATATTCGTCAGATAGAGCAGAAAACCTTGTGGGAAAAGGAAAAATTGCTCGTTACGAGCAAGTTGTCCTTTTCCCACAATGTTTTCTAAAGTCGTATGCAACAAAGTGGTCAAATGTCGTTTTTGTTTGGGAAAGGTTTAAATCGGTACGCCGAGACGATTCTTATGGGTACAAACGCTTCAGGTACAGTATCACTGGTTATATTTAGAAACACGACGAGACACTTTTAATGAATACAAACGCTTTCGGAATTATTGGCCATATTTAGAAACCCCGCCATAAATGAACCGCATTTTACCTTTGTCAGTATAGGACAGAACAGGTTTTATTAGAATCAGATTCAGAAATAATTTTATTAACATTACAGTTTATGGTCATTTACATATGTACAATGAAAAATATTTATCACATGAATCGAGAAAGAAAAGAAAGAAATCTTGAGCATATTGGCTCATTGTTCTTAAAAATAAAATTAACTGCATAACAATGAAAATAGTATCAGTTCATATTTACACTTCAACTTGACAAAAAGCATTGCTTTGAAATATGAAAAAGAAACTTCTTATTTACTTTTATCAGAACTCACAATGGCAAAGTATACAAAAAGCCATCGATGCCTTGCTAAAATGAAAAATTAACTAATATCAAGTATTGAATAGAGACATCAATGATGGTAATTATTTTACAAAGATGTGTATGAGAGTGTTTTAAACATTTTTAACAATCCTAAAACATATCTAGTTACCATGTCGTGGCATAAACTGATTCCTACTTGGTAAGGCATTTTTTTTTTCAAAATAGTGAAAGGTTTCTCAATATGTATGGCGAATAAAGCAGAGACATATTCTTTTTGCATATTTGTTCATCAATGAAATATTTTTCAATATAGTGCAATCTTAACCTTTTAAAATATGGGCGAATTATGATATAGAAGCACAGCCATACATAAACGAATCGTCATTATCCTTTATCGAAACACTTGAATACACTAGCCGAAACCCCTTGAATACTTTACCCCCCCCCCTCCCCCCGGGCCCACGGGACGTTAAGCAGACTATCGAGTCATTTGGTAAGCTCTATAGGATATTGACCGTTCTGGAAAGCCGGGTTTATAGGCGTGAACTGGGAGACTGACCGATATATGCCCGATATAGAGAAAGTTCAACAGACCACAAAAGCGCAATCCATCGCAATAGCGAGCGAAACCCGGTCATGTTTGTTTGAACCCATGTATTTATCGGACGGGTCGTCTGAAAAGGATATAATAAAGAACAGAATAAAGAAAAAAAAATAGTTGATCTTTACGCTCATTGATTGGGCAATGAGGGTGGACAAATATTTGCTCGATCGGAACGCCTCGGCAATTTCCGTTTGACTAGATCGGCCTGCCAACATATCCGGAAATGTTTCCTTTGTATCGTTTTTCATTTTATATTTCTTATGTTTGTGATATATTATTAAATTATTACTATTGTATTATTTATTTCCTTCAGATATTCTCAGAATCTTTATTATAATCATCAGTATTATAATGATCATTATTAACTTAAATCGGAACTTTAACGGTATCTTGACTCACAAGATATCGATAATTTGGAGCTACGGAACCAGGAACACGCCGTCAATGAGCTTTAAGAGACATTTTTATTTTCAAAAACTGATTTGGATAAAAATAAATGAAGATGTTAAATAAAATTTATAAAATCTTGCAACATCATAAAAGTCAAGCCTTAGCCCAAGCTTAGTTTTGGTCGATATCCTTATTATAATGAATACTGTAAATGTTAAAGATATTAAAATAAGGAAGTTTAAGTTTCGTTGGCGGTTTCGTTTGCAGACATTGATGCTAACAATTTATCGGGGTTTGACACTAAGAAAGTCATAATTTGATAAAGGAAGTAATAATGATAATAAAAAAGATTGGAAAGCTAGCAAAAGAAGGTGAAAGTCTCAAAGTTCTGATTGCCTATTGCAGGACTGTCTGCTTTGGATTCATAAACGCAAATGCCGGTACCTCGGCTAGATTTGATAGTACAGTCTAACTTGTGTTAAGCAACCACCCTATTAAGCAGCCAACTTGCCTTAAACAGCCACTACAGAAAGTCACATTGTTAGATTTATAGTGTACATCAACTTTTGTTAAGCAGCCAACCTGTCTTAAACAGCCAATTTACTCTGTCCCATAGGCTGGCCTCTTTACACAAGTTTGACTGTATGTGTACTTATTTTGGGACTATATTAGAGCTGTACACTTGAATCCGTAGGCAAAAAGAAAAACGATTAAAGAGTTTATTTTTATCATAACTTTAAAGATTATGATAAACCTACTTTATGTTCAAGCGTATACACGTAGCAATGGGGAGAAAACACTGTTTTTAATTCCGCAGATTCTCGAAAATTCATGAGTCAACATTGGAGACAATGGGAATTAAAATCTTTAAAAGTAATAGGCGTATGACGATGACATGAATAATGCTTATTAGTTTGATTACGCCAGTCGGTAGCGAGTCCCAGTTGGAACACTAAAGTCCGAAGTTCGAGCTCTCGGCTCTGGAAATGGTTTTCGTTTGGACGGTTAACAAGTCATTGCCAAACCCCTTACCGTGATCTCCCTTTATGGGATTGATCACTACCACTATCACTTGGCCATTTGCTTTGGAAACAAAAATGGCGTTTAAACACGTTGGCGACACCCACAAATCATCACTCATTTCGCTCTATTTGTAAAGAAAATGAAAGATATTTCAATTTAATTACTCAGAAATCAACACAATGAGACATTTTCAATAAATGATCTACTATATCAGGTAAAAATTTGAAAACGAAATACTCAAATTTTAACCGAATCTGGAAGTAAAATCTTGTAGGGGTAGTGAGCAATGCGGCGTAGCAAAGGGAGACCACTGTGAGGAGTTGAAGCCATTGCGGAAAGAAATGTTTAACTCTCTTTCCACTGGTGAATAATGGATGGGTTTGGACTTGATGTTGTTCAATGTTTGCCAGAAAAAAAATTGACCGAAAGTCCTTTTCCGGTAGGGTTTCGAACTAACGTAGGAATAGCATTGGTTTTTAATGCAAAGTATTCTTCCGGCTTTCTGTTTGCTATACGTATGATTCTCACTGCCTTGACCAGCCGTCGTGGGCAGTTCGGTATGGGGGACTACCTCCATCGAGTATGAACCGGGCATGGCGAAATAACCAAATTATTGTTGACGCGATGTAAAACCCAATTACAAAAAGATACACAAGACACTTGATCTATTATATGGTGTTGAGCTCCGAATCAGCAATTTCCAGTTATGTAACGCCTTTCCTGTATCCACCAGTACTAGGCTAGGACTCTGACGTGACTTGGCAAAGATATCTTCAACGAAACCAGCTCGAACCCCGGACTGCCGGGACCACTGAGTTCTAAGTCAACCAACTTAACAACTGGGCCACGCAGGACCCTTCCTGGCTATATACAGACTGATCTATGGTATATAATCGAAGTTCTAAAAGAAACGGTTTAAAACGCTTATTCATTCCAATCAAGCAAACAGTGATGAAATAAAATCGTGGCTTTTCGGATGCCTAGTTTGACAAATCGATAAATCTCGGACTGTCATCAGAGTATGTCCTAACGTTACCATGGAAACCGCGCGGGAGTTCTTCTTCGTATACAATTAGTGTATTCCTTATGGCGGATTATTATGACACACGGCTAAGACAAAATACATGTGATGTTTTCTCCGCCTCTTTACGGACGCACGCTTGCTAACGATGCTTTAAGAGGAGTTCGAGTGGCTTCTGGACAACGCTGCAATCATTTAAAGCGAAAAGACGTCCGAAACGTTGTTGAGCCATTTCGCATGTGCGGGCTATATATATGCGGATGTTTTAACGCCACTTTTAACTGTTCTTCGATTATATTTCTGCGGCCGATGTACCTTTGTGTACTCCTAGCATTACGTAACTTTGGCACCATTACACAATTTGCTGAATAGGCCAATGGTTATATAAACTGGTACATGTATTCATTACGCCAGACAACAGAGCATTATCGGGGCATTAACATATTCATGCAATTCAGAGAAAGGGGATAGTTATAGCAAAGAAAGAAAGTTAAGTTTACAAATTAAGGGATTTAGATACTTAGACACAGAGAGAAAGATTAAAGGAGAAGAAGAAGAGAGAGAGAGGGGAGAGAGAGAGAGAGAGAGAGAGAGAGAGAGAGAGAGAGAGAGAGAGAGGGGGGGGGAGAGAGAGAGAGGGAGAGAGAGAGAGAGAGAGAGAGAGAGAGAGAGAGAGAGAGAGAGAGAGAGAGAGAGAGAGAGAGAGAGAGAGAGAGAGAGAGAGAGAGAGAGAGAGAGTAGAGACAGACAGACAGACAGACAGACAGACAGACAGACAGACAGACAGACAGACAGACAGACAGACAGACAGACAGACAGACAGACAGACAGACAGACAGACAGACAGACAGACAGACAGACAGACAGACAGACAGACAGACAGACAGACAGACAGACAGACAGACAGACAGACAGACAGACAGACAGACAGACAGACGACAGACAGACAGACAGACAGACAGACAGACAGACAGACAGACAGACAGACAGACAGACAGACACACACACACACACACACACACAGACACACACACACACACACACACACACAGACACACAGACACACAGACACACAGACAGACACACAGACAGACACACAGACACACAGACAGACAGACACACAGACACACAAACAAACACAAAGACATTGTGGTTGAGGTTAGTCACCCGGAAGAAGTTTTCTACTAGTTCTCGGTGTTCGTGTTGACATGTTTTTGTGTAATCTACATCCATAATTATCCCTCTGTCTGAGAGAAGTATACACACAAGGACAGACGAAACGACATACACCGATAGATAGAGAGTCAACCAGACACAGTAGATTGAGACAAACAGAAACAGACACGCAGACAGACAGGCCTAGGCAATCACTGATAGACAGAAAGACAGACAGATATCGAGGCACATAAAGGTACAACACACAGACCGAAAGACACACAGACAGACACACAGGCAGACAAATAGACAGACTTACAGACAGACATATACACAGACAGACAGACACACAGACAGACATACGGGCATACAGCCAGACAGACAGACATATAGACAGACATTCAGACAGACACACAGACAGGCACCCCCACAGACACACAAACGAACACAAAGACATTGTGGTTGAGGTTAGTCACCCGGAAGAAGTTTTCTCCTAGTTCTCGGTGTTCGTGTTGACATGTTTTGTGTAATCTGCATCCATAATTATCCGTCTGTCTGTGGGGAAAAGGCTTTTAGAGGATCGAGCGAATTCGTTTAAGGCACTTTTCAACTGCCCACATAAAAGAAGTCACCGTAGTTAGTAAACATCGTTGTCTGATAGGGTTGTTTATCTTCCTTATATCAATCTGAAATTCATAATTTCGTAAGATATGTTTTCATAAACAACAGTCTTGTAAAAGGAAGGGGTGATGTTTGTGGATTGATAGGAAACGATGACGTTAAACGGGTATTTAAAGAAGAAAACCGGGTACCAACAACATATGGTCCGTAAGCTAACTAACCCGTTACTTTAAACTTATATTTTGCCGATTGCTGGTGAAATATGAGTTTAGAAACAACTGTGATAAAAATGGATAAATTGCTCGAAATGAGCAATCGCTAACGATCGTCGCTACCTTAAATTAATCTACAAATTATTACCTTTCCCCGATTTATCTAGAGCGTTTGCGAGTGGCGGTAAAGTTCACTTTTTTAGCGAGGGGGGGGGGGTAGTGTTTTTGTTATGTATATGTATTTGAGGACCCACTACATTGTATAGACAGAACGATGTCGGTTTCTATTCCAAGATTTCCTTTCCCCGATTTATCTTGAGCGCGTGCTAATAGCTGTGAAGTTCACTTGGTTATTTTTATCTTTTTTTTATAGTTTTTTTTATATATATTTGAGTACCCACTACATTGTAAAGACAGAAAGAGGTCGGTTTCTTTTCCAAACGGATCGCTAGCGTTTGTCGCTACCCTTCATTAATCTAGAAATCATTACATTCCCCCGATGTATCTAGAGCGTGTGCGAATAGCGGTAAAGTTCATTTCTCCGTTAGATAACGCTAGTTAAGCGGGCGACGACCTCTGTCTGGTATTGGATTCCAAAAGGTTGTAGCTCTCGTATCAACCGATTCATCGAAACTGGAACTTGTGTTTGATCCAAATTCAAAGCAATAACAGACGATATAAAGACTTAATGCGGAATTAAAACATTTCGTTTGCTTTAGGTATTGCTTATTGACTTAGTCAAAATTAAAAGGAAAAGTAGACGATAGAGAATAGTATAAAGTAATTACATTTTCTTGGCTTTTGGTATTACGTAGAAATATGTGATCGGTCCAAATTGAAAGAATTAGCAGACTATAAAAAAGTAATATAAAATTATTACATTTTATTGACTTTTGCGTAGAATAATGTGGAAAAGCAGACGATAGAGAAATTATTACTTGTGTTTGATCGAAATTAAAAGCAATAGCAGACGATACAAACTTAGTATGAAATCATCATATTTCGT
Organism: Cerastoderma edule; assembly: GCA_947846245.1. Classification (NCBI taxonomy): domain Eukaryota; kingdom Metazoa; phylum Mollusca; class Bivalvia; order Cardiida; family Cardiidae; genus Cerastoderma; species Cerastoderma edule. Next base: position 32,022,824 of record OX401411.1, read on the forward strand.
TGGCTTTGGTATTTCGTAGAAACTTGTGATCGGTTCAAATTGGAAGTACAGTAGGATGCGTAAACATGTGTTTGATCCAAATTCAAAGGAAAAGCAGACGATAGAAAAAATATAAAGTACAATGTTATTACATTTCATTGGCTTGTGGTAGTGCGTAGAAATGTGTGATTTGTCCAAAATCATAAAGGAAAAGCAGACGATATAGAAACTGGAACTTGAGTTAGGTCCAAATCGAAAGCAATAGCAGTCGATAGAGAAAAAAAATAAAGTAAATACATTTCCTTGGCCTGTTGTAGTGCTTGTGATAGAGAAACTTGAACTTGTCTTTGGTCCAAATTTAAACTAAAAGCAGACGATAAAAAACCTAATATTACATTATAAAATTTCGCTGACTTTAAGTATTGCGTAGAAACGTATGATTGATTTTAATTTGGAGTACAGCAGACGGTAGAGAAGGATGCCTAAACATGTGATTGGCCCAAATTGAAAGTAAAAGCAGACGATAGAGAAAAACATATATAAAGTAATGACATTTCCTTAGCTTGTGGTAGTGCAAGAAATATGTGACAGGGTCAAAATGATAAACAGAAGATAGAAAAACAGGAACTTGAGCATGGTCCAAAATTGAAAGTAAAAGCATACGATAAAAAACCTAATATAACATTATAAAATTTCGCTGACTTTAAGTATTGCGTAGAAACGTATGATTGGTTCAAATTAGAAGTGCAGCAGACGGTATGGAATATAATAATGAGAAAATAGATAACCTTGTGGTATTACGCCTAGACATGTGATAGGTCCAAATTCAAAGGAAAAGCAGACGATAGCGAAAAACATAAAGAAAATACGATTCCTTTGCTTGTTATTTTGAATAATATATTCTTGTGAATGGTTCAAATTGAAAGGAAGAATAAACAATAAAGGATATAAAATAAGAAGCAGGATTACCTTGTGGTATTTCGCCGAAACGTGACATTGGTCCAAATTCAAAGGAAAAGCTCTACAATAGAGAAACATATGAAGTAATAACATTCCTTGGATTTTTGTATTGGGTAGGAACTTTTTAGTGGTTCAAATATACGACATATGATATAATGAAAAGAAACTAGATTTCCTTGTAGGAATACGCCAAAACGAATGGTCGGTCCAAATTCAAAGGAAAAGTAGACGATAGAGAAAAACAAAGAAATCACATTTCCTTGGCTTGTTGTATTGCATAGAAACGTGTAATTGGTTCATATTTCGAAGAGAAAAGCAAACGGCTGAGAATTACCTGAGGAACTTCATTGCCTTGTGGTATATTGTTTAAACTTGTTTATTAGTCCAAATTGAAACGAACACTACAATACAATACAATGTTTTATTCAGTGAAGAAGGCATTTGGTCCTTTACACACTTATTAATTATCAATGAATACTGTTAAGAAACTAGTACTTAGTTAATTAAGTAACTGTAAATAAATAGGATCATGAAGTGTTTATTTTTTCTCTTATCAAAACTAGAAACACAATCAGTCTATATATAGTTGTGGAAAAATTGAAAAAAAGAAGTGAAAAAGAAAACAAATATCATTACTATCATTAAATCATTGTAGCAAAATGAGATCTTGTTCGGTCCATGCAACAATTTGATTCTTGCTCTTGACACAGTGGCTCTTTAGTGCTACATTGCCTATGCGTATCGTTTTCAGCAGGTGCTACAAAATGAATTATTGTCGAGTAAGGGGGGGGGGGGGTTAAAGTGCGAAAGAGATACAGCGGTCTTGAATTACCAAGAAACCTTGCTATTGAGCGGTTATTGACTGGAAGTTATTCGAGGCGCCTCGGAAAGGTCAGGTCTGGGGAAAAACGCTCCTCCAATTTTCCTTGACGGCGGGGGAAAAGAAATCAAAGCCGTCTCCTGACATAAGTTGAATCGTTTTTAGCCTATGTCATTTAATTTTGAATAAGATCGTGGAGAGCCAAAGGAAATAGGATGTTTTTATCCTGTATTTGTTATTTTACGTCTGCACTGGATAACCCGTGTATTCCGGGAAAGCCATTTTAAAACGAACCACGGGTAATCAGTTATTCACCCCTTTTTACAGTGATTTTCTAATATAACAAACATAAATGATAATTAAAAAAAATCTTTACAAAATGAGTTAATTGTTCAAATTGAATTGATCGAAAGAGCCATAGAAAAATGCAATTTCTTTGGGATATTGGTGAGATCTTTTTCTTAGCCCTCTACCAAACGTCAAATTCTTTACCGTCCTTGATTTAAATAGTTTGCAGACGATAATTCAAAATGTAATGAAATTGTAAACGATCTTCTGAAAGGGCAGAAAAAATGTGGGAAAAGGAGAAACTGCTCGTTAAGAGCAATTTCTCCTTTTCCCACAATGTTTTCAGAAGTCGTCTGCAACACACTGGTCAAATGTCGTTACTGTTTTTCAATTGGTAAGAAAATGTCTCTCGTGCTATGTGTTGCTTACAATTTGCATTTGATCATACGTGATTTCAATTAACAATGGTGAGTATCAAAATCTTCAATACTTGTCTAACAGCCTCCGTGGTCTAGTGGTTAGAGTACAGAACTTGAAATCACATGGCCCCTCTCCGCGTGGGTTCAAATCCTGAGAGGGATATGGATTTTCATGAGAGGCAGTCTCCCGACTGACTTACGGAATGCCGATGGTTCTACCCACCTTGACCAGCCCTTGTGGGCAGTTGAGTATGGGGTCTTCCTTCATTAAGAGTCGGGCATCGCTACATAACTGAAATAATGTTGATGTGATGTAAAACCCATATAAAAAAAACTTGTCTAACAATCTAGATTATGATATGATATGATATATGATGCTTTTGTGAAACAAACTGTTACCTGTTCCTCTAACGCCATATATCTGAATTTGTTTGAGCATGAGCGCTTAAGCCATTACCAAACAATAACGACATTTTACCACTTTGTTGCAGACGACTTTGGAAAACATTGTGAGAAATGGAGATATTACTCATAATGAGCAACTTCTCCTTTTCCCACAATGTTTTCTGCCCTATCATAAGATTATTTTTTAATTTCATCTCATATGGAAATGTCGCCTGCAAACTCTTTCAATTTGGGACAGTCGAAATTTTGGCGTTTGGTAAAGGGTTAAAAGCATACAATAAGGAATTCTTGCGTCTTATTCTATAAACCGTCTTTCCCATGAAGGCACTGACACTCTCTTCAAATCAATTAACGAAAACATGAGCTTTCAGCAGTTTAAAAGTAAAATAGTAAAACATGGTCTTTTGGGTTTTATGGAAATATTTGTAAATGTCTATTCTTTTTAATGTTTATCACTCCTAAAGCACACTTCTCTGAATTAGTCCCTTCAAGGATGAATCGTGTGAAAATCGTGTGAAAACATGTGACCAGAAACATGTGTTTCGGGCTCTCTTTAAGTTTTTCATGATGCCATTCTGAACACCTAGGCCAATTCTTAAAATAACCTTGGAGGTACTGTGGAGCCATTTTGAAAGTAGTCAGGCAACATGGCGGCGACGAAGGGCATGTCCGTTTGTAATCGTATCTTCTCGGCAATTACCGGGTAGATACGATTGAAAAATATCAAACTTAAATGTGTTGATATGATAACCTTTAATGAAATAAGTAAAAAAAAAACCCACTCAATCGTGATATTCAACAAATCTGTGTGTATTTACATGAATATTTAGTCTCTGTGTGTATATTGTTATCGAGTGTGTTATCCGATGGAAAACAACCGAATTTCCCAAGGATTTCTGGTGCGTTCATTGATTACCTACATGTTGCTACCGGTATGTGCCGGAGATTGCCGAGTAGATACGAGTGTCATGATGCCAATTCTTACCACGAGTGGATTTGTCCATCGTTCAAGGAGGATTAGATTTCTTTTTCTATCTCGATTTTCGTCATTTGTGTCTCGCCCCCGTTCTCTCTTCTAATTATCCGTCAATTCTTTCAAGGTTCTTGTCCGCAGAAGAGAAACTTTAATAGAATGTCGTTGAAATAATGCAGATATTGTATTGCTCGTTGATTTAAATGTACAGTCAAAGCACTACATTCTATAAGATAGTGCCTTTAAATGTGCTTGTTAACAGAGGAGAAACTTTAGAAGTAGAAATAAAATGTTGAAATAATGCAGCTTTTGTATTCTTGTTTTATTTAAATGTACAGTCAAGACACTATTTTCTGTGAGATATTGCCTTTAAATGCGCTTTTTAACAGAAGAGAAACTTTGAAAGTCGAAATGAAATGTCGTTGAAATAATGCATTGAAATGATGCAGCTTTGGTATTGTTGTTTGATTTAAATGTACAGTTAAAACACTATATTATGTGAGATAGTCCGTTTAAATGTGTTTGTTAACAGAGGAGAAACTTTGAAAGTAGAAATGACGTGTCGTTGAAATAATGCAGAATTTGTATTGTTGTTTGATTTACAGGTGCAGTTAAAACTAAAACAACACATTATGTGAGATAGTTCGTTTCAATGTGCTTGCTACTAGGGGAGAAAATTTGCAGGTCGAAACAAAATGTCGTTGAAATAATGCAATCGTTGTATTGTTATAAGATATGCAATAAAAGGAACCATTGAAAGCATAATTAATTCAGGAAGTGTCAGTGTATCTAACTATGTACAATTTGTAGGTATCAAAAGCAATGTCCTGCCTTTGAATTAAAATACGTGTAATTTCACTGTATACTTCCTTAAAAAAGACTAAGGCATCTAAGGCAATTTTGATTTCAATGGATATTCTATGGTGCATGTCATACAACAGTAGAGCTATTGTGCAGTTCTAAAGAATTCATTTTATGACTTTTAGATTTACAACGCAGTCGTCGAGAGTGGCTTTGAACAAGCTTTACGCTTCCTTCACAGTCGATGTAATAACAAGTAAGGTAAAAAAAATAGGTAAAACAAAAACAACTCTCATTAAGCACCTTTGAATATCTTGGTTCCTCTCGAATTGGCAACAGACCAGATATTACAGTATTCAACTACGCTTCCTGTATTATCTTACACCGGAATTTTCCGTCCATCCAGACCTTTGTCTGTTAGTCTGTAGTTCTATAAACCCCTTTAGCAGTAATAGGCAGACAGAAAGATAGACAGAAAGATAGACAATCGATGAGTGTTTGCCCAATCCGTTTATTAATTCCTTACTTCATAATCCCTCACTTTGACGCGTCTGCTTACGTGACTTTAGAAGCAACTGCAACCAAACAATAATTGCTCTGTATGTGCATGTTACAATTTTGTCACATTGGTTTATACCAAAATCACAAATATTTCACTGTACTAGTACCTGCTAAGATTTATCGCATACCGTTACTTTCAACTCGGATGTGTTTTGAATTCCCGTATAGGGTGAAATGCTTATACGAAACACCGATTTTTCCATCGCTTTTCGGAATCTGTGGTTGCATATTTAGATCCGAGATGACCACGTCCGATCCATGTCCGTAGCTCGCAACTCGATTTCAATTTATTGACCTAATGATCAGAGAACAGATCCTGAAATCACAAACCTCTTCTCCGCGATGGATCAAAACTCGGTAGGGAAAGACTTGGATTTACACTAGACAGTAGAGATGGTCTCCTGGCAATCTGAACACATCGGGTTTATCCAATGAAAACACCTCTGAAATAATGGGGATGACGCCATATTGTTTCCCGCGAGAATGACGTCACTTTACTTTCGTTTTTAAAAATAGATCTTAAATGTGAAATCTTAAAAGTCGTTAGATTTAATTGAGGAACCAACTTTACATGTCACAACAACAGTTTCGCCATTTGGTACTAGTTACTGATAAAAAATGATTTAACAGGATGTCCAACACTTCCATACACATTGAACTACTTAACGTGCACGCTTAGAAAATGTGTTAATCGGCGGATGCCGATTTACCCAAAAAATTGTAACCCTACACTTATATCCGAGGTGTATTTCACAGCTCACGGAAATACCCGAGTAGTTCCGATTGGGTCTCCTGGCTGACTAGAACAGATGTTTCGACTCAGTTTGACCGGCGTTTATGTAGGGTCGCACTTCCCCTGACTTAAGATATACATGTATGTCCCCTAATAACAATGTTGCACATGTCAACACCGAATGATAGCAACTTAAATGCGTATGATTGCTGGGTTCTTGAATTAGTTTAGCGCTTTGCGCGGTAGCTTTATAAAGGAACGGAATAACTGCCGTGTTGAAACGAAACAAACACTCGCTACTTTTAGTTATGAATTATAACACATTAATAGGTCGTATTTCAATTCCTCCTTATCAAACTATCCCCTGTTCCATCCCAACCTCCCGCGCATTGTGTTGTTTACATCGTTGTATCCACAACCAACCTTGACCCGCTTCGTTGATAAGCACGTCTGATACACTCTTTCTGACCCTTTTGGTTACGCTATCTATCTAAGCGAGGTTGCGGTGCAATACCGCTGTAAGTCGTTATATGTCTTGATGCTTAACCCTTTCTCAAACAATAACGACATTTGACCACTTTGTTGCAGACGGCTTTAGAAAATATTGTGCGAAACGGAGAAATTGCTCGTAACGAGCAATTTTTCCTTTTCCAACAATGTTTTCTGCCATATCAGAAGATTATTTTCCATTTTCATCGCATTTGAAATGTCGTCTGCAAACACTTTCAATTTGGGATAGTCGAAAATTTGTTGATTGGGAAAGGGTTAAAGGCTTGCTCTGTGCTATATATGAGGGGTTTTGTGCATTACTCCTGAGTCTAGCTTTGAATAAGACATTGTGACTTGTAATAATGATCAAAGATAACTTTGTCTTCGTGTTAGCTAATGTTTAGAAACCACTGTGAGGCAAGGAGAAATTGCTCCTGAAGAGCAATTTCTCCTTTCGTCACATTGGTTTTTTTTATTGTCTGCTTTACGTTCGTTATGATAGACAAAAGTGTATTAAAGGTAAAGGAGCTGTTCGACGTATCTCTTCGATTCGTGTGATAAAACGCATTGTCAACATGTCTCAATAATATAAGGGCTTTTCTGGTATTCACCGTAACTAGTCTTTAAATAATGTCGAATTCTAACATGTTTTGCCAATGAAATGCTCAAGAAACCAGCAACCCATCTTTGGGTTAAAAACCGGGGCCCTCGAGTTGAAAGTTGATCACCTTAACCAATGAGCCGTTCACAGAGGTTTATTGCATGACACGACTCAAAAAAGAGCAGACAAATGTGCAAATATACCATAGTGACCCTTACTTGAACTAACATCTGTCTTTGTAAATAAAGAAGGCAATGTTTTTATCAATCCATATTAATAAAGCGGTTCGCTAAATTGAGGCATTGTTTTAAAAGATAAACTTGTGTAATCTTCATTTAAAGACTATGAACAATTTCATCCTCCCAAATATGTGACGAAGAATTCCTAAATTTCTAAACTCTTACACATCAAGAAGAAGAAAAACTTCGATTACAGTCAGCCCGTTTGCAGCAGCTATTCTGATCCGAACCGGGACGTTTTGTTCCGCTGCTGTTTTCTGTAAAGCGCGGTGTTCTCGCCCGTTCCCCGGTCATCTATAAATAGATCGGAGTATTCTTCACCTTACGTCACGGGGTGAACGCTCTCCAACCGTCCTTCACCACTTAGAACTATTATTGATTCCATCTCTCTTTGTCCGGCTCATTAAAACACAGGGTATTTCACAGTATATCTACCGGGTCTAGCTAAAAGCTGGTGTGTGGTAGGCGGGAGAAAACATCCGCATTTAGTTTTCTGCGCCATAAAAAAGGCTTGTTTTTGCCAACTATACGCAAACCTTGAAGCGTATTTAAGGATAAACACCTGTTGAATTTGAATTTACCGCTCCTTTCCCTTCTAAATTCACCCTGACTGTGAATGACGCTCTTCAGTATTTCTGCTTCACTCCTAACTCAATAATACGCATATTTAACACATGTCTTAAGGTAGAATAAAGAGAAAAAAAGGACGAATCGCTCAAAATTAACCGCATATCCCTTTTCTTACATTGTTTACAACCAGATACCTGAAAAATGGGGATTTTATGTTAGGTTTTGGTCGCATGTTGTAACGCCCAATTTTGTCCAGACACAAGTTATCTAATGGGGAATGTAGAAAAAATTAAACTGTGATAGCATTTCGTGCTTTGTATGAAATTATACGACGATTTCTGCTTATAAAAACGACGGAGTCTGGTTCATTTCCGTTTTGTTTTTCTAAATTTCGACTTTTCGTCGTTCCAAAACTTGAAGTTCGAATTCCTCTTATTCAAATAGATCAGGTAAAATTTCGTTTCTCTCACATTCGAATAATTTATTCGAAATTATGTACACTCTTTTTGAGTCATTCAAACGAACTTCTCTTTTGTCTACCATTCAAATGGTTGTAAACAAAAACAAGTATGGCAATAAATTCGAACATTTTTGGAGAAAAGTTGTGTCTTCTCTTGTTCGCATTGTTTAGACGATATTTCGAGATTATTCTGTTATTCGAATGACATATTAGAAAGTTTATATCATCGCTCATTCGAATTTCACAACACGAATCGTTTATATCTGAATTAGTTTACAAGTCGAATCGTTAATTTCTGAAATATTTGAACCATTCAGTCGAGATGATGTCGCATATTCATATAAGGAATGTTACGATAAGATAAGCTTTAACAGGTTGAAATAAAACCAAAATTATAATAGTTTCGACTTGATTTTTGTAATCTTTTCCCAAATATAGTTCTAATTGAAAGCAACAGCGGGTTTCAATAAGAGCGTAACGATTTCAAAATTGTCCATATGACATCTAGTAAAGCAATGTGACAAAAGAATAAATTGCTCGTCACGAGCAATTTATTCTTTTTGTCACATTGGTTTCCCGTGTGTTATACAGGTTCGTCAAAATGAGGCTTTACTAAGGAAAGATTGTGAAAATTGGAATTGAAAATGAAAATTCGCCGCTGTTGCAAAAGGCTGTTGTGCGTATGTAAGTATTACCATTCCATGCTGTATAGAGGCAAAGGTCATAGTCCCTTTATTAAGGGATGGAATAAATGACATTTAGAAGTAGGCCAAGACGGCGCGTCTTTTATTCAGGTGAATATCTACATACTAATTTATAGGGGCATACAGTATAATTTCAGAACAATTACGGATTATTCATTTATACTAAAAACCAAAAACGGTTGAATATTTTTCGGTATTGAGTATGTTATCGTGAGTTTGGCTTATGATTAATCTCAATACTAATGAAAACAAAATTTGGAAGAAAATATATTCCCCAATTTTATGGGAAAGCAGCCAGATGTTTAGAAAGAATGATGTTCGGTATGGAAGAAACGATGCACGTTTGTAGGGTTCATGTTTCCTTGTGACCAATTTGCTCATAATATCACCTTAATACTAAATGGTTGATAGAATCGAAAGGTCGAAGTTTTGATTGGTTGAATGGGTCGAATAGAGGATCGAAACCAATCCGAAACGTCGAAATCGGGAATTGACCAATGAGAATTGTCGAAATCGGGTGTTGACCAATCAGAAGCGACGGAATCGGATAATGACCTATCAGAATCGAGATTTCACCTTTTCGTCTAGCAATCTGAAAGTTCTATAACCTCACTGGCTGAACAGTGAGAATGAACCTTTTCGCCATTCAACTAACAAGTTAAACATTTAATTGATTTAGATTTCATATTGTAAAAAGAGCAAAGTGCTCGTACGAGCAATCTCGCCTTTTTACCAGCAGTGATTTCTATCGTGTCAGAATTTGTCCCCCAACCTTTTCACGGTGCAGGTTGTTCACTGTAGACGCTTTCAGTTTCGAACGATTCAAAAAAAGATTCGTCACCGTGTGAAGAGTTTAGCTATTTCCATAGAAGCAACTGGCGTATATAAATAACAGGCAATGACCTCTTCGAATACTCAGTCGCTGTTTGTATGTACTACAGTGAACGTTGTTTAACAGTGTGCGGTGGTCGTAAAATTAACTATTCGTATATCATATGTTGAAAAAATTTTTAATTCAGTTACGAGTTTTTCCTAGATGAAGTTGATTCATGCATTTGTTAGTAGAAAATATTCTTTAAATTGAATAATTCACTCGATTTCGTGTTGTTACGACGGGTTTCTTGGTCTTCGTGATTTATGATTATCGAAGTACGGAGAAATGTGATAATTCGATCGTTACATTCATAAATGATTGAAAATCAGGAATTGTTTTCGGAGAAGTCTTCCGGAATTTGGGAACTCCTTACGGGTAAGCACTAATAATCAAACACTTCTTAATCTTTTTTATTTGTTGTTGTTCTTTTATTTCAATAACTTTATACTTTAATGTTTGAAATCATTCCTTCTAACCAAAACATATTTTATTCAAGAAATAAACACAATTATATATAGCACATGCAATTTTATGAAACGAATTGGAACGGAAGTTAAATGCTTATTAAATTCCTCTCCTAAATCGCGACATACAGGCTATTTACAATATAATTATATCAAATATTGTTTACGTATTAACGTATTGAATGAAAAAAAAAAAAATAGATATTAAATCATTCCATTTGAAGACTAAAAAGAACCTCGTGTGAACCAACTTGTCCTCAATAAACTGTTAAAGCCTATCGTTTTATTTTTTAAACATAGTTTAATGCAAAGAATATGCATAGTTATAATATAGAAATTTAGTACTAACCATAATTAACAAATGGGTTGAGCTACAAGTTCCAAAACTTAGTTACAGCTCTCCCCTTCTGGTATATTAATTGCATCATTGGTCATGGCAATAGTCTATTTTGTTACTAACGAACCATACGTATTCGCGCAACAAATCAAAAACTTACAGCAATTGTGAGAAAACATAAGATATCTATAAAACTTAGTTACAGCTCTCCCCTTCTGGTATATTAATTGCACCAATGGCCATGGCAATAATCTATTATGTTATTAACGAACCATACGTATTCACGCAACAAATCAAAAACTTTAAGCAATTGTGAGAAAACATAAGATATCTATAAAACTTAGTTACAGCTCTCCCTTTCTGGTATATTAATTGCACCAATGGTCATGGCAATAATCTATTATGTTATTAACGAACCATACGTATTCACGCAACAAATCAAAAACTTACAGCAATTGTGAGAAAACATAAGATATCTATAAAACTTAGTTACAGCTCTCCCTTTCTGGTATATTAATTGCATCAATGGTCATGGCAATAATCTATTATGTTATTAACGAACCATACGTATTCACGCAACAAATCAAAAACTTTAAGCAATTGTGAGAAAACATAAGATATCTATAAAACTTAGTTACAGCTCTCCCCTTCTGGTATATTAATTGCACCAATGGTCATGGCAATACTCTATTTTGTTATTAACGAACCATACGTATTCACGCAACAAATCAAAAACTTACAGCAATTGTGAGAAAACATAAGATATCTATAAAACTTAGTTACAGCTCTCCCCTTTTGGTATATTAATTGCAACAATGGTCATGGCAATATTTTTTTCAGAATCAGAATGATTTTATTTGACTTATACAAATACAGTACATCGTCATTTTAAACAAAAAAAATTACACTATGTTATTAACAAACTATACATTTTACGTAACAATTCAAAAACTAACAGCAATGGTGAGAAAACATAAGATATCTATAAAACTTAGTTACAGCTCTCCCCTTCTGGTATATTAATTGCAACAATGGTCATGGCAATATTTTTTTCAGAATCAGAATAATTTTATTTGACTTATACAAATACAGTACATCGTCATTTTAAACAATAGTTTTTACACTATGTTATTAACAAACTATACATTTTACGTAACAATTCAAAAACTTACAACAATGGTGAGAAAACATAATATATCTTATGCTTTCTCACCATTGCTGTAAGTTTTTGTTAATAATCATTGTTATATCATTTTTATGTAATAGGTTAAACATGTAACAACTAAACTAAAACAATGTTAGAATTTGTGCAGTACATTTCACGTTTACCGTTGCTTTTGATTTGAACCAGGGGTTTCGACAACAGTTCTCAATTTGTCGCTATAATTTGTTCATTTTTTTATTTTCGTAATATTTTTTTTTTTGCCTTATTTAAATGGGTTTCTATCTGACTTTAATGTTCTTCAGTTTTGGATTTTTCAATTCATCAAGATCGCCGCATTATAACTTGACATATATGTTGCGATTTCTTAAGCACAATTCATAAATAACGTGAAAATATAGCTCTTAAGGTCACTTGATGAAATATATTTCGATCATACTCCGAAAATTACAAATATCCTCTATATAATATGTGTTATTTAAATGATTATTTAAAGCAAACAAAAGGTTTTATAAACACAATTGTACAAAAAGATTCCAAAAGTCCAACATTAAAAAAAAAATGAATTAAGAAAACACATAAATACGCACTTAGAAATCTAAAGCCAGGGCACATAGTTATTTCTGCCCTCGTTTGAAGGATAAAATGGTCGTGCACTTTCAACGTTTTAGCAAACAGTCGCATCCAAATGAACTGATTCATCAAAGTGCATTTAAATTTAGCCAAGACAGTTAGTCATCAACTAATGGGGTCAAAAAAGTAAAATTTGAAGAAAAAAATCAAAACGGTATAATATGGCTTAGATTAGACAAAACACTTTTTTCCTTTGATGAACAGGTATTCATATGTAATTCTTATATTCCACCTGTAAACTCACGTGTACTAAACAACGCAAACTTTGATCGATCATTTCCTGTTGTTCAATCAATCAAGCAAGCAAGCAAGCAAGCAAGCAAGCAATGGATACTCATTTTAAGCTCCACCAAAGAGAAAGAGTATCTGCCTTGTCGAACATTTCCTGCGATATATAATTAATTCGACAATTAATAAATCAATCAATAATTCATTCAACCAATCTACAAATACCTATTTTCATCAACCAACAAACAAATAATTATCTGCCTAGTCAAAAAAGTTTTGAAAAAAACCGTTCCTGGGATATCTGAACAACACGCAACTCACATTACAACATAGGAGGTATTGACTTTTAACTTGTTTGTCTAGTTCATTTTCCAAACACATGTTGCTGAATCAGCTTTATTTAGCTTGCACTCGACCATCCCTTCCTTTGACAGCTTTGTCAATATGCATCTTTATCAATTGCATCGAAATTGGGTTTTATAACTGGTCCAATTCGAAAGGAACGGCAAACAATGACCATTAAGAAAAGCATGAACGAAATTTGATTTCTCTGTGAAATTTGGTTGAAACCAATGTGACAAAAGGATTAAGTGCTCTTTCAGAGTGGCAAAACTGACCTATCCAGCATGCACGTCTAAGCGCGTTTTAATTGAAAAATGTCACTAACAGACATAATGGGTGCAGTGTTCTTCTTTTCTTCTTTTTCTTCTTTTTCTTCTCCTCCTCCTCCTCTTCTTCTTATTTTTCTTCTCCTCCTCCTCCTCCCCCCCCTCCTCCTCCTCCTCCTCCATATCATCCTCCCCCTCCCCCTCCTCCTCCTTCTCCTCCTCCTTCTCCTAATCATCCTTGTCCTCCTCCTCCTTCTCTTCCTTCTCCTCCTCCTCCTCTTCTTCTTCTTCTTCTTCTTCTTCTTCTTCTTCTTCTTCTTCTTCTTCTTCTTCTTCTTCTTCTTCCCTCCTCCTCCTCCTCCACCTCCTCCTCCCCCTCCTCCTCTTCCTCCTCCATCTACTCCTCCTCTTCTTCGTATTCGTCTTCTTTTTCTTTATGTTCTTATTCTTCGTCTTTTTAAATCAGAGATATTAGATAGAGTAAGTGTTTAAATCAATAAGTGATGATTTTCAGAGACATAACTCATGTGGTATGCGTCTATGTGGTTTTCCACTTTGTTTCTTGGTTTTTTTTCGCGTTTTAACCATGTTACTACCGATATGCCAAGTGCAAAACGGATTCCTGTACTTTGGTGTCTATCACTGTAGAGAGTTTTAAACGTGATTAAATCATTTGAATGATTGGATTTACGAAATGCCTGTTAACCTTTTTTACGAGCTACCACGATGTAAAGCAAGGCGGCCATATTATCATCAGCTGCTATGACTCAGTCGAAGATTTATAAAAATAAAAGTTCGATAATTCTGAAATCATACATTTGTTATGAATGCATTCATGGGTGCGATTACTATTTTGATGTAGTCCATCCCTGAAGTGGGAAATGTCAGAAAAGACAGAATAACAAAATCAAAGTTTAAACAGTACAAATGCAGTTATGAAATCAAGTTTGATATTATAATATTTCTTTTTATGGATTTAATTCTTTTATTCGCCATCTTACATTCATGTAAATTTGGTTTGGCTTATGAGACACTTTTTACAAATTATACCAAGTACCTCCCAACTTCTATCACTATAACAGGCAACAAGCGGATATAAGGCGGAAACAATTCAGTTAAACTAGCTCGCGGCTCACGAACCGGCCTTTTCAAAACAAGTCCCACGAGAAACATTCTCCCGTGGGGCTCGAACCTTCAACATCCCCGTCCCGAGGCGGACGCCATAACCACTAGGCCATAGTGGCGGAATTATATATATAGTTCTTTATTTCAGTCTCATCATGGTTACAAACATAAACATCATATCATACATCAATATATATATATATATATATAATTATAAGAGACTCTTCTACACAACTATATAGACAGTATATATATGTATATATATGTACATTGCATTATATCGACATTAAGAATATATTTGCATATCACATTGTACCTTCACTAAAATTAAACTTCTTTTCTAAATTATACGTATTCATATTGATTTAATTAAAACGAACATGTTCAACATATAAAAGGAAAACATGAATTCATTATTAAAAGGAAAACTAGGTTACTTACAAACTAAAACAGAATAGGTCAATAAAATGTTTAGATCTAACATAAAATACTAATGATATGGATTATATATGATTATCTATTAACATAGATTATCTATTATATGTTCATGACATTTCCTCGCCGATGCTGTAGAGTATTCTTTCCAAGCTAGCGATGTTTTTTCTGCTCTACTTCATCATGGTTGATCAGTGGCGAAAATCTAATGCATCATGTCGCTATGGTTACTTTTAAAAGGGACTATTTACAGATTAGAAAATGACGAAAGAAAATAAAAGTGGTTTAAAACGTGAATATTTCTGTGTTGGCGTATCTTACCGAATTGGGCATCAAAACAGAATTCAAATAATGTTTACGCGATATGAAATCCATATCAATATTGAAAAAGAAATAAATGCAAATTAACTGACAATGTATAAGTGATTGCATGATGAAAGTAAGTCATAAACTATTGTGATAAAGGCCTGTTAGACGTATCATTCTTCAAATAAAAAAAAGTATCTACGAAAGCAGTTTATATTATTATTCCTATCAATGTACAAACGCCACTTTCGAGCATTACAGTACATGTTCGCTGGATGATCTACCAGTACTAGGCAAGGATATATGTCTTGCCCAAGGACACTTCAGATGGCCGCCTTCGGTGATCGAACCTGGGTTGACCATTCGTTAATAAACTCGAACAATATAACAGTGACCCACACTATATGCTTTGGATAGAAAACAGGGTGCTCTTTAAAGGTCTTAGAGTACACTATGACTTTTCTCGACAAAATGACATTTCAAAAAAGGAAATTGGGGATGGACACATCGGTTAACCCTTTACCAAACGACAAATTTCCGACTCTTAAATTGAAAGAGTTTGCAGACAACATTTCAAAATGTGGTGAATTTAAAAAATCATCATCTGATAGGGCAGAAACCATTGTGGGAAAATGAAAAATTGCTCGTTAAGAGCAATTTCTCATTTTCCCACAATGTTTTCCAGAGTCGTCTAACTAAAGTGGTTAAATGTCGTTATTGTTTGGCAATGGGTTAAGGCTTATATTGTTATAGCAGTGCGTGTAATCGCTAACCAAGTGCAGACGATCTATTTATAGCTCATTTAAGCGCCATAAGGTGTCATTACGGTAGAATGAGATTACGTGTACTTAATATCTCATAATGAGCCGAGATTAGCTAGAGGTCTATCTCGATCGATAATGAGTGTGACATTGTAATATATCTGATATATTGATGACGCGATATGAAACCACTTCAAATGAATAATTTAATAAATGTATAAATAAGTATATTAATTAAATCAATCAATCAGTCAAGCAAGCAAGCAAGCAAACAAACAAACAAAGAAGCAAGCAAACAAGCAAGCAAGCAAACAAACAAGCAAGCAGGCAATCGACCAATCAATCAACTAATCAATCAATTAATAGATCAACCAATCAATCAATCAACCAATAGATCAATCAATCAATATTTCAATCAATTAATCAATCAATCAATCAACAAGTCAATCTATAAATAAATAGATGAATAAATAAATGAATTTATAAATGTATTTATGAATAAATAAATAAATAGATAAATGTTTAAATAAATGAGTAGATAAAGTAATAAATACATAAATAAATAAATGAATAATGAATATAATAAATAGATAAATATATAAATAAATAAGTAAATAAATAAGAAAATCAACCGGATATACAAACAGACAACAAAACGATTGATGCAAGCTAACAGTACAAACTCCGCTTTACCTGTTAAACAATGCACAGCGTGGTTCAATGACCGCCTATAGATACACACCGACACAAGGCCTGGGCCTGCGTACAGAAAGATCGATTACTGCGAACACTGAGTTTCTGACAATAAGGAAGGGAAACGGGAAGGTACTGGAAAAGTGCAGATGGCGGATTTACAGTAGAATCTCTTTACCTCAAACTTCTGAGTGTTTAACTCTTCTTAGGTCGAACTTGGGGTCCTGATTTATTCTTTTTATATGTCTATGTCTTTATATTCTAGACATCTTTACGTCGAGCTCTCTCTATTTCGAACAATTTCATGATATCCCTTGAACTGCGAGGTTTTAGTGTATAGGAGGGTAACGGTTTACCTGTCATGGGCATGAGAGGGTAACAGCTGACGGGTACAGATTTAACCCTTTACCAAACGCCAAATTTTCGACTGTCCCAAATTGAAAGGGTTTGCAGACGACATTTCAAAATGTGATGAAATTGGAAAACGATCTTCTGATAGGACAGAAAGCATTGAGGGGAAGGAAGAAGTTGCTCGTTAAGAGCAATTTCTCCTTTTCCCACAATGTTTTCACGAGTCGTCTGCAATAAACTGGTCAAATGTCGTTATTGTTCGTTAATGGGTCAAGAGAGTTATGTTAACCGGTATGTGGGTAACAGTTAAGGTGTATTATTAGGGGAGGGCAACGGTTCCGATAGGGTAATGATTTAAAGGTAACGGATATGAGGTGGTATCGGTAAATGAATGAGGATTTGAGGGGTGACGGCAACCGATATTTTGATAACAGTTAATAGGAAGTATTAAGGGAAGGTGTTCGTTGAGAGAGGGTAACGGTTTAAGGGTAACGGATTTGAAGTGTTATCGGTTAATTGATACGGATTTTAGGGGTAACGGCAACCGATATTTTGGTAACAGTTAATAGGAAGTATTAAGGGAAGGTGTTGGTTGAGAGAGGGTAACGGTTTAAGGGTAACGGATTTGAAGTGTTATCGGTTAATTGATACGGATTTTAGGGGTAACGGCAACCGATATTTTGGTAACAGTTAATAGGAAGTATTAAGGGAAGGTGTTGGATGAGAGAGGGTAACGGTTTTAGGGTAACGGATTTGAAGTGTTATCGGTTAATTGATACGGATTTTAGGGGTAATAGTAAGCGATGTGTTGGTAACAGTTAATTGGAAGGATAGGGAGAGGGTGACGGTTCAGAAAGGGTAACTGTTTAAGGGTAACAGATTTGAGTGATATCGGTAAATGAATATTGATTTGAGGGGAAACGGCAAGCGATACTTTGGTAACAGTTAAGTGGTAGGATATGGAGAGGGCAACAGTTTCGATAGGGTTACGATTTAAGGGTAACGGTTATGAGGTGGTATCGGTAAATGAATGAGGATATGAGGGGTAACGGCAACCGATATTTTGGTAACAGTTAATAGGAAGTATTAAGGGAAGGTGTTGGTTGAGAGAGGGTAGCGGTTTAAGGGTAACGGATTTGAAGTGTTATCGGTTAATGGATATGGATTTGAGGGGTAACGGCAACCGATATTTTGGTAACAGTTAATAGGAAGTATTAAGGGAAGGTGTTGGTTGAGAGAGGGTAGCGGTTTAAGGGTAACGGATTTGAAGTGTTATCGGTTAATGGATATGGATTTGAGGGGTAACGGTAAACGATATTTTGGCAACAGTTAAGTGGAAGGATAGGGAGAGGGCAACGGTTTCGAAAGGGTAACAGTTTAGGGGTTACGGATTTTAGGTGGTATCGGTTAATGAATGTGAATTTGAGGGGTAACGGCAACCGATATTTTGGTAACAGTTAAATGGAAGGATAGTGATAGGGTGACGGTTCAGAGAGGGTTACGGTTTATGGGTAACAGATTTGAGTGATATCGGTAAATGAATGAGGATTTGAGGGGTAACGGCAACCGATATTTCGGTAACAGTAAATAGGAAGTATTAAGGAAAGGTGTTGGTTCAGAGAGGGTTACGGTTTATGGGTAACAGATTTGAAGTGTTATCGTTTAATGGATACGGATTTTAGGGTAAACTTTAAACGATATTTTGGCAACAGTTAAGGGGTGTGATTAAGTAAAGGTGACGGTTTAGAGAGGGTAAGGTTTAAGGGTAACGGATTTGAGGTGGTACAACTGTACCGGTTAGTGGAAACAGATTTGGGAGGGTAACTGTTACAAACATTTGGGTTTTTTTTAATGTGTGCTAAGGAAAGGGTATTATTATTATATTTTTCTTTTGTTTTACACCGATTTCTGACATTTCTGATTTTAAAGGAAGTTACCACCAAACGTTGTTCATGTTTTGTCTTTGTCTACTTTCAGATTGTTTGACGTTAATTTATACTGAAAGGTAGTTAATGTGTTCCAAGCCTGTGATCAGAATAGAATCAACATATAACGTTGCAAAATATCGACAGTTTCCTGAACAGGTAATTTAATCATTTATTTATAGAATCAAGGGGCTACATGTACTATTGTTCAATGTCAATGCAGTGACATCAAACATTTATGATAGAGCGTTCTTAAAAATGCAGATTTTTCAAAACTGGGATTTCATGTCACATGTCAATCAGCAGTTCAACACTTCCACACATTACCACCTAGCGCAACATTTTCGCGTTTTGCAGCAGTCTGCTTTCAAAAAGCCTTGTGGCAAAAGGAGAAATTGCTTGTAAGATCAAATACTTTGAATATAAGTAGTAACACTGACACTAACATAAATCACATAATAAATGATGCAACTATAGTAAACAATGTTTAATAGAAAACATATACTACAGTATAAAGACATTACATGGAATGCCATTCGAGAAGTAATTGTTTATAGAATTTCTCTTCGGTAAAAATGGGATTTTGCAAAACATTTCGTTGTATTCCAGAGTGCAATCCGGTAAAAGCATTTATCCTGTCACCAAGGCAATTTACGGACCGATAGGAGGGTGCCGTATTACCTTATTGATATCCGTCATAGTTTACATGATTGCTGCGTGCATCTATCCTAATGATTTTCCGTTTTGCTTATTTTTTCATGTTTTCTTTTCTTTTTTTAAATCCATACAGGTAACATGTTTAACAGAATAGATGATTGGTGACTTTCAATAGGAGAGGTTATGAGGTTTGGCTTCGGAATATTATCCGATTCGCATGCGGCCAACCGGAAAATATCCCTAAGCCTTGCCCGATAACATTTCCGATACACGGCACCAATCATCTATTCTCTACTTAAAAACATCTACAAATGTATGAACCGACTTTTCACCCTCTATTTACAGTTAAACGAGCCTATTTCAACACGGCGGCTAGTGCAGGAACATTATGTCAAACGGCGATAGGCCTTACATGTCCAGTGCCAGAGAAACCGCGCTAGATCTCACCGTCAAGCGCCTCGTCGACATGGAAGACCAAACCCTTAACCACGCCCCTAATCATACACCAAACCACGCCCATGACATGCAGCAAGGTATCACGCAACCCTATGGTGGCTACGATCGATACGGCTCGTACGGTAGTACACATAGTAGTAGCACACAGGGCAGCGTCAGCATGGGGTCGGAATTCTCTTACGACCATTATCCCCACATTTCAGCGCCTGAGGCCGAGTTTCAGTACGCGAACGGCTTCTGTGCTGACGCGCCGTACACGCAAAGGAGGCAGACCTACCCCGGCTCTTCCCCTCTCCCGGTGACCAACTCGTCTTTCACACAACACCAACCCGGTTCCTACGGAAGCTCAATGAGCGTCTGTGTCCCTGCTCAAGATCCGGACAGTCTGGATTCGTATCCCTCCCCTGGGACGTCTTCGGGAAGTTCCCCTTACGAAAGCAGCATTATCCCGAAGAAGCGGAAGATCCTGTGGCGTCCTTATGACAGTAAGCTCCTGCTGGGCCCAAACGGAAGTGATGTAGAAAAGGAGAGCGACAGCGGGTCGGACTCTACTTCCGGTTCGTACTCGGACCAGGAGTTCAAGACGCCGTCGCCTCCCTCCGACCCGGTGAAAAAGCGCAAGACGCACCGCTCCCTGGCCAACATGGCGTCCAAGTCAGAAGATGACGAACACCCAGTGAAATCCGGTAACCCCGACGACACCCGGGACCATATAACCCGGGACCATACACACATGCAGCATTTAGTCCGGGACCATATACCCCGGCATGCTCCGGCAGCGGAGAACGAGACCAATCATCATCAGGGACCACCAAGCGGTAAATGGTACACCGCAACGACACCTAGCGGTGAAAAAGTCAATCGAAATCGCGCTCCGCACACGAAACCGGCGACAAACGCCGCGAAAGTCAACGTGTCTTCGCGAAATTCGACGGAAACGCGGGAAAAAATGATCTCGGGGATGAAGAAGCGCGATATCTTCGGCTGGTCTCTAAAACTAAAAAGCCCATCAGTGTCCGAGGACACGCCCATAAACAGTGTAACTGAATCTAGTCAGGCCGGTGAACAGCGGGTGTGCACGGATGGAAACAAGACGTACACCGAGCTGCAGACGGTCAAAAAGACCTGCGCCGATCAGACGTCCGCAGACCACGGCGCCAGTAACACGTCCAAAACCGAGCAACCTCAAACCGCGCCACAGCAACAATCACCCGTACTATCTCAACAAACCGCTGACAATCAAACAACAACAACAACAACAAGTCCAACGAGTTACGCCGAGGCGTCGCTCCGGGAGGAGTGCGCGCCTCTCGCCCCGAGCCACACCGACAGTGACAAGGAAAACAAGGAGAGCAACTACGTCAGTAAGAAAGTCTATATTCAAAGGCGGGACAACGTGATCGAGTGCTGCAATGAGGGCGATTCTAAAACCTCGACCACGGCCAAGCCGGAAACCAAGAAGGGCCTGTCCCTGATCGATCTTATCGAGGAGATCGAAGCGTCCGCTTTGGTCATTGACAAGGACGAGGTGGAGAAGAACAACAAGAAGAACAGGAACATTGTGAAGCTGTTGGAGCAGTGCAATCACGTTAAACTGCAGGCGCTTGACTATCTCATGGCTAACGTGCTTATACAGGATAAACAGCGCCAGTTTAAGTGCAAGAACGAAAACGTCCAAAAGATGTTGAAGGGGGATAAGATCCACTCGGTGAACATGCTAGACGTGGTCGAACTTCAGGTGGAGATAGGGCTGAATTGATGTTTGTTCTGGTTTTAGGTTAGAACTCGCGAGAACGCACGAGAGTTAGTTTTTATCGTTGTAGGCGAGAACTCGCGAGAACGCATGAGAGTTAGTTTTTATCGTTGAAGGCGAGAACTCGCCAGAACACACGAGAGTTAGTTTTATCGTTGAAGACGAGAACATGTTTTCTCGCGGGAGTATGCGAGAGTTTGATATATTTTGTTGATGGCATTTATTGGAGATGTGTTTAATTTATGTTTATTTGTTGGACTGGATTAAGACAAAATGATAGCCAATGGAGGAAATGTCTGTCTTGCGATAGTCGGAGAAGTTATAAAAGGCTTTAGAGATAAACGTGAATCTAAGATTAGTTTGTCTCTTGTGCTGGCTGAATCGATGTTAGTCGAATTATTAAAATGAAAAGAACGATTGACGACTGCTGACGGAAGAGGTACTTGTTCAGAGAGCTATACGACATTATTTATAGGTCTTTCGTTTGTTACATGATAGTCATTGTTCTATGATAGTTATAAAAGAAAAGATATATTTATGATAGTCAATGGTGTTGATAGTCAAGTATGCCTGTTGTTCATGACTTTGGATGGTCTCGGTTATGTGGTCCCTAAAAAGACTCGTAATTCTTCCATTGCCATGGCAGAAGAACGATCCTTTTTACATACAGTGAGTGAGTGGTTAGTCGTTGAGCATTGTGGCTCAGTGGTTAAGATTGTGGACTCAGATCTCGCGGGGTCGCGAGTTCTAGCCCCAACGACACCTCTGGTTTCATAGGAGTGGCCTTTGGCGAGTCACTTCAAAGCCCTAGCCCAGTACTGGTGGATCCAGTAATAGTAGTCACAGTAATTAGGCCTTTATCCTGAACCTAAACAGGAAACGGTAAACGGTATCGTGGGGAATTCAATGCACTCTATGTTTCTCAAAGGTGATTGATTCTAATCGTCAATAAATGTTTATTCTGACGACTTTGGTTCCAAAAGGTCGATTCCCTGCATTAACGTGTGGGATAAACGGCACTTTTGCTCCATAGCTAATGACGTGTGTGGTGAAAGCAGATTGAAAAGAGAAAACCCCGATGGCATTTATGAAATTAAACCCTCTGAGTGCTGGAACCGACTTCATGCTAATGCAAAAAGGTTCGATCACAGGCCAGCCGCCAATATTTGGCGGCTGGTCCGTGATCTAACCTGCTTGCTACTCAGAGTATATATCCTCAACAAAATTAAATAGATATTGAAGGTATTGGAAAGCAGACGACGCAAAAATCTATATTTAGAAAATTACCCAGGATTCTAAGGGCTAACGGCGGGTGTTCATACTTGGTTTAAGTTATTAGCCAATCATATAGATAAAATGATCATTTTATCTATAAATTTCCGAAGGTCATATTTATTGTAAGAGAGTATATGGCGGTTTATCCATATAAGTTTTAGTCAAGCGTAGAGATAATATACATGTTTCGACTGTTCGCTTTGAACCCATTATTCCGGCGCCGACCGATGTATACCGAGAACGCCCGAAGTAATCCGACAAAGGAATGAATTTCAGAATGGCGGTTTATGGGTATTCTACCTTAATGGGTGTATGGCCGGTTTGTCAATGGAAACGTTGGGTGGGGGTGGAGGGATTTGGGTGGTAAGAAAGGCATTAGGAGAATATACGGGTAATCCGGGAAAGCGACACAGGTTGACAGATTTCATGTAATTATTGTTCGATTCTATGTGAAGGTCTAACAAATTATAAATGCAGTGATGAATTTGTGTATGATGTTTGGCCGCTGGTGAGCGTTGCAGTGAGTTCTTAGTATGAAAAGGGTGAGTGTTTCTCATCAATTTACTGTTATAAGTCGTAAGAGGTTGAAAAGCCTTTTTGGGCAGATAAGTAAGGGGCTCTTACTCAATCTTTAATGAATTAGGCAATGTAATGTAAAAGAGGAAGTAATGATGTGACGGAAAAGTCAAATAAATAAGAATTGTATAAAAGATATCTGTGAAATGATGGGAGTGTTTGTCTGATATGTAAAACAAGAAATGGTATTTAAAAGACTAAGCGGTTTTTTGAAGTTTGGCGGATAAGGTTAGAGCGATGGTCTAATACATCTAAACGGTCAGTGATATTCTATTTTTAAGACATAATGCCATAATGAGAGATTGTTCAAATAAGGCAAATCTAAACAAATACCAAAATGCCAACGAAAACTTATTCTTGCGCCTGGGTAGATTAAACTACAATCTAAAAGTCAACCAAGATGTTTTACCGTCAAATCCCCTTAGCTAAATGAATTTTCCGCAATACTGGTGAAGAAATACAAGGAATGTGTACGGGTGCACATACTGCTGCGATTTAACTGAAATACTGTTAAAAACGACATGAAACACAAGTGACAAACGTAGCCTCGGGAATGGAAGAGGTACGGCTTACCTTTGAGCCTTTGTCCATGTTCAGACGCATTACTTTGACACTTCGAGTGCTGGATAATTTTCTAAAAATACATTTTGTGTCCTCTGCTTTCCAAAGCCTAAAATTTCTGCTTAATTTTGATGAGATAAGATACTCAGAGTAGCAAACAGGTAAGATCACAGGCCAGCCGCCAATTAACTTGGCGGCTGGCCTGGATCTAACCTGTTTGCATAAGCACGAAGTCGGTTCCAGCACTATAAGGGTTAACGTACCATCTGTAACAAGAAAAAACGTAACAAGGACCTCATAAACATAAATAAACAGCACTGCAAAATACCATTATTTATCGTGTTTATTGAGTCTTTGTTTATATGTATATAAGTTGCAATGATAAGAATGGCATGCAAGGAAAAATCAGTCAAAAACAGACAATCATCGTCTTTTGTTACGTTGACCCTTTACCAAACGCGAAATATTTGACCGTCCCAAATTGGAAGA
Source organism: Cerastoderma edule (assembly GCA_947846245.1). NCBI lineage: Eukaryota > Metazoa > Mollusca > Bivalvia > Cardiida > Cardiidae > Cerastoderma > Cerastoderma edule. The sequence goes on from OX401411.1 coordinate 32,047,495, forward strand.
GTTTGCAGACGTCGTTTCAAATTGTTATGAAATTGAAAAGCAGTCTTCTGATAGAGTAAAAAACATTGCGGGAAAAGGAGGAATTGCGCGTTAAGAGAAATTTCTCCTTTTCCCACAGTGTTTTTCAGAACCGTATGAAACAAACTGGTCAAATGGCGTTATTGTTTGGTAATAGGTTAAGGCTTATAAACACTAATGTAATACTTATTGTTGAATAATTGTTATTATTTATCAGTGGTCAAGTAAAGAGGCGTTTTTTTCCACAGCGAATGTATTAATTTATTCTCTAAAACCTATATTGTTGTTACTCATTAGAATCGCATTGTCAATATGGTTATGATGATTACAAAAACAAAATGATTTTAAAACGCCTCTCGTCTTTACCACTGGAGATATGTTGTTGAAATGTGTGTTTAAATATTTATGCTACGAGAGATGATAGCGGAGCTGTTGAATTACAATGGAAAAGAAAAGATTTTGAAACAAAAAACAGTCTTCGATGTACCTTTTTTCATATACGTTAAAGATTCCTTTCGGATAAGTTTATATTCCCCACAAAGACCTATCCGTTGTTGTTATTATTTCCCTTTACTGGAAGTTACGTTCTCCAGGGAAGCGTTTAAAAAAAGACTTTGGGAAAAGTTTTGCATAAGTTCTAACCAAAATACACGGATATTGCAGGTAGCAAACAAACAACATGTAATTTGGAAGTGTCTCGAAGAGATATTTCATCATTGTGATTAATTTACCCTATTGTCACAATAGTTTCTATCTTTCCACCTTCCAAAATGCTCCATATCGATGGATGGGTTAAAACATACGTTTTATGTGTAGTTTATATAGATTGATAGATGTGTGAGATTTAGATATCTCAACGTTATAGTAAGTTATTTAGTAGACTGACATGCAAAAGGGCATTTTATTTAATTAACACCTGCTATTGAGGTAAGTAGGTATGTAGGAAACTTTCCAACGTGGCTATTGTCACTTGGCTATTGTCACTTGGCTATTGTCACTTGGCTATTGTCACTTGGCTATTGTCACTTGGCTATTGTCACTTGGCTATTGTCGTTGACAGAGATAGAGAGTGATAGACATACACAGAGAGTATGAGAAAGACAGAAAAAGAGTCATACTAGTGCCATGAGAGATGGAAAGCAGAAAGATGAAGTAGAAAGATACACACAGATAGTATACAACTGTATTACTAGTTGGCTATTGTTGTAGATACATGTAGAAAGAGAGACAGATGCAGATAAAGAGACAAAGAGAGAAAGACAGAACTAGACAGAGACAAAGGCAATTATTATACACCTGAGAGAGTGAGACAGAAATGGAGGGAGATACAGAGAGGACAGACAGACAGAGAGACATACACAGATACACAGACGGAGAGATAGAATCGAAAACAGAGACATATTCAGAGTGAGAGAGAAACAGAGAGAGAGAGAGAGAGACAGACAGACAGAGAGAGAGAGAGACAGACAGACAGAGAGAGAGAGAGAGAAATGGAGTGGAGTGGAGTGGAGAGGAGAGGGGAGGGAGAGAGAGAGAGAGAGAGAGAGAGAGAGAGAGAGAGAGAGAGAGAGAGAGAGAGAGAGGAGAGAGAGAGAGAGAGAGAGAGAGAGAGAGAGAGAGAGAGAGAGAGAGAGAGAGAGAGAGAGAGAGAGAGAGAGGGAGAGAGAGACAGAGACAGAGACAGAGACAGGGAGAGACAGAGAGACAGAGAGAGAGAGAGCGAGCGAGCGAGCGAGAGAGACAGAGATCTATACAGAGAGGAATTGTATAGGTGTTTGGTACATGATTATTTTGCCATGTTCTAGATGAGTTTACCAATAACTATATTTGGTTTTTAGAATGATAGAGTGATAGATGCTGTATCGTAAACGTTGATCTTTTATTTCCGGCCTGCGAAATAACGGAGTGTCCTGGACTTAATTGATTAAGAATTGGGTTGAGATTTCAATTATGTGACGCCAGTATGATGTGTCCGAGAGCAACCCATTTCTAGTCATAAATAAACCAATATATTTTCAATCAAAGCACTGCAAAAGTTTAATGCTCGTTTCACAAGTAGGCCTATTCAATGAAAACACAAGTTTTCAACATCTTTTTTAATGTTGGTATTGAAAAGTCTCATTCATTTAGAGGTAATGTTTGCCTAAATCATTTGTAGCATTTACTCATACCACACATTGTGTGAGGTAGTACCTCTAACACAAACCTTTGCTTTTCACGGTTTACAACCAGATCATCCTGCTTTTTACCAACCATCCCGGTGAGGAACCACCGTCTTTCAAGCACGTCCATTTTGAGTCATCACAGCAAAGGGGCGTGGTCATATAAGAGTGAAATTCCAGCACCGCCTTCGTATAGGAACTTTACATAGATGTCATCTTGCTGTTGATCACCTATCTTCGATAACTAACCCGTCGATTGTATGCATCAAATGTGATTGAAAAAGGAATTCGAAGATGAAAGATGTCAAACACTTGAACGACTATAAAACTCATTGATACAAAAAGGTGGTTTGCTCATTATGAGCAATTGACCATTTTGTGTCGACGCTTCCAAAAAGAAATGCTACCCAAACGTCGTCTTCTAAAGACGCGCAAGAGACATGGCTTCAATTTGGTGGAATTAACCAAATGTTCATATCAGTCTTTGATGTATTTATTAACCTTCCGGTTTTAATGTCGCAAAACGGCAGAATATCAAACTTATATAGAATTGTTCATAGCATTTTGTTTTAACTAAACACATTGTATATTTTAGAGATGTTTTGAATGAATGAGTGAACGTGTTTTTCGTTAAAGGTGCTTGTTCACAAATTAGACAAATTGAAAAAAAAAACGAAAAAAAAAAACTTTGAAACTATACAGATTTTAAATTGCATACACATTTAATGGAAAATTACAAATGAAGGCAACATTGATTATAAATGTGTCATAAAATATCTAAGTTCGTACAGACTTCACACGATGGATTTTAAAACCATTGCAACGCCTTTGAATCTGAATACACATCTATTCATTGTATACAGACTCAAGATACAACTACGAGCTTATGTAAATTCCACTGGTTATTCTCCAGGTTGTCTCATACAACAGTACAGTTTCTAAGAAATACTTTTTCAATGTCCAAATTTCTACAAATCTGTAAACAAGCAGCTTTAAAGATACATACACAATTAGCGTTCAAGAATTTTAAATGTTAGCCATGTTTATTTTCTCCTAGCCAACCATTTAATTGCCTGCCTAAACCCTATGGTATGTGTAGTCATTGGTATATAATAAAACCTTCCTGTTAAGACTAGATATTGACTAGAAACAAGTCGACACATATTCTAGTTGCGCTTTAGGGAGAATGCCCGTCATCCGCAATTTTGAAACTCATGCTCTCTTCAGCTATTACTTCGGTAGTTCTCGGTTAACTTCGGTCGGGGTCCGAAACCATTCGGTTCAATGGGAATATTTCCGGCCCAGACCGAGATATACCGAAAACAACCGAGGTAATCAGACTTCAAAATTGCGGATTAAGGGTATTCTACCTTAACTAGGTTAAAGCATTGCAAATCCATTGATGCAGATTGTATAGGATGATCTATGTTGGCAGTTTTATGTAAAAAGGGTGACTATTTTCTGTTTTGTTTTTGATTGGTGAGCGTGATGGATACCATGTTAATTTAATGACTGTACATTAGGAATCTAGATGTATATTAGTATTATGTTTAATGTACATGTAATCTTATGTACATGTATATGTATTACTTATCTACATATATGCTCATGTTATATTAGGTCAGTACCTCTGTTCTGTTATTTTTTAAGTAAACCTTACTGAACCCCATTATCTATGACCAAAATCCACCATGATGCTACTAAAGAATAAATCAAAATAGTTGTGACAAAAAGAAACGGGTTTGCTCTTGATAAGCAAATTCATTTATTGTTACAAAGATTTGATTGATATCTGCGGCACTGTTCATAAATGCCTATAACTTCAACTTCAATTTTCATAATTCAATCATAATGGTCTTCTCTAAAGGGACGTTACTCCACTCAAACCACAAAAACAATCAATTAACGACATGTAAATAAAACAATTTTAAAACGATCGCGTCCCGTTTCCAACACTGACCAGTACACAAATATGAAAGTGAGTTTTTAATGTCTGTATTTATATAGTCATATAAAAGACGCTTTTATTCCTAATACCGAAGATATATGAGTAATGACTAAAGCAAACAGCGAAATAACTCCTTTTCAATTTTCAAATAATTTTTCAATAGTAAAATTAACTCTGTTTTGTAAGTTGGTTGGCATAACACATGTTAAAGAGGGTAAATGTAAGATGAGCATACATGTTAGAATTTCTTTAATTATGATTAAAAGTCACAAATTACTTGTTTTTTGTCTTGTTATTTTATTCTATACCCACTTGCCCATCAATACACCTTTTATGAGAGACCAGAATATATCTATAAATAACCTGTGAACACCTATACAAAGTATATCATTGGAAATAAAGGTTGATAAATAATTAAATTGATATTAAATAAAAGTTTGTTTTGTTTATGGAAAATAATTACCAGGATGAAACATTGCTTGTGCATTACAAAAGAGTGCGTCAGCACGAGTAATGTTCATGAAGGGAATATTTCCCATAAAAAAAACTGTTGGTTAAATTATATATTACATAATTATACTATAAACAAAAATACAATTTTAACATATTCTGTTAAAGCTCCGTCATAAGCCAATCACAATACATTGACCATTTTACTCATACAACTCGCGTTGGAATAAAAAGCTACATAAATCATTATTCATTGGACGGGAAATTCCAATCTTTCGGGTCTAAAAACTAGTTCTATTAACATGCATATCACCTACTACAGTCTTCTCTACTAAGCATAGGGGCGATAACTCAGGCGGGGGTGATCACTAGCCTGGAGCCTGGCCCGTTCGTATACCGCGAATGCGGGTTTGCATTAGCCTGGAGGCCTGGCCCGTTCGTATACCGCGAACTAGGCTAATGCGGGTTAGCATGGGCCAGGACTCCAGGCTAGGTGATTTACTTTTATCAGAAGATTACTTTTCCATTCCACTATTTTATATTATGTCATGTTCCTACAATCAACTGTCTGGTTCTGTATAACCCATGGTTTATAACAGCGTTACGTCTAACACTCTGCAGAGAAATCTCAGTCGATGGGAGGTATATTTGCTTTTTCCAGCAGATACATTTTGTATTCCACTATTTTATATACGCCATGTTCCGACCATCACTTTTCCGGTTCTGGTGGTATATGATAAGCCATGGTTCATAACGACCTTTCGTCTAACACTTGGTAGAAGAATTGCAGTCCATGGGAGATGTTTTTAGGATCATTCGCATCCCTCGACTCAAAATCCTCTGTAGGGTCTTGGAGTGAAAGGCACGACAAAAATGGAAACAACATGCACATGCGTTTTAGAAAATTGATCGTCTAAACATGGCGTATATAAAATAGTGGATAACATGAGTATTCTTCTGAAAGAAATGCATAAATACCTGCTCTTTCATGGGCGCCTGTATTTGCAAACTGTTTGATATCGTTGACATTGATCACATACATTATTGCGATGTGACATCATCATTGGAAGCGTCTTGGAGAGACGATTCCAATGATGTGTTACTTTGCAATATTGCTTCGCCATAATATTAAAATAAGAGGGGGTTTCGTTTTATCTTACGCAAGTTTTTAGCATAAAATGTTTAGTAAAACGGTTCCCTGACCTGTGCGGATAACCTGTGCCTATGCCTAGCGTAGGGTAGTCATTGTACATACAGGCTAGGACCCCAGGCTAAGTAGAAAATATAATTGATACTGCTTTTGTTTTGGCGTCTTTGTCTATGGGGACAAAGTGAAAAATATATATCAAACCTGAAAGACAGTATAATTCAAGAATTTTCAAGTTTATTCAAAGGATACATAAACAAGAAATAACTGCATTCTCTATAAGAACAAAGTAAAACATACATAAAAACTGACAATGAATGTAATTCAGGAACATTCAAGTTTATTCAAACAATAGTTAAACAAGAAATAAACCCATTTCTGCACTAAAGTTTTTAAAGAAAATAACAATTCGATGATAATACGATGTTGTATATAAACATATCCATGTTGTTTTCCTTTATTTAAGTCTTTGAGGAGGTGATGTTACTAAATAATAAAAGACATCAATGCTACCACTGACCTCTTTGAGTGCAATAAGAAAAAAATTATAAACTTATCAAATAAAAATTGCCTATTTTTCTACCATCACGGTTCTGAATCCAGGAAGCATCTCAAAGGCTAAGTTATAACATAGAAAAACATTCATATCATTAAAACATTGAGGAGTGCCCCAAATATATATATGCAAATAGGTCCTGGAAAAACAGAACATACTTGTTTGTATATGGGCTTTACATAGCATCATCATTATTTCAGTTATGTTGCGATAATGACTCTTAATGATGGAGGAAGATCCGATACTTAACTGCCCATAAGGGCTGGTCAAGCCGGGAAGAACCATCGGCATGCTGAAATAGAATTTGTCAAAATGAATAAATGGCTGTACCTGTATCTGTGTTAAATTTTGATTCATAAAAAGGTTGAGAATTTTATCGCCATTTTTTTGTTTTGGCTGGTCAAAAACAATGTCACAAAATATGCTTAATGAGAGGTCGATGACGTAAATCAATTATTGGGTGCGTGGCTGACTCTCTACAGATTTTATGGGGTCAAAAAAAAGCATATAGAGCCTCGACTACCCCTTGATTATAAATGAATTTTACTGACCCCCTCAAAATTCCATAGAGGGTCAGCCGCACACCCAATAATTTATGTACATAATTTATAATTTATAATGGTTTAACACCAGTAGAATGGCTCCCACATATTCTCAATTAAATAAAATCGTAATCACGACATATCCCATCTCTCTGCCTCAAGAGGATCATCATTGTCGAGAAAATCGTCGTACATATCGTAGCCTTCTTCCCAGTCATCACAAGCTTCAACTGGGCCTTCTGGTAGGTAGTCTGCGATAAAAGTAAAAGAGATTAACCCTTTCTCTTGTGTATACCCATATAATAACAGTTGGCCCAGTGACATAGTGAAAATAAAATCCTATTCTTCGTACTGATAAATCATGGACAGCTACAGTTGCTTCAAGCTTTGACCAATCACATTTACAGTCCAACTAAACATCGCTTCTTTCCCAATCATATTGCTCAAGTTCATGTATTTTACCAATCTGAACACATCGGGTTTGTCCAATGAAAACACCTCTGAAATAATAGGGATGACGACATATTGGTTCCCGCGGAATGACGTCCCTTAACTTTCGTTTTAAAAATAGATCTTAAATGTGAAATCTAAAAAGTCGTTTAATTTGATTAAGGAAACAACTATATATGTCACAACTTATAATTTCGCTATTCGTATGAGTCACCGATAAAAAATGATTTAAAAGGATGTCCAACACTTCCATTTACATAAGACTACTTATCTTGCACGCTTAGAAAAGGTGTTAATCGCCGGATGCCGATTTAACCGAAAAATTGTAACCCTTCACTTATATCCGAGGTGTATTTCACAGCTCACGGAAATACCCGAGTAGTTCCGATTGGTATGTTACGTTTATACCATCTTCAAGCAATTAAGTCCATTGCCTTTGTCATCATTGAAATAAACATGAGAGGCAAATCATTAAATGTGGCATAAGGAACGGGCCTTGAACCCAGAAAAATCTCAGCACTAGTGAAGTGATCTCCCAAATTGGTAGCAATGGGTTTGATCAAACATCACAATCAAAATCATTGTTCTTGTTTAATTTATCACATGCTTTTGCTTTCAATCTAATTAAGCAATAAAAATTAAGTAAAAAAAAATCGTTTGAACGCAGGTTGGTGGCGCAAGGTTTTCTATCTGACAAAAAAAGGTTATAGAAAATAGATAGTTGGTGCTGAAAATCAGAAATGTTATGGGCAAATCGTAGGGAATATTATCCGGTGAGCCAAAGGCAAATCGGATAATAATCCAAAACCAAGTCCTTCTTTTCAAAGAGACAAACTATCTATTATGTTTATTCTTTTACCTAATTGGATCCAAATGAACAAATAAAAATTGAAAGATGCAAATGAACAAATAAAAATTGAAAATCAAAAAAGTGTAACAAAACAAAAATCAATTCTGAAAAGTGCGCACAGCGATCACATGATGTAGTGACATATAAGAAATAGGTTAAATGGCACCCTGTTATCGGTCCATAAATTGCTCTAGTGCTACGATTAAATTCTAAATCAATTAAAGCCTTCTGTTTTTCCTTTCAATTTGGATTAGTAACAATGTTCCATATGGGGTAATGGTTTAATTGTGTTAAACAATATCCTTACCGCTGATTGGACAATGTTCTGCATAATGCTCATCCTCATCTGAAAGGTTATCCATTTCTGAAAAAAAAACACAAGGTATTTATCAAACTACCCGTTGTTTTCCTATGTACAGATTGCAATTTATAACTAAACAAATGCATTGGTATCATTTCAGAGTCTTTAATACACCATTTGTTTCTGTTTGTTGTTTATTGATACTTCATGTATTTGTATTCATTTTTGTAGTTGTAAGGTAGGATACCTGTGATCCGTTGGTTTACTCCTGTCGTTTTTCGATATACATCAGTCCGGGCCTGAATTGTTTGGTTTAATGTGAATAGTTCAGTCTCAGACAGATGTATTCTGTGTCATGACCGAAGAGGTATTTTTGCTTTTTTTTCTGACCTTCTTTTACCAATGTTAGCCACATTGTGTACCCTGCATGAGTTGACCATCAACTCTCCACTAGGGGCAGGTGTCAAAGAAGTTGTCGCTACTGATTGGCTTATTAATTAGCGCTCAAAACCCAAAAGCTCTTGTGACTTCAAATTTTTGAGAAAACTGCACAATTAAAAATAATAAAATCCAATTGGGGAGGTGCCTTCAATGTGCCCTTATTATATAACGTGAAAATGCCCTGTGAAGACACCACTTTGTCCTGAATTGGTCATGGACTACATGGCTAAAAATGGCTCTTTCATTAACGCCCGCACAATTTATTATCATTTAAAATACCTTGGCATAACCGTACACAATTGTGTTCAGCAAAATTCCATTGACACCTTACTGGGATGATCCAAGCTGAAATATCTACATCTTGATCATTCGGACTCTCTGACACCTGGCCTTAGTGCGGGGTATACGCCCAGACTAGGACCCAAGCTAAACATAACCTACCAAACAAATGGTTCTGATAAAACCCAGAACCAATCATGAACACCTTTAGATGGGAGAAACCCGAGACCCAGTCTATATCTTCTCCGACCCAGTCTACTGAAGTACCTAAAAAATAAATAAAAAGAACAAAAAACCATCATTCAGATAATTAATTGGGTGGAATGAGGTTTTACCTGCTCATAACAGTTTTCCGTTCATTTTTCTTTAAGTGTCAGAATATGTTCAAGACGAATCCACTATGTTGCAGCAAGAACAGAACTGATACTGCAATGTTGAAAATATATAAAACATGGCTGACAATTTAATCCAAGAACTTTCAAGTTTATTCCAAGTATACTTAAAAAGATCAATAAACTATCATTCAGATAATTGATTGGTTGAAATGAGGTTTAAGACTGCTCGAAGCAGTTTGTCAGGTCATTTTTCTTCAAGTGTCAGAATATTTTCAAGATAAATTGACTACTATCCAACAAAAACAGAACTGATACTGCAATGCTGAAAATACATAAATAATGGCAGACAAATTAATTCAAGAACTTTATAGACCCAGTCTATATATTCTCCGACCAAGTCTACTGAAGTACCTAAAGAATAAATAAAAAGAACAATAAACCATCATTCAGATAATTGATTGCTTGAAATGAGTTTTTATGCTGCTCCTAAAACTTTTTAAGTGGTTTTTCGTTAAGTGTCAGAACATGTTCAAGACAAATCGACTATGTTGCAACAAGAACAGAACTGATACTTCAGTTTGGTAAATATGTAAAATATGGCTGACAGTTTAATTCAAGAACTTTCAAGTTTACTTAAAAAGAATACTTAAAAAGAACAATAAACTATTATTCAGATGACTCATAGGCGTAGGAGCGTTTTCAACATTGGGGGGGGAAGGAGGGGGGGGGGCAACTTCAGATGAAGACCGGTCTAAGAAAAAGTGTTCCTAAACTTTTTAATGACTCTTCATGCATTTACAAATTCAATAACATTATGAGAATTAAAAGAAAGCGTATGAAAATGTGTATCTTTAAGGGATATGCCAGGTCTCGATCTCACGCGGAAATCAAATGTATTGATTTAAACAAAAAGTAGCAGCGACCCGACTGTCACAGCCACGGATCATCTACCATAGGAACGAGAATAACTTATTGTTCAAGCTTTAGCTAACAATTGAAGACAATATTGAGTCTGACTCCTTAGAACAAATTCTATTACACCGTTGTTTTTGTCAATCAAAACTTCCCGGGTATTTTTGTGAGATGAGTTTTCATTGGATAAACCCGATGTGTTCAGATTGTCATTTGCGATGATGACGTCAAAAAGATTTTGGTTATTGTTCATTACAAAAGGCGAATTGGAATTAGATAAAGCACAAAAATACACATTTATTTTTATTCTGCTGTTAAATTTCGTTTCTTTTCTTTTTCTTTTCAAATATCTTCATTTGCCATTGTGAATATTAGGGGGGCCAAAGTATAGTCTGCCCCCCCCGTCTGGATATTGGGGGGGCCGGGCCACCCCCTGGCCCCCCGGCTCCTACGCCTATGTAACTGATTGCTTGAAATGAGGTTTTACGCTGGTCGTAACAGTTTTTTCCGTTCATTTTTCTTCAAGTGTCAGAATATGTCCAAGATAAATTGACTACTATCCAACAAGAACAGAACTGATACTGCAATGTTGAAATATATAAAACCTGGCCGACAGTTTTATTCAAGAACTTTCAAGTTTATTCCAAGAATACTTAGAAAGAACAATAAACTATCACTCAGATAATTAATTGGGTGGAATGAGGTTTTGCGTGGTCATTACAGTTTTTCCGTACATTTTTCTTCAAGTGTCAGAATATGTTCAAGACAAATTGACTACTATCCAACATGAACAGAACTGATACGATAATGTGGAAAAATATAAAACATGGCTGACAGTTTATTTCAAGAGCTTTCAAGTTTATTCTAAGAATGCTTAAATTGAACAATAACCTATCATTTAGATAATTGATTGGTTGAAATGAGGTTTTACGCTGCTCTTAACAGTTTGTCGGTCATTTTCTGCAAGTGTCAGAACATGCTCCAGGAAATCATAAACCAAACACTTCTTTAATTTAACAAAGAGGTGAATTTTAATTCAACAGTATTTAGTGTCTTTTCATGTTCCTGGTATTTCTTAACAGGTAGTTCACAACATTCATTCTAGCCTCCTCAAAACAGAAAATGAAGTCAAAATACGAATAAATTAAGAATTCACAAACTGGTTAAGAATCCCTGAACAACCTTTCAATCTCTACAAATAAGAAAGTATGCAACACAAAGATCAATAGTCATTTGTATCACGCACAACTCTTACAAATCTGTATACTTCAACATGTTAATTGTATTATGGGCCAAAGCACTGAATAAACTTATTGTACTTTATCCTGTCACTAGTGTCATTTTGGGACCGATAACAAGGTACCGTATAACATTTGTGATATCCGGCACTAACCATATAACACATCCACGCAACAAATCATGACGTCATAAGAACGACATGACGTCATGTTTACATCATTCTCTACTTATTTTTTTCCTTTTTTCTCGTGTTTTATTTACATCTTGTTTGTTTGATAAATAGAATAGATGGTTGGTGTCTTTGAATGGGAAATGTTATCGGGCTCGGCTTCGGATTATTATCCGTTTCGCCTTCGGCTCACCGGATAATATTCCTTAGCCTTGCCCGATAACATTTCCGATTCACGACACCAACCATCTATTCTCTATTTATTGTATCATTCCATGCTGCAGACTGCTTTCCCATGAACATAACTGATCAATGGTAAGACTTAGATTTCTTTAACCATTACTATACTGTTTCGATAACTTTCATCGTGTTGATGATGTTTGTTTTGTCATCTGCTGATGCTTTTAATTTGGACAGAATTAACAAAAACACTTAATTGAGTAATTAAATGTAAAGGACAGCAGGGTGGAGCTTGAACCAGTGGGTTTGATTCTGTTAAGTAGGAGGTTCTTTTTCACAATCTTTTTTATTCAAATATGGCAGATGTTTTGGTTATATACCTAGAAAGCAGTATTTTGAGAAATCAAATTTAGGTTGTAAGAATGTGATTCCTGGGACCAAGAGACGAGCAAGACCCAGAAAGTCCTGGTCAGGTTGCATTGATTCTGACAGGAAGAAATATATCTTCGACAGTGTAACCCAAATTAATAGAATTAATTGAAGATCCAGTATCAGAACATCTAGCTGCCTGCTGCCCACCCCAGGGACTGTAGAGGACAGTGGTCCAGAGGTAGAGCGGCGGACTCCGGACACGAGGGTCGAGGGTTCGAATTTCATGAGAAGCAGGTTCTGCTTTGCAACTTTTCATTAATCCACATTCAGCGAGCACTAGTTATGATCCAGGAAGCAGAAACAAAAGTGATTTCTCCAAGTTGTATGAACTTGTTTCACAATCAATGTAAAATAAATATGATTAAACTAAACTAGTGACTGGGACCCCTGCAGCAGATGACAAACAAAATCATGGTTAAGTAAGTAAGACTTGCCTCCGAGGTATAGTTCTACCGTCTTGTTCTCATCCACTGTACTGTTCTTGAAGGCCTTAAAAATCTCGTTGGTGATGTTGAAACAGTCACTTAAATCTAGCAGCTCGAGATCAGGACTTGACGCCACTATTGCCATTATAACTGTAGATAGAAAACATTCAACAAAATTAGGATATGTGTGCTGGAACAGGTCACTTGTATCTTGAAGCTGTCTTGAATTATTCCTTTACCAAACGCCAAATTATCAACTGTTCCAAATTGAAAGAGTTTGCAGACAACGTTTCAAATTGAGATGAAATCGAAAAATAATGATCTGATAGGGTAGGAAACGTTGTGGGAAAAGGAGAAATTGCTTGTTAAGAGCAATTTCTCCATTTCCCATAATGTTTTCTAGAGTCATCTGAAACAAACTGGTCAAATGTCATGACTGTTTGGTAAAGGGTAAAAGCTTCCATATGTAGATAGTAACAAAGAGTCCATACCTTGATTTGTGATAAATGATGATGCCCTTGCAATAAACTTTCGTAATGTTCCCGCAACTGCAATCTTTACTAGACCATCTCCGATCTGTTAATGAAATCAGTAAATTAGTTAAGCCGGTGGATCTTGGTCTTTCAAAAGCAGGGTGTTTGTTCATATCGGTTTTACATCACATCAACATTACTTCAATAACGTAGCGATGCCCAACTCTTAAGGAGGAAGACCCCATTCTCCACTGTGGGCGACAGTGGTGCAGTGGTAAAAGGTCGGCCTCTTGTACTGAGGGTCCAGGGTTCGAAACCCCATAAGGCGAGGTGAGAATTGCCGGGGCTAACCCACAAATCAGCGCGAGTACTGGTGCAGTATCCAGGAAGCAGTCATCGAGAGTGAATTTAATAAGCTTCAAGATTCCGTCACAATCGTTGTAAAATAAATAAGTTTAAACTAAGACCCCACACTTAACTGTCAATAAGGGCTGGTCAAACCAAGTAGAACCATCTGCATTCCGTAAGTCAGTCGGGGGACTACCTCTCATGAAAATCCATATCCCTCTCAGGATTTGAACCCATGTGGAGAGGGGCCATGTGATTTCAAGTTCTGTACCCTAACCACTAGGCCACAGAGGCCCCTAAAAGCAGGGTTTAAAACACCCATTGGGCAAATAATACTCAGTGTGTGAGAGAATGGTGTTGAATGCCGTATAAACAATTTTTCAGTAATGTTACAGCTTTCCTTGATCTACCGGTACTAGGCTAGGGCACTGAAGTGACTTGCCCACGGACCCCCTACGTTCTAAGTCAGCCACCTTAACCGCTGGGCCACACAGGACCTTGGCCTTTTACAAGCAGCGTTTCAATATCCTTATAGTGGTAGTTGTAAACATTTAATGGTAAACATTAGAATCATTTCAACAAGACGATTCTGAGGAGTATTAACTCTGTAGGGATTTGAGAAGCAGTAAGAAAGTTAGTTACGGTAAACACATTTAATCTGAAAATGGGCAGCATTTTAGAAAATTACCAAGCATGTTAATGCTTAAGGCCTGCCTGCCTGCCTGTTAACTCTTTACCACCTGCAAACGACATTTCTTTACTTGAAGCAGACAACTTTAGAAAAGCTTTGTTTACATGTGAAAAACCTTCCACATCTGCTGTTGTGATATGTGAGTAGATTTACACGGCATTGTGGCAAAAGGAGAAATTGCTTGCGACAAGCAATTTCACCTCTTGTCACAATGCTTTTTCAAAGTCGTCTATTGCAAGTAGCAAAATTGTGGCGTTAGTTGGTAATGTGTTCACACAATTCGAGTGTTCTGTGCAAGGCTATAGTGAGTGCTTCATAAACATGAAGCACCTACAATTGTATTGTACTGAATCATCAAATTAACACATTCCCTCATACGGAACACTGCAAACTGGTCCAAATTGAAAGCGGACAGCATTAATTGATAAAGGAATAACATTTTCTTTTTTTGTCAGATAAAATGCCTTTGCAGTCCTATGAAAAAATACTGTCTTTCTTAAATGTGCATTAGACTATTTCTAAATTACCTGGTTTGGCTTGTTCAGAAAGCTGATGTTCAGTGTTTGTAGTTGTAACTGTCCGAGGGATGTGATTCCTTCATTGGTGAGTCGACCGCATGCACTTATGTCTAAATGCCTGAAATCAAATCAACGATTTCTGTTTTAACCCTTATAGTGCTGGAACCCAATTCATGTTTATGCAAACAGGTAAGATCAAGGCCAGCGGCCAAGTTAATTGGCAACTGGCCTGTGTACTAACCTGTTTGCTACTCTGAGTATCTTTCCTTACCAAAATAAAGAAGATAAATAAGGTTTTGAAAGCATTATGCGAACTCTTTTTTTAATCAACATGTTATGTTCATGTTCAAATAAAAATTTCTTAATGAAAATTGAATAACACTTCAAGACTTTTTCAATATTTGGGGGGCATTTCATACACTAGAGATGGGGAAATGGGGTTGAATAACGCTGAATATTTCATAAAAACAAATGGATAATTTCTTACCTTATTACTGAGACACCACCCAGAAACCATACAGCCCGATTTCAATAATGCTTTAATGCAACTGGCAAGGTGCATACCAAAAATAAGTCAAATAGATAAACCAACTAGTTGAAAACAGCATGATGAAAGAATAAAAAAAATACTAAAGTACCTTAGTCTTGGGCAGTTCTGTGCAATAAGAATGAGACAGTCATCATCAAAATCAAAACTGCTAGACACATCAAGATCTTCCTAAATATGTAAGAAATTGATCCAAAATATTTCCTAATGTGAAAATAAAGAAACAATATGCCTGAAAAGGTGAAAATATAAACGAAAAGAAATTCATAAAAATAGAAAATTGAACATTCATGAAAAGTATTCTAATAAATAAATGAATAAATCTACAAACAATATTCTTGAAAATGGAAATTTGAAAAATACAAACATTGCTACTATAACTGAGATATTGATGATAGGGCTTTTAATACCTTACAAACGTAAAAAGGACAATTGATTAAATACAATGTAAATGTAACCAAGGTGAGAGAACATGCAGCCAGACCGGGACTCAAACCCAGAACCTCCGCACACCGTGTCGACGCTCTACCAGGGGTCCTGGGTTTGAGCCTCATTGTCACATCTGGTTTCATGGAAGCGGATGGCGAGTCACTTCAGAGCTTTAGCTTAGCACTGGGGGATCCAGGAAAGCCGTTACATAACTGAAAAAGTGCTGATATGGCGTTAAACACCATACAAACATACAAAATGACATACTACAAGTCTCAAAGATACATCATTTTTCAATGACCATTTGAAAATCTTATTAATGAATTTCCAATTAATCCTTATAGTACTGGAACCAACTTCATGCTTCTGCACACATTTTAGATACAGACCAGCCGCCAAGTAAACTGGTGACTGGCCTGTGATCTAACCTGTTTGCTACTCTGAGTTTCTTCCCTCAACACAAATAAGCAGCTATTTAAAGTTTTGGAAAGCAGATGAGACAAAAATGTATTTTTTGAAAATAACCCAGCATTCTAAGGGTTAAGAATTCACATACCATCAGTGATAATTTTACCTCTGTGTCATATACACATAAAAATTGCTGGGGACACATCATTTCAAAAGATATGTGTCCAGCCGGAAGCATTCTCATCAGCACAAGTAATGTTTACAATGTAGTAAACATCATAAAGCATGCTGTCTCATGCTTTCGTTTTATCAAATCTGCATTGTTTTGAGTCATTTAAGCTAAATTTATCATTAATAACAAGTGTTATACTATTTAACATGATCTTATTTATAGCTTGGATCATTGGTACTCGGACGCATACAGTCAAACTTGTGTTAAGAGGCCAGCCTATGGGACAGAGTAAATTGGCTGTTTAAGACAGGTTGGCTGCTTAACACAAATTGATTTACACTATAAATCTAACAATGGGACTTTCTGTAGTGGCTGTTTAAGGCAGGTTGGCTGCTTAAAAGGGTGGCTGCTTAACACAAGTTAGACTGTAGTTTTACCCTTGGACACATAGTTTCAAAAGATGTGTGTCCAAAAGGACACGATAACTTTCATTTCTAAAATTAACACTGTACCATGTTCTTGAGATTCACAGAACCTCTTAGGGCAGCAGCTGGATCTGAAACATATAACAAGAGCTATCCATAAGACAACATGCTTGACTTTCCGATAATATTGGAGAGGGGTATAGGTCGATGAAACATTATTTGTTTCTAAAATATGAGAAGCACACAAAACTTAAACCAAGATTTTCTAAGAAAAGAAACTGGTATAATTGGGTTCTAATCAATAACAAAGTTATTGCACTTGGTCAGTAACCTACCATTATGACCCTTGTGTAAAGTTTCAATTCACTCCCTATAGAAATTTATAACAAAAGACTTTCATCAAGATTCTTTAAGTACAAAAATAACAAAAATATTACTCAAAATGGAAAATAGAGTTAAGGTAGATTTTCTAAGTACAAGGGGGCCACATAATTTGCATAAATTCATAGCAAGAGACATAAAACTTGGTCAGATACCTTAAATTGTGACCTTGAAAACATATGTAAACTATCAACCCATTCCATACTGTAGTTCATAAGATACAAACTAACATGTAAAAAATTAACCAAGATCTTTCTCGGTACAAACAGCTGCATTATTCGCTTAAATTCATAACAAGAGATATTACACTTGGTAAGGCACCTTATATTATGACCTTTACACATTTGTTAAGTATCAACCCATTCTATACAGTAGTTCATGAGATAGAAACTGGCATGTAAAAACTTAACCAAGGTGCGACGCCAACAGCGACACAATCGCCCGGGTCAGTAGTATAGATCTCTTTATTCTTTGAATAGTCGAGCTAAAAAGGAGTACTGCTTCTGATGCACAGCTTTTCATTTCATCACAATAACTACAACACTTTTACTGGTTTGAATGGAACAGTTATCCAACTATGCATTAAGAAAATAGTTTGTTGAAATCCATTCTTAATCTTGTACTTACCATTTAAACTGTTAAATACACTGCTTGAACCAATGTCTAAGACCTTCAAGGTACTAAAATTCTAGAAAAAGAAGAAAATGCCCTGTTTATTATAGAAAAAGACACAATCATCCAAACACCACCAGTGGCCGATCAATTTATTTTGTTGTCTTTTTGTTAATTATCAGCATTTGTGACTTAAAACTGTTTGCAAAAGTTTTTTATAAACTGTTACCGTTTTGGTATACGATGAAAGCTTAAGCCTGTGAATGCTACGGCTTTCCTGGATCAACCAGTACAAGGCTAGGACTCTGAAGTGACTTGCCAAAGGCCACTCCCACAAAACAAGAGGTGTGGGTATGGTAGGGACTCAAACCTACAAACCCTTAGTTCGAAGTCCACCACCTTCACCACTGAGCCATGTAATTTTTAGTCATAGTAACAGTTTACAGTCAAACTTGTGTTAAGAGGCCAGCCTATGGGACAGAGTAAATTGGCTGTTTAAGACAGGTTGGCTGCTTAACACAAATTGATTTACACTATAAATCTAACAATGGGACTTTCTGTAGTGGCTGTTTAAGGCAGGTTGGCTGCTTAAAAGGGTGGCTGCTTAACTCAAGTTAGACTGTACTTATTTACTTGTAACCTACCTGATTATGATTCATGCCTTATCATGGGACATTCTGCTTTGAAAAAATAAATGTTAAGGGGTCACAGTCATGCAGAGTAGGCCTCTTGTACCAAAGGTCCTAGGTTTGATCCTCAAGGTAAAAAATGCTGGGACTAGCCATCAAATACTGGTTAAGCTTCCAGTAAGCAGTCATCAAGAGTGAATCTAATAAGCTTTATAATCAATGTAAAGTAAATAATAATTTATTATATTGAAACAAAATAAGAAAAAAAACAAGCACACCCTGTCCAAAATCCTCTGTAAATGTTTATATGGGTTTTACATTGTGTCAATATTATTTCACTTATGTTGTGATGTCCAAACTCTGAAGTGACTTGCCGTTAAATCAATCCAACGAAACCAGAGGTGTTGTTGAGGCTCAAACCCAGTACCCTTTTCAACGCACTACTATAGGAGTTGCAACATGTTTCTAAAATATGGGTGACAGTAGCACAATGGTAGAGCGTCGTACTATTGTACCGAGGATGCCAGGTTCGAATCCCCGTTAGGTGAGGTGAAAACTGCCAGGACTAACCCACAAACCGGTGCGATAACTGGTGTACTGTTCAGGAAGCAGTCATAGAGAGCGAGTCTATGGGCTTTATTAAGCCTCCTTCACAATCGATGTAAAGCAAATTATGCAAACAAACTAACAAACAAAACTCTTATTATAGTCTTGCATTGATCCATCAATATAAGTATTAGTATATAAGTACAGCTGATCATTGAGCCCTTGGTATCCAGCCTTTATTCCCATTGCTTACCACTATAACACACTTTATCATTCCTCTTACATACCTGAACAATATGTTTGAGGGCCTCTGATGTCAATCCCTTACAGTTTGAAAGATTAAGTTCTTCTAGATGAGGGCAATTCTTTCCAAGATGAAACAGGCATTTATCTGTGACCTAAAAATATTAAGACCTGCACTGAATGAATCAATATCACATGGTTCTTGTTTGAAAAAACGAGAACAAATAAAAAATGACAAATATGTCATTTTGAAAATAGTTTATAATTGATGATCTCTTAAGTTGCTACATTTTCCTTGCCAAAAAAATAAGTTGCTCTTAGTGAGAATTAGGAATAGTTCCTTTTGCTTTCAAAGTTTTCTTTTTTATTACATTCATTATGTTTGTACCAATTGTTTCCTGAATAAAACTTGTTTTAATCACACCATATATTAAACAAAGAAATACATTGATTTGTACGATATCACCCACAGGTAGGGCGAATAATGGTCCCCCTCTATCTCCACCACCCACTTTCAACCCATAATGCTATCCCCTTCAAATTTGTCTAAACCCTTTCCCATAACAATAACGACATTTGACCACTTTGTTGCAGACGACTTTTCCCACAATGTTTTCTGCCGTATCAGAAGATTATTTCCCAAATTCATCACATTTTGGAATATCGTCTGCAAACTCTTTCAACTTGGGACAGTCGAAAATTTGGTGTTTGTGAAAGGGTTAAAAAACATTGGAACACCATCCATACATATCTATAAAACAGAAATATCCAACATACTCAGACGCCCATGAATTATGACTATATAATTTGTATTTAATTATTCTAGTTTCACTTGTTTAAGCTTGTATTCAGTTATTTTAGTTTCATTTGTTTAGCCTTGTATTCAGTTATTTTAGTTTCACTTGTTTAGCCTTGTATTTAGTTATTTTAGTTTCACTTGTTTAGGCTTGTATTTAGTTATTTTAATTTCATTTGTTTAGACTTGTATTTAGTTATTTTAGTTTCACTTGTTTAGGCTTGTATTTAGTTATTTTAGTTTCACTTGTTTAGGCTTGTATTTAGTTATTTTAGTTTCACTTGTTTAGGCTTGTATTTAGTTATTTTAGTTTCACTTGTTTAGGATTGTATTTAATTATTTCAGTTTCATTTGTTTAGACATGTATTTAGTTATTTTAGTTTCATTTGTTTAGACTTGTATTTAGTTATTTTAGTTTCACTTGTTTAGGCTTGTATTCAGTTATTTTAGTTTCATTTGTTTAGACATGTATTTAGTTATTTTAGTTTCACTTGTTTAGGCTTGTATTCAGTTATTTTAGTTTCATTTGTTTAGACATGTATTTAGTTATTTTAGTTTCACTTGTTTAGACTTGTATTTAGTTATTTTAGTTTCACTTGTTAAGGCTTGTATTTAGTTATTTTAGTTTCATTTGTTTAGACTTGTATTTAGTTATTTTAGTTTCACTTGTTTAGGCTTGTATTTAGTTATTTTAGTTTCACTTGTTTAGGCTCGTATTTAGTTATTTTAGTTTCACTTGTTTAGGCTGGTATTAAGTTATTTTAGTTTCACTTGTTTAGCCTTGTATTTAGTTATTTTAGTTTAACTTGTTTAGGCTTGTATTTAGTTATTTTAGTTTCATTTGTTTAGGCTTATATTTAGTTATTTTAGTTTCATTTGTTTAGACTTGTATTCAGTTATTTTAGTTTCACTTGTTTAGCCTTGTATTCAGTTATTTTAGTTTCACTTGTTTAGCCTTGTATTTAATTATTTTAGTTTCACTTGTTCAGGCTTGTATTTAGTTATTTTAGTTTCACTTGTTTAGGCTTGTATTTAGTTATTTTAGTTTCACTTGTTTAGGCTTGTATTCAGTTATTTTAGTTTCACTTGTTTAGGCTTGTATTAAGTTATTTTAGTTTCACTTGTTTAGGCTTGTATTTGGTTATTTTAGTTTAATTTGTTTAGACATGTATTTAGTTATTTTAGTTTCACTTGTTTAGGCTTGTATTTAGATATTTTAGTTTCACTTGTTTAAGCTTGTATTTAGTTATTTTAGTTTCATTTGTTTAGACTTGTATTTAGTTATTTTAGTTTCACTTGTTTAGGCTTGTATTTAATTATTTTAGTTTCACTTGTTTAGACTTGTATTTAGTTATTTTAGTATCATTTGTTTAGACTTGTATTTAGTTATTTTAGTTTCATTTGTTAAGGCTTGTATTTAGTTATTTTAGTTTCATTTGTTTAGACATGTATTTAGTTATTTTAGTTTCACTTGTTTAGGCTTGTATTCAGTTATTTTAGTTTCATTTGTTTAGACATGTATTTAGTTATTTTAGTTTCACTTGTTTAGGCTTGTATTTAGTTATTTTAGTTTCATTTGTTTAGACATGTATTTAGTTATTTTAGTTTCACTTGTTAAGACTTGTATTTAGTTATTTTAGTTTCACTTGTTTAGGCTTGTATTTAGTTATTTTAGTTTCATTTGTTTAGACTTGTATTTAGTTATTTTAGTTTCACTTGTTTAGGCTTGTATTTAGTTATTTTAGTTTCACTTGTTTAGGCTTGTATTTAGTTATTTTAGTTTCACTTGTTTAGTTTTGTATTTAGTTATTTTAGTTTCACTTGTTTAGCCTTGTATTTAGTTATTTTAGTTTCACTTGTTTAGCCTTGTATTTAGTTATTTTAGTTTAACTTGTTTAGGCTTGTATTTAGTTATTTTAGTTTCATTTGTTTAGGCTTATATTTAGTTATTTTAGTTTCATTTGTTTAGACTTGTATTCAGTTATTTTAGTTTCACTTGTTTAGCCTTGTATTCAGTTATTTTAGTTTCACTTGTTTAGCCTTGTATTTAATTATTTTAGTTTCACTTGTTCAGGCTTGTATTTAGTTATTTTAGTTTCACTTGTTTAGGCTTGTATTTAGTTATTTTAGTTTCATTTGTTTAGACGTGAATTAATTTATTTTAGTTTCACTTGTTAAGTCTTGTATTTAGTTATTTTAGTTTCACTTGTTTAGGCTTGTATTTACTTATTTTAGTTTCACTTGTTTAGGCTTGTATTCAGTTATTTTAGTTTCATTTGTTTAGACTTGTATTTAGTTATTTTAGTTTCACTTGTTTAGGCTTGTATTAAGTTATTTTAGTTTCATTTGTTTAGACTTGTATTTAGTTACTTTAGTTTCACTTGTTTAGGCTTGTATTTAGTTATTTTAGTTTCACTTGTTTAGACTTGTATTTAGTTATTTAAGTTTCATTTGTTTAGGCTTGTATTTAGTTATTTTAGTTTCACTTGTTTAGACTTGTATTTAGTTATTTTAGTTTCACTTGATTAGGCTTGTATTTAGTTATTTTAGTTTCACTTGTTTAGGCTTGTATTCAGTTATTTTAGTTTCACTTGTTTAGACTTGTATTTAGTTATTTTAGTTTCATTTGTTTAGGCTTGTATTTAGTTATTTTAGTTTCATTTGTTTAGACATGTATTTAGTTTTTTTAGTTTCACTTGTTTAGGCTTGTATTTAATTATTTCAGTTTCCCTTGTTTAGACTTGTATTTAGTTATTTTAGTTTCATTTGTTTAGGCTTGTGTTTAGTTATTTTAGTTTCACTTTTTTAGACTTGTATTTAGTTATTTTAGTTTCACTTGTTTAGGCTTGAATTTAGTTATTTTAGTTTCACTTGTTTAGGCTTGTATTTAGTTATTTTAGTTTTACTTATCTAAACCACTGTTAACAGGACTATCTCACAGATTTGGATTCTAACTTCTTGAAATTAATTTTCTTCTACTGATAAAATGACAACAACGATCTCTAAAGTAACAGAAGACTAGAAAATTGACAGCATTCCAACTCTGTTTACAACCATACATATATATATAGATCATTTGTATTGCAGATATTGCAAATCCTTTAAAAAGATTTATTTGGTAAATAAACAACTAAAATGAGAGTAAGATGTGCTTTTTTAGATACCATTGCCGCATGGGTTTTCGGAAATGTTTAATCATTCTTGTATCATATTAGAAAGGTGCGGAAGAAGGAATTCCAACTTATAGAAGCACTGACAGGCCTACAGGCTCACTTCATATTATCTAACTAATTCACAGAGTTTCAGCAACTAGGAAGTAAAGAAATTGAAAATTGTCTTTGGATTAGTGACAAATATCAAATTAAGTCACTATTAAAGTTTTAAAGTTTATTTCTCCCAGAGCACAAACCTTTGAGTTAGACCTTTTTTTTGTTTGTCCTGTCACTAGTGCCATTTTGGGACCGATAACTAGGTGCCGTATAACATCTGTGATATCCGGCACTAACCATGTAACACATGCACGTGACGAATCATGACGTCATATGAGCACAATGACGTCATGTTTACACCATTCTCTACTTATTTTTTCCTTTTTTCTCGTGTCTTATTTACATCCTGTTTTTTTGAAAGAATACATAAAGGTAATAGGATAAATAGAATAGATGGTTGGTGTCTTTGAATTGGAAAAGTTATCAGGCTCGGCTTCGGATTATTATCCGTTTCGCCTTCGGCTCACCGGATAACATTCCAAAGCATTGCCCGATAACATTTCCGATTCACGACACCAACCATCTATTCTCTATCTATATGTACTTACCATGAGACATTTAGACAGTACGACAGTTTTAAGGTTGGCCCCCGCTACTTTGAAACACTGAAAAACAAATGATCATTTTAATCTATCAGGGTCTTCTCCAGGATATTTTTCAAGCACTGGGGTGTTTGATGGGGTAAGGGGTGCGACAAAGGACAGAGTATCCCTTTCCAATGTTAAATTTGTTCTATGTGTGCATCCTT
Organism: Cerastoderma edule; assembly: GCA_947846245.1. Classification (NCBI taxonomy): domain Eukaryota; kingdom Metazoa; phylum Mollusca; class Bivalvia; order Cardiida; family Cardiidae; genus Cerastoderma; species Cerastoderma edule. The sequence continues at coordinate 32,071,566 of OX401411.1, forward strand.
AAATGGTGAATGTTTATGAATAGTTTTTTAATTATTAGACATATAAAAACTGCTTTTAAACCAAATCAAATGGAACAAAACATTTTGCAAGCAAGTCGACTGGCTTTGGGACAAATCTAAAGCGCTGTCGTCAAATCTTTGGCACATTGGAATCAATTTAGGCGCTGGGGTAGTGATTATTTTGAAATTCAGGCACTAGGGTACCACAACACTTAAAAGGCCTGGGGAAGACCCTGTCTATCATTTACGTTATTTGCTCAGTCCTTAGCATTTCTGACTTGTAATACAAGGGTCATTTTGGTTGTTTGTTTGTATGGTGTTTAACACCGTATCAACGTTTTTTCAGTTATGTAACGGCCTCCCTGGACCCACGAGTACTCAATAGGGCTCTGAAGAGACTTGCCAAAGACAAGGGAGGCTCCAAAGTTCTAGACAGGGATTGTCGATGTTCTTTCCAAAGTTTTTTTTTTTTTTTTTTTTTTTTACCGACTAAACTTAAATAAAGTATATAATTATATTACAAAAGAATGCACTATGTTTCCAACACACATATTGCACAGTTTTATACTCATAGCAACTTGAAAAGAGGATTCTTATAAAATTATCTTGTGTATATTACCTAATTACCTTTGTATGGCTTTTGACGCCATATCAACAATTTTTCATTTATGTAACGGCTTTCCTGGATCAACCAGTACTAAGCTAGGGCTCTGAAGCGACTTGCCAAAGGTCACTCCCACAAAACCAGAGGTGTTGGTGGGGCTAGAACCTGGTAGTTCTAAGTCCACCACCATAACCAACGGGGCATGCAGGCCCCCGATTATTATCAGATGAACCTTTGGCTCACTGGATGATGTTCCTATGCCTCGTCTATTCCTAACCCTTGCACGGTAGAATTTTTCATTCTGGACACAACCATATGGGCCGCATCACGCGAAACAAACTCCGAACACCCCCCACCCCCCTATGACCTTTGCACTTCAAATATATTCATGCTGCATTTTGTACTATCGGTTTCTTTTATCTTGTTCAAGAAAATGGCAAATTAGTTATATCGTGAGATTGAATATATCCTATTCTTCTATTTTTTTACAATATAATGTCACAATGATTTTGACTATGTAACTTTACAATAACACATATCCTATACTATCTCTTTTTTCTTAACTTTCATTTCTTTTTTCCATTATCTTTTTGTCTTTTTCTCTGCCTTCTTTTCTTACTTCTTGTTTTCTTGTCACTTTATTTCTTATTTTCTTTGTTTACATTTACACTGTTGTTTAAAAAGGAAATAAAGCTTTAAAAAAAAAAAGCTTTATTGTTGCCCATTCTAGCAAACTTAGAGAAAGTTCTCCAAAATGCAACTGCCTAAGGTGGGTCCGTGTCTTTTCCATATGTGGCAAAACGGCAAAATGGCCATAGTGGTTAGCAACTACGAAATTATATGTTTTTATGTCTTTGTATGGTTGGAAAATAGTTCTTCCCTACACTATTTTTGATCGCATTACGTACCGAAAAATATTGAATAAAATCAATGTTGCTCAGACACGTTATTTTACAATTTTGATATTTTATAGAAATAGATAGAATGAGTAGAATGAAGTGGTTGTTCAAACAAAATTAACGAAACTATTGACTAGCGACACGAAGATCGCGAGTACAAACAGCTCTGGTCGACTTTGGTTAACTTTGTATTTCATTTTAACTCGATATATGGAATTACTGCTCACGAAAAACAAAAAGCAAACATGATTGAATTCGTAGGAAGCAAGGATATGTATGGCCTCGAAAAATCTTGCTCAAATGCGAGGATTTTTTGGAGATATTTCACTGGTGGCTTCGGGCAATTTAACTCAAAATTGGTTTTATAATACCGACACCGGGTCACCTATGACATCAGGAAATTTTCCTCAAAAACGAACCTATCAGCCAAATGCCGAGTCACCTATGGCCTCGGATAATATTCCTCAAAAAGGTATAATCAGCCATACGTCTGTTCACCTATGGCCTCGGGAATGTATTCTCAATATTAAACTTATCAGCCTGGCTCTGGGTCACCTATGGCCTCGGGAAATTTTCCTCAAAGTTGGACTAATCAGCCTGAAGCTGGGTCACCTATGGCCTCGGGAAGTTTTCCTCAAAGTTGGACTTATCAGCCCTAAGACCGGTCACCTATGGCCTCGGGAAGTTTTCCTCAAAGTTGGACTCATCAGACCTACGACCGGTCACTTATGGCCTCGGGAAATTTTCCTCAAAGTTTGACTTATCAGCCCTACGACAGGTCAACTATGGTCTCGGGAATTGGCCTCAAAGTTGGACTTATCTACCAGGCGCCGGATCACCTACGGCCTCGGGAAATTTTCCTCAAAGTTGGACTTATCAGCCAAGCGCCTGGTCACCTATGGCCTCGTGAAATTTTCCTCAAAGATGGACTTAGCAGCCCTACGACCGGTCACCTATGGCCACGGGAAATCTTCCTCAAAGTTGGACTTATCAGCCCTACGCCAGGTCACATATGGCCTCGGGAAATGTTCCTCAAAATTGGACTTATCAGCCAGGCGCCGGGTCACCTATGGCCTCGGGAAATTATCCTCAAAGTTGGACTTATCAGCCAGGTGCCGGGTCACCTATGGCCTCGGGAAATTTTTCCTCAAAGTTGGTCTTATCAGCCTGACGCTGGGTCACCTATGGCCACGGGAAATCTTCCTCAAAGTTGGACTTATCAGCCCTACGCCAGGTCACCTATGGCCTCGGGAAATCTTCCTCAAAAATTGACCTATCAGCCCTACGACCGGTCACCTATGGCCCCGGGAAATTTTCCTCAAAAGTGGACTTATCAGCCCTACGACCGGTTACCTATGGCCTCGGGAAATGTTCCTAAAAGTTTGACTTATCAGCCCTACGACAGGTCACCTATGGCCTCGGGAAATTTTCCTCAAAGTTGGACTTATCTGTCGTACGACCGGTCACCTATGGCCTCGGGAAACTTTCCTCAAAATTGGACTTATCAGCCAGGCGCCGGGTCACCTATGGCCTCGGGAAATTATCCTCAAAGTTGGACTTATCAGCCAGGCGCCGGGTCACCTATGGCCTCGGGAAATTTTTCCTCAAAGTTGGTCTTATCAGCCTGACGCTGGGTCACCTATGGCCACGGGAAATCTTCCTCAAAGTTGGACTTATCAGCCCTACGCCAGGTCACCTATGGCCTCGGGAAATCTTCCCCAAAAATGGACCTATCAGCCCTACGACCGGTCACCTATTGCCTCGGGAAATTTTCCTCAAAGTTGGACTTATCAACCAGGCGCCGGGTCACCTATGGCTTTTGGAAATTTTCCTCAAAGTTGGTCTCATCAGCCTGAAGCGGGGTCACCTATGGCCTCGGGAAATTTTTCTCAAAATTGGACTTATCAGCCCTACGACCGGTCACCTATGGCTTCGGGAAATTTTCCTCAAAGTTGAACTCATCAGGCCTACGACCGGTCACATATGGCCTCGGGAAACTTTCCTCAAAGTTGGACTTATCAGCCTGAAGCTGGGTCCAGTATGGCCTCAGGAAATTTTCCTCAAAATTGGACTTATCAGATCTACAACCGGTCAATTATGGCCTCGGGAAATGAAGTTGGACTTTTCAGCCCTACGAAAGGTCACCTATGGCCTCGGGAAATCTTCCTAAAAGGTGGACTTATCAGCCCTACGCCAGGTCACCTATGGCCTCGGGAAATTTTCCTCAAAGTTGGACTTATCAGCCAGGCGCCGGGTCACCTATGGCCTCTGGAAATCTTCCTCAAATTTGGTCTCATCAGCCTGAAGCTGGGTCACCTATGGCCTCGGGAAATTTTCCTCAAAGTTGGACTCATCAGACCTACGACCGGTCACCTATGGCCTAGGGAAGTTTTCCTCAATCATGGACTTATCAGCTCTACGACAGGTCACCTATGGTCTCGGGAAATTTTCCTCAAAGTTGGACTTATCAGCCCTAAGCCAGGTCACCTATGGCCTCGGGAAATTTTCCTCAAATTTGGACTTATCAGCCCTACGACCGGTCACCTATGGCCTCGGGAAATTTTCCTCAAAAGTGGACTTATCAGCCCTTCGACCGAGTAGCTATGGCCTCGAGAAATGTTCCTCAAAGTTAGACTAATCAGCCCTACGACAGGTCACCTATGGCCTAGGGAAATCTTCCTCAAAGTTGGAATTATCTGCCGCACGACCGGTCAACTATGGCCTCGGGATATTTTCCTCAAAGTTAGATTCATCTGCCAGGCGCCGGATCACCTACGGCCTCGGGAAATTTTCCTCAAAGTTGGACGTATCAGCCAGGCGCCGGGTCACCTATGGCCTCGGGAAATTTTCCTCAAAGTTGGTCTCATCAGCCTGACGCAGGGTCAGCTATGGCATAGGGAAATTTTCCTCAAAGTTGGACTCATCAGCCCTACGACCGGTCACCTATGGCCACGGGAAATCTTCCTCAAAAGTGGACTTATCAGCCCTACGACAGGTCACCTATGGCCTCGGGAAATTTTTCTCAAAGTTGGACTTATCAGCCAGGCGCCGGGTCACCTATGGCCTCGGGAAATTTTCCTCAAAGTTGGACTTATCAGCCAGGCTCCGGGTCACCTATGGGTTCGGGAAATTTTCCTCAAAGTTGGACTAATTAGCCCTACGACCGGTCAACTATGGCCTTGGGAAATATTCCTCAAAGTTGGACTTATCAGCCTGAAGCTGGGTCACCTATGGGCTCGGGAAATTTTCCTCAAAGTTGGACTAATCAGCCCTACGACCGGCCACCTATGGCCTTGGGAAACTTTACTCAAAGTTGGACTTACCAGCCTGAAGCCGGGTCACCTATGGCCTCGGGAAATATTCCTCAAATTTGGACATATTCGCCAGGCGCCGGGTCACCTATGGCCTCGGGAAATTTTCCTCAAAGTTGGAGTTATCAGCCCTACGACCGGTCACCTATGGCCACGGGATTTTTCCTCAAAGTTGGACTTATCAGCCCTACGACAGGTCACCTATGGCCTCGGAAAATTAGCCTCAAAGTTGGACTTATCTGCCAGGCGCCGGATCACCTACGGCCTCGGGACATTTTCCTCAAAGTTGGACTTATCAGCCAGGCGCCGGGGCACCTATGGCCTCGGGAAATTTTCCTCAAAGATGGTCTTAGCAGCCCTACAACCGGTCACCAATGGCCACGGAAAATCTTCCTCAAAGTTGGACTTATCAGCCCTACGCCTTGTCACCTATGGCCTCGGAAGATTTTCCTCAAAGTTGTTCTTATCAGCCTGAAGCTGAGTCACCTATGGCCTCGGGAAATTTTCCTCAAAGTTGGACTCATCAGCCCTAAGCCAGGTCACCTATGGCCTCGGGAAATTTTCCTCAAAATTGGACTTATCAGCCCTACGACCGGTCACCTATGGCCTCGGAAAAAAATTCCTCAAATTTGGACTTACCAGCCAGGCGCCGGGTCACCTATGGCCTCGGGAAAATTTTCCTCAAAGTTGGACTATTCAGTCAGGCGCCGGGTCACCTATGGCCTAGGGAAATTTTCCTCAAAGTTGGACTTATCAGCCAGGGACCGGGTCACCTATGGCCTCGGGAAATTTTCCTCAAAGTTGGACTTATCAGCCAGGCGCCATGTCACCTATGGCCTCGGGAAATTTGGACCAACTTTGAGGAAAATTTCCCTACGCCATAGGTGACCGGTCGTAGGGCTAATAAGTCCAATTTTGAGGAAATTTTCCCGTGGTCATAGGTGATCCGGCGCCAAATTGATAAAATCATTTTTGAGGAGAATTTACCGAGGCCATAGGTGACCCGGCGCCTTGCTGATAAGTCCAACTTTGAGGAAAATTTCCCGAGGCCATAGGTGACCGGGCGAAGGGCTGATAAGTCTAAATTTGAGGAAAATTTCCCGAAGCCATATGTGACCCAGCATTAGACTGATGAGACCACTTTTGAGGAAAATTTCCCGAGGCCATAGGTGACCGTTCGTAGTGCTGATAAGTACAACTTTGAGGAAAATTTCCCGAGGCCATAGGTGACTCAGCTTCAGGCTGATGAGACCACCTTTGAGGAAGATTTCCCGAGGCCATAGGTGACCAAGCGCCTGGCCGATAAGTCCAACTTTGAGGAAATTTCCCAAGGCCATAGGTGACCCGGCGCCTGGCTGATAAGTCCAACTTTGAGGAAAATTTCCCGAGGCCATAGGTGACCTGGCGTAGGGCTGATAAGTCCAACTTTGAGGAAGATTTCCCGTGACCATAGGTGACCGGTCGTAGGGCTGACCAACTTTGAGGAAAATTTTCCGAGGCCATATGTGACCCGGCGCCTGGCGAATATGTCCAAATTTGAGGAAAATTTCCCGAGGCCATAGGTGACCCGGCTTCAGGCTGATAAGTCCAACTTTGAGGAAAATTTCCCAAGGCCATAGGTGACCGGTCGTAGGGCTGATTAGTCCAACTTTGAGGAAAGTTTCCCGAGCCCATAGGTGACCCAACTTCAGGCTGATGAGACCAACTTTGAGGAAAAATTCCCGAGGCCATAGGTGACCTAGCTTCAGGCTGATAAGACCAACTATGAGGACAATTTCCCGTGGCCATAGGTGACCCGGCGTCTGGCTGATAAGTCCAACTTTGAGGAAAATTTCCTGAGGCCACCATAGGTGACCTGGCGTAGGGCTGATAAGTCCAACTTTGAGGAAAATTTCCCATGGCCATAGGTGACCGGTCGTAGGGCTGATAAGTCCAACTTTGAGGAAAATTTCCCGAGGCCATAGGTGACCCGGGGCCTGGCGAATATGTCCAAATTTGAGGAAAGTTTCCCGTGGCCATAGGTGACCCGGCTTCAGGCTGATAAGTCCAACTTTGAGGAAAGTTTCCCGTGGCCATAGGTGACCCAGCGCCTGGCCGATAAGTCCAACTTTGAGGAAAATTTCCCGAGGCCTCAGGTGACCGGTCGTAGGGCTAATAAGTCCAACTTTGAGAAAAATTTACCGAGGCCATAGGTGACCCGGCGCCTTGCTGATAAGTCCAACTTTGAGGTAAATTTCCCGAGGCCATAGGTGGCCCGGCGCCTGTCTGATAAGTCCAACTTTGAGGAAAATTTCTCGAGGCCATAGATGACCTGGCGTAGGGCTGATAAGTCTAACTTTGAGGAAAATTTCCCGAGGCCATATGTGACCCAGCATCAGACTGATAAGACCACTTTTGAGGAAAATTTCCCGAGGCCATAGGTGACCGTTCGTAATGCTGATAAGTCCAACTTTGAGGAAAATTTCCCGAGGCCATAGGTGACTCAGCTTCAGGCTGATGATACCACCTTTGAGGAGAATTTCCCGAGGCCATAGGTGACCCAGCGTCAGGCTGATAAATGCAACTTTGAGGAAAATTTACCGAGGCCATAGCTGATTCAGCTTCAGGCTGATGAGACAATTTTTGAGGAAAATTTCCCGAGGTGACCTAGCGTAGGGCTGATAAGTCCAACTTTGAGGAAAAATCCCGTGGCCATAGGTGACCGGTCGTAGGGCTGATAACTCCAACTTTGAGGAAAATTTCCCGAGGCCATAGGTGACCCGGCGCCTGGCGAATATGTCCAAATTTGAGGAATATTTCCCGAGGCCATAGGTGACCCGGCTTCAGGCTGGTAAGTCCAACTTTGAGTAAAGTTTCCCAAGGCCATAGGTGGCCGGTCGTAGGGCTGATTAGTCCAACTTTGAGGAAAATTTCCCGAGCCCATAGGTGACCCAGCTTCAGGCTGATGAGACCAACTTTGAGGAAAATTTCCCGAGGCCATTGGTGACCTAGCTTCAGGCTGATAAGACCAACTTTGAGGAAAATTTTCCAGTGGCCATAGGTGACATGGCGCCTGGCCGATAAGTTTAACTTTGAGCAAAATTTCCCGAGGCCATAGGTGACCGGTTGTAAGGATGATAAGTCCAACTTTGAGGAAAATTTCCCGAGGCCATAGGTGACCCAGCGTAAGGCTGATAAGACCAACTTTGAGGAAAATTTCCCGACGCCATAGGTGACCTGGCGTAGGGCTGATAAGTCCAACTTTAAGGAAAATTTCCCGTGGCCATAGGTGACCGGTCTTAGGGCTGATAAGTCCAACTTTGAGGAAAATTTCCCGAGGCCATAGGTGACCCGGCGCCTGGCGAATATGTCCAAATTTGAGGAAAGTTTCCCGAGGCCATAGGTGACCCGGCTTCAGGCTGATAAGTCCAACTTTGAGGAAAGTTTCCCGTGGCCATAGGTGACCCAGCGCCTGGCCGATAAGTCCAACTTTGAGGAAACCTTCCCGAGGCCATAGGTGACCGGTCGTAGGGCTAATAAGTCCAACTTTGAGAAAAATTTCCCGAGGCCTCAAGTGACCCGGCGCCTGGCTGATAAGTCCAACTTTGAGGAAAATTTACTGAGGCCATAGGTGACCCGGCGCCTTGCTGATAAGTCCAACTTTGAGGAAGATTTCCCGAGGCCATAGGTGGCCCGGCGCCTGTCTGATAAGTCCAACTTTGAGGAAAATTTCTCGAGGCCATAGGTGACCTGGCGTAGGGCTGATAAGTCTAACTTTGAGGAAAATTTCCCGAGGCCATATGTGACCCAGCATCAGACTGATAAGACCACTTTTGAGGAAAATTTCCCGAGGCCATAGGTGACCGTTCGTAATGCTGATAAGTCCAACTTTGAGGAAAATTTCCCGAGGCCATAGGTGACTCAGCTTCAGGCTGATGATACCACCTTTGAGGAGAATTTCCCGAGGCCATAGGTGACCCAGCGTCAGGCTGATAAATGCAACTTTGAGGAAAATTTACCGAGGCCATAGCTGATTCAGCTTCAGGCTGATGAGACAATTTTTGAGGAAAATTACGCGAGGTGACCTGGCGTAGGGCTGATAAGTCCAACTTTGAGGAAGATTTCCCGTGGCCATAGGTGACCGGTCGTAGGGCTGATAACTCCAACTTTGAGGAAAATTTCCCGAGGCCATAGGTGACCCGGCGCCTGGCGAATATGTCCATATTTGAGGAAAATTTCCAGAGGCCATAGGTGACCCGGCTTCAGGCTGATAAGTCCAACTTTGAGGAGAATTTCCCAAGGCCATAGGTGGCCGGTCGTAGGGCTGATTAGTCCAACTTTGAGCAAAATTTCCCGAGGCCATAGGTGACCGGTTGTAGGGATGATAAGTCCAACTTTGAGGAAAATTTCCCGACGCCATAGGTGACCAAGCGTAAGGCTGATAAGTCCAACTTTGAGGAAAATTTCCCGACGCCATAGGTGACCAAGCGTAAGGCTGATAAGACCAACTTTGAGGAAAATTTCCTGAGGCCATAGGTGACCTGGCGTAGGGCTGATAAGTCCAACTTTGAGGAAAATTTCCCGAGGCCATAGGTGACCCGGTGCCTGGCGAATATGTCCAAATTTGAGGAAAGTTTCCCGAGGCCATAGGTGACCCGACTTCAGGCTGACAAGTCCAACTTTGAGGAAAATTTCCCTAGGCCATAGGTGACCCAGCGCCTGGCCGATAAGTCAAACTTTGAGGAAAATTTCTCGAGGCCATAGGTGACCGGTTGTAGGGATGATAAGTCCAACTTTGAGGAAAATTTCCCAAGGCCATAGGTGACCCAGCGTAAGGCTGATAAGACCAACTTTGAGGAAAATTTCCCGAAGCCATAGGTGACCCGGCGCCTGGCTGATAAGTCCAACTTTGAGGAAGATTTCCTGCGGCCATAGGTGACCCAGCGTCAGACTGATAAGACCACTTTTGAGGAAAACTTTCCAAGGCCACAGGTGACCGGTCGTAGGGCTGATAAGTCCATCTTTGAGGAAAATTTCCCGAGGCCATAGGTGAACTGGCGTTGGACTGATAAGTCTCATTTTAGGAAAATTTCCCGAGGCCATAGGTGACCCGGCGTTATGCTGATAAGTCCACTTTTGAGGAAACTTTCTCGAGGCCATAGGGGAATTGGCGTAAGGCTGATAAGTCCAACTTTGAGGAAAATTTCCCGAGGCCATAGGTGACCCGGCGTCCTGCTGATAAGTCCAGATTTAAGGAAGATTTCCCGAGGCCATAGGTGACCCGGCCTACTTCTGATTAGACCAACTTTGAGGAAATTTTCCGAAGCCATAGGTGACTGAGGTTTTATCACATTTTGCCTCTATTGAACGTAGATGCTAATATCCTAAAGAGGGCCCACCAAAGACATGATTATACTCATTTGAAAAATTGTATTAGTGAGGATCGACTCAAGGGATTCAGGGACTGAGCGAACGACCGGTCTGATTGGATATAATTCTCCCTAGTAAATGTAACCACAACCTTTTCAAGATCAGACACCAGTTTGAACCAACGCGGAAATGACTGATACTTTATCAAGGGTAATATACGATTCAAACTTTCTGTATGTTTGCCGACCAAGGATTGAATCCCAAATGCCCCTTAGCCAAACGCTAGATCAAAATGTATTCTGTTGATATTTAGAGAGGAAATATATCAATTGGCTTAAATAAGATATCGCTTAACAATTAGAGGATCTTTATTGTTAGAGGAAACAGGCCTTTAATATAGCCTGTATTATTTTTTCGAGTCTCCAAAGCAGCCCTTGTGTGCGTACTGAGGGTTTGACGACCGGTCTTTTGGCTAAAATCGCACTGGAACACTTTCATACATCAAATAGGGAGATTAGATATATCTCCGGTGCGCAACTGGTTAAAATTCCCTTGTTAAATCATTACATGTTCCCGAATCATACAATTAACCAAAGTTTTCTAACCTATGTTCGACACTTAACGATGGTTTAATGAAATTCCATCTTATCTTATTTTTGTGATCCTAGTCGAAGATCGCATAAAACTTTACTTCACTTAAAGAGCATAGCCGATGAGGAAACAAGCATTGAATCTACCCATCACTATTTTGATTCTTAAAAGAAGAGTTATTCCCATGGTTGTTAAGCTTATTATATACTATATAGTCAGTGGAAGACTAATGGTCTATCAGCTGAATATGTGCTATAAAACGCCGTAAAAGACATATGCTTTAAACCTTTTTTGATAATGACAAATATTAAGTAATTTTGTATTTTCTACAGAAGATACAATTCAAGATCTTACCAGAGGTTGGCTCGATTTGGTTAAACTAGAAGCTAAAGAAAACAGTTCTAAAACATAGGAATCGTGTCACTGAAAGTTAAGGCCATATTTGCGCTCATTTACACTTAAATTGTGAATGTTCTAGAATAATTGAAAATTAACTTAAAAGTAATTAAAATTCCGTTTACAGAGGAATTGAGACTGTAACATGTTCGCATGATGCTTTAAAAAGAGTGAATACTATAATGACTGTTTACAATTAGCGATAAAACAATATCAGCCGTGAAACGTTGGAAACCAATAAAAACCAATAAATTCTTCATTTTGAATGTTCTCGTTGTTAATATTGGATACATGACAGTATTTGTATGTTTTTCACGTGATTGTTCTAACAAGGTGATCGACACTCATTAATCCGAGCGCTCTATGCTATTTTAGATGTTACTCGAACATAAACAATGAAGTTAAATTGGTGGGCACCAAATTTGTGAAAAAGGACTTTGAAAATTAGATGATAAATAGTGCAGGCGTTATATTGTCATGATCCTGAGGATTTTCGCTATGTTTCAACATAATTTATCATAATCTATGATTTATATTACCTAGTTTCAAAGTTTTTCTGAGCGCTAGTATGCTTTTAATGTCTATTGTCGTCCATTTAAGCTTTGGTTCCCATAATTAGGCATAATCGAATAATCTACTTCGAATCAAACTTTCCGTAGAAAATTGAAACCCAATGTTCACCAGTATTTGAACAGCACAACATAATCGCTGTTATGGGCATAATCTACATGCATCTCCGGGACATACTCAGTAACACAAGTACAATCCCCACAATAGACTTATCATAGCCCCAGTTAAAGAGCATGTATGTTGGTCGAGCATGGCTTTAAGGTATCTATAATCGTTAGACATTGTTCTGTCACATCTCAGAAACTCTAGAACAGATGTGTCAATTAAGTAAACAAGCAGTTGAATTGAGTACCATGTTAGCATTATACCTTTGATCCGGTCCTACTCACGAGTAAGCTTTAAAACATCTAATATTTTCAGCATCAAGCACCCGATACTCCATAACAAAATCCTCTGCCACGTTTCTTTCTGATTCTTTCTATTTGGCATGTGATTTGTGATAGTTGACATTCCATGAACATAAAAAGTGGCAAGATGATGGAGATCAGGATTGGTATGTCACTCTCGTGTATTAATCCCAGTTTTGCCGGTATCATAAACGTGGTCATACACGGCTATATACGTGCTTTTAAATCTTAGATATTTTTTCTGTAAGTTTTTATAATATACTTTCCAGCTATATCGACACGTACTTAATTTGTACTCATGGGTTAACAGATGCCGGGATTACACAAATGTTTGTCTTTTGCAAAATCATGACTGTTTTCATCTACATTGAAAATAATGTTTCCCTCACATTTCTCTCCATTCTTTATTATTATATCCCTGTGAGTCGTACAAGACTATCCATCAATGGGAACGTGCCGAATTAAAGTCAATTTCAAGTTACCGGATATAACATGTTGGTAGTAAGAGTTCGCCCACAATATAGGATTCTGTTTAGCAAACTTTGGGGCGTTCCTTTGTACTTTTCTATTGATGTGTGGCTAGATGAAAATCTGTTCAAAGTAGACTCCTGTCTTTAAAACATGGGGAAATGACCATGGTTTACCATGAATACTGCATCTGATAACACAAATCTGCTTTACAAAAAGCTTGAATCTCAAAGTACATAAGTCATTTGGCAACTACAAAGCTTTTCTCTGAAATAATTCGTTTTGCTTGAAGGGGACATTCAAATACCTGTAGTTTCAATACAAAAAGAAAAACAAATACGAATACATAAATAATATTTTTCTTATTTATTTCTCACACAATAGCAATTATTTATTACACATTGAACAAGAGCTGTCCGTAAGACAGCATGCTCGACTATTCGATAATGTCGGAGAGGGGTTTAGGTCAGTGAAATGTAATTTGTTTTAAAATATGAGGGTGCCCACAATGATTTCTTACAATAGTTGTTGAGACTTAAACCAAGGTTTTCTAAGTACAAATTACCGCATGGTTTGCTTAGTTCAAAACAAAAGATATGAAACTTGGTCAGGGACCTCAAATAATTACCCTGAATACATGTATTAAGTATTTAAACATACAATACAGTCGTTTATGAGAAACAAACTTGCACACAAAAACTTAACCCATATTTTCTAAGTACAAAAAGCTGAACAAGTTGCTTAAATTCAAAACTAGAGATATGAAAATTGGTCAGGGACCTTAGATTATAACTCTAAATACATGTGTGAAGTAAAAACCAATTTCATATGGTAGTTCATGAGATACAAACTTGCACACAAAAACTTAACAAAGAGTTTTCTAAGTACAAAAGGCCATATAATTTTCTCAAAGTCAATACAAGAGAATTGAAACTTGGTCAGGGACCTTAAATTATTACCCTGAACACATGTGTGAAGTATCAAACCATTCCATACAGCAGTTCATGATATACAAACTTGCATGTAAAAACTTAACCAAGATTTTCTAAGTAGAAAAAGCCAAATAAGTTGCTTAAATTTAAAACTAGAGGTTTGAAACTTGGTCAAGGACCTTAAAGTATACCGTTAACACATGTGTGAAGTATCAACCCATTCCATACAGTTGTTAATGAGATACAAACTTGCACATAAAAACTTAACCAATGTGTGACGAAGACAGCGACGCCTGTGTGAGTAGTATAGCTCTCCTTATTCTTCGAATAGTCTAGCTAAAAATCAAAATTTGAAAATATCAATCATGCTTATAGAACTTGTTCATTTCAAGGAGATAAACCAGAACTTTCCAACGAAACATTGAGTTTCATCATTTGAATATAGAGGGACATAATCAAAATAATCTCAAATAGTAAGTTCGATTAAGTGTTAACAACAATTGACAAAGATTTGCCTTAAGTTACTACTTCTTTGCCCATAAACGTCAATGATCAATAGCTTGATCACTTAAATATGAATGAGGCTTCCTGTCCATAATACAAACATAAAATCAACAATACTTTTCTGACATACATGGAGCGAGTTAACAAGGGAATTGAAACTGGATATCTGTAGCTGGTAAATTGCTATAATTCATCATTTGTCTAAAGGCTCAAAAAAGTTATCTTGTTGTGAATGCCTTTTAACTCTTGACCAGCATATCATAAGGTTTTACATGTATTCAGAGTCGATACCATTGCCACTAGTGTTTATATGAATTTTCAAAGATAAAACCTGGTGCAGCATAACTGATGCCCAAACGGTACACGATTCAAAAGGCAAGATGAGATGGTGCAGGCAAAATTTTCTTGGTCAGTGACTTTACAAAATTCCGTTTGAGAACATGTGCAAAAATATAGCAGAAGTGTGATGCTGCAGAGTAGTCAAGACTCTTTTGAATAGCCAAGCCGTATTGATTTTAAATGTAAACTGTTTGAAATAACAAAAATATTAGCATCAAAATCCTTCTTTTAGGTATGTAAACCCAGCTATTTTCTTACTAAGATCAATTTGTGTTTTTATAATACTTATAAGATTACTTATACCCCAAAACTAAAGTTATTTATATAATATTTTATCTTTCAAAATCGTATATAAAACAAGGTTGATTAAGGGTGTATGTTCAGTGAATAATAAACAATACAAAGGTGAATTAAAACATGTTCCTATATCTTCAAATTTAATATGATAACTGTTATCAAAATAATTATTTACTTTCATGTGTTTTGCTTTCATTCCAGCTTACTATTTTGTTACACAAAAAGCAATTGAATAATCTTTGACAAGATTTAGACGTTGATCAAAAATAATTTCCATTATAAGTCCATCATGTCTCACACACAATAATCTTCAAAAATCTTTGCTAGTCATCTAAGAGGGAGACCTGATAACCCTGGAAATAGTTACCACAAAACCACACTATTTATTCCTCCCTTCTTGTATGGAAGTATTCCTTTTCTTCTAGTATAAAAGATGGCCGTTCAAGACGAGATATGTTGTTTATAAATGTTGGCATGTTGTTGTTTGGATAGTTGCTGTGGAAACCACATTGCGCCAGGTCATGAATTGAGGAGATATGACACCAGTACAGCCATACTGGACACATGGACATATATTATTTCTTCAATATTTATAATGATCATCATCTCCTTCATCTTTCTTTCATCCATAACTCAGCCTGACATGTCTCCTCTGTATGCAAGAAAAACTGCAACCTGGGTGTTTTAGGGGCTTCATCTTTTCCTTTTTCGTTTCAGCTTGATCGCTTTCGCTATAAACAGAGAAAGTCAGACATTTTCTTAAAAATGGTTTTGCAAATGATAAAATGTGCCATATGAAAGAAAATTCAACAACAGTTTATAACTCTTTAGAATGAAACAAAACTGACATTTATACAATAATCTTAACATTTATATTTTCACAAGTTGACGTAAGAAATCAATAATCAATCCCTTGTTGAAATATGGGAATTTCTTAAACATTAAGCTTTAAGCAATGACAGGCAACAAAATTTTCATTTCTTCTTAGTTGGTTCCAATGTCCTCTACAACAGTCAAGCAATGTTCATATACAAGATATGCTGACTGTTGTTTTATTAAACCAATGCAGCTAAAATAAAAGCAACTATTACAAGATCTGATCTGATCTTCAGCAGAGAAGAAAGATGTTGGTTTGCCAAATGATGGGACTCCCCTGTGGTTGGTATGTGTAGTTTCTGACTTTCACATTGGAACTTTTTAACGTGTCTTTCAGAAGCGTAAAGCTTTATCTGCACCCCTAAACAATCAGGTCACAGAACAAAAAGAAAGAAGAAAAAAATGAAAACGAGGTTGATGCAAATTTCCAATACAAGAAAAAGCTTACCTTACATCTGGTCTTTCGAATGCAATATGGTTTTGCCTAAAAAGGGAAGAGAGAAAAGGGAAAAAATAGAAGCACCAATTTCTTAAGTGTCAATCAAATGATAAGCATTAAAAAAACAATAATGTTGTTTTGGTTATGATGTAGTTTGTACTTAAAAAACCTGCCTGCATAAAGTTCCAATTTAGCCTGTCTTGCTTTGAGCAGGTAGCTCATGAAGTATTATCAAATCTACTCTTAGGAGTATTACAAAAGAGGAAATACTTTGTCTAGATTTGACAATGCTCTAATTTTACAGATCACAAGTATAGAATCTTGCATCAAAAAATC
>OX401411.1:32088383-32170883 GCA_947846245.1 Cerastoderma edule
TTATCTTACGCAAGTTTTTAGCATAAAATGTTTAGTAAAACGGTTCCCTGACCTGTGCGGATAACCTGTGCCTATGCCTAGTGTAGGGTAGTCATTGTACATACAGGCTAGGACCCCAGGCTAAGTAGAACATATAATTGATACTGCTTTTGTTTTGGCGTCTTTGTCTATGGGGACAAAGTGAAAAAAATATATCAAACCTGAAAGACAGTATAATTCAAGAATTTTCAAGTTTATTCAAAGGATACATAAACAAGAAATAACTGCATTCTCTATAAGAACAAAGTAAAACATACATAAAAACTGACAATGAATGTAATTCAGGAACATTCAAGTTTATTCAAACAATAGTTAAACAAGAAATAAACCCATTTCTGCACTAAAGTTTTTAAAGAAAATAACAATTCGATGATAATACGATGTCGTATATAAACATATCCATGTTGTTGTTTTTCCTTTATTTAAGTCTTTGAGGAGGTGATGTTACTAAATAATAAAAGACATCAATGCTACCACTGACCTCTTTGAGTGCAATAAGAAAAAAAATATAAACTTATCAAATAAAAATTGCCTATTTTTCTACCATCACAGTTCTGAATCCAGGAAGCATCTCAAAGGCTAAGTTATAACATAGAAAAACATTCATATCATTAAAACATTGAGGAGTGCCCCAAATATATATATGCAAATAGGTCCTGACAAAACAGAACATACTTGTTTGTATATGGGATTTACATAGCATCATCATTATTTCAGTTATGTTGCGATAATGACTCTTAACGATGGAGGAAGATCCAATACTTAACTGCCCATAAGGGCTGGTCAAGCTGGGAAGAACCATCGGCATGCTGAAATAGAATTTGTCAAAATGAATAAATGGCTGTACCTGTATCTGTGTTAAATTTTGATTCATAAAAAGGTTTAGATTTTTATCGCCATTTTTTTGTTTTGGCTGGTCAAAAACAATGTCACAAAATATGCTTAATGAGAGGTCGATGACTTAAATCAATTATTGGGTGCGTGGCTGACCCTCTACAGATTTTATGGGGTCAATAAAATGCATATAGAGCCTCGACTACCCCTTGATTATAAATGAATTTTACTGACCCCCTCAAAAATCCATAGAGGGTCAGCCGCACACCCAATAATTTATGTACATAATTTATAATTTATAATGGTTTAACACCAGTAGAATGGCTCCCACATATTCTCAATTAAATAAAATCGTAATCACGACATATCCCATCTCTCTGCCTCAAGAGGATCATCATTGTCGAGAAAATCGTCGTACATATCGTAGCCTTCTTCCCAGTCATCACAAGCTTCAACTGGGCCTTCTGGTAGGTAGTCTGCGATAAAAGTAAAAGAGATTAACCCTTTCTCTTGTGTATACCCATATAATAACAGTTGGCCCAGTGACATAGTGAAAATAAAATCCTATTCTTCGTACTGATAAATCATGGACAGCTACAGTTGCTTCAAGCTTTGACCAATCACATTTACAGTCCAACTAAACATCGCTTCTTTCCCAATCATATTGCTCAAGTTCATGTATTTTACCAATCTGAATACATCGGGTTTATCCAATGAAAACACCTCTGAAATAATAGGGACTTTCGTTTTAAAAATAGATCTTAAATGTGAAATCTAAAAAGTCGTTTAATTTGATTAAGGTAACAACTATATATGTCACAACTTATAATTTCGCTATTCGTATGAGTCACCGATAAAAAACGATTTAAAAGGACGTCCAACACTTCCATACACATTGAACTACTTAACCTGCACGCTTAAAAAATGTGTTAATCGCCGGATGCCGATTTAACCGAAAAATTGTAACCCTACACTTATATCCAAGGTGTATTTCACAGCTCACAGAAATACCCTAGTAGTTCCGATTGGCATCTTACGTTTATACCATCTTCAAGCAATTAAGTCCATTGCCTTTGTCATCATTGAAATAAACATGAGAGGCAAAATGTGGCATAAGGAACGGGCCTTGAACCCAGAAAAATCTCAGCACTAGTGAAATGATCTCCCAAATTGGTCACAATGGATTTGATCAAACATCACAATCAAAATCATTGTTCTTGTTTAATTTATCACATGCTTTTGCTTTCAATCTAATTAAGCAATAAAAATTAAGTAAAAAAAATCGTTTGAACGCAGGTTGGTGGCGCAAGGTTTTCTATCTGACAAAAAAGGGTTATAGAAAATAGATAGTTGGTGCTGAAAATCAGAAATGTTATGGGCAAATCGTAGGGAATATTATCCGGTGAGCCAAAGGCAAATCGGATAATAATCCAAAACCAAGTCCTTCTATTCAAAGAGACCAACTATCTATTATGTTTATTCTTCTACCTAATTGGATGCAAATGAACAAATAAAAATTGAAAGATGCAAATGAACAAATAAAAATTGAAAATCAAAAAAAGTGTAACAAAACAAAAATCAATTCTGAAAAGTGCGCACAACGATCACATGATGTACGACATAGTGACATATAAGAAATAGGTTAAATGGCACCCTGTTATCGGTCCATAAATTGCTCTAGTGCTACGATTAAATTCTAAATCAATTAAAGCCTTCTGTTTTTCCTTTCAATTTGGATTAGTAACAATGTTCCATATGGGGTAATGGTTTAATTGTGTTAAACAATATCCTTACCGCTGATTGGACAATGTTCTGCATAATGCTCATCCTCATCTGAAAGGTTATCCATTTCTGAAAAAAAAAACACAAGTGCTGAAAGGTATTTATCAAACTACCCGTTGTTTTCCTATGTACAGATTACAATTTATAACTAAACAAATGCATTGGTATCATTTCAGAGTCTTTAATACACCATTTGTTTCTGTTCTTTGTTTATTGATACTTCATGTATTTGTATTCATTTTTGTAGTTGTAAGGTAGGATACCTGTGATCCGTTGGTTTACTCCTGTCGTTTTTCGATATACCAGTCCGGGCCTGAATTGTTTGGTTTAATGTGAATAGTTCAGTCTCAGACAGATGTATTCTGTGTCATGACCGAAGAGGTATTTTTGCTTTTTTTTCTGACCTTCTTTTACCAATGTTAGCCACATTGTGTACTCTGCATGAGTTGACCATCAACTCTCCACTAGGGGCAGGTGTCAAAGAAGTTGTCGCTACTGATTGGCTTATTAATTAGTGCTCAAAACCCAAAAGCTCTTGTGACTTCAAATTTTTGAGAAAACTGCACAATTAAAAATAATAAAATCCAATTGGGGAGGTGCCTTCAATGTGCCCTTATTATATAACGTGAAAATGCCCTGTGAAGACACCACTTTGTCCTAAATTGGTCATGGACTACATGGCTAAAAAATGGCTCTTTCATTAACGCCCGCACAATTTATTATCATTTAAAATACCTTGGCATAACCGTACACAATTGTGTTTAGCAAAATTCCATTGACACCTTACTGGGATGATCCAAGCTGAAATATCAACATCTTGATCATTCGGACTCTCTGACACCCGGCCTTAGTGCGGGGTATACGCCCAGACTAGGACCCAGGCTAAACATAACCTACCAAACAAATGGTTCTGATAAAACCCAGAACCAATCATGAACACCTTCAGATGGGAGAAACCCGAGACCCAGTCTATATCTTCTCCGACCCAGTCTACTG
This sequence comes from Cerastoderma edule, assembly GCA_947846245.1. Taxonomy (NCBI): domain Eukaryota; kingdom Metazoa; phylum Mollusca; class Bivalvia; order Cardiida; family Cardiidae; genus Cerastoderma; species Cerastoderma edule. The sequence goes on from OX401411.1 coordinate 32,092,035, forward strand.
AAGTACCTGAAAAATAAATAAAAAGAACAAAAAACCATCATTCAGATAATTAATTGGGTGGAATGAGGTTTTACCTGCTCATAACAGTTTTCCGTTCATTTTTCTTTAAGTGTCAGAATATGTTCAAGACAAATCCACTATGTTGCAACAAGAACAGAACTGATACTGCAATGTTGAAAATATATAAAACATGGCTGACAATTTAATCCAAGAACTTTCAAGTTTATTCCAAGCAGAGACATAGATAACAGAGATTGGCAACTCCTTCTTTACCTATAGCCGGTTTCTGCGATATCTCGCATGACGCATTATTTAGCGAGACCTGTTTATCGACGCAATTTTCAACTAAACGCGAAATAGGCAACACACATTTAAGCGTGTTTTAAGTCATAATTAAATTATTTTCTTACCGAATTTACTATATTGTTATTGTTAGAAAGTTTCCTCATCCAACAAGACCGATCAGCAAGCGATTATCAAAGAAATAAACATGGCAAACTACGACAAACTTGATTGAATTGTTCGCAATTTCGTGGTTGGGTGCGATGAACGTGATAATTGAGTAGTTTTAGATTCAAACTGTTCTAAAGGAGGGTTTTTCAAACATTTCCAATTCAAGTCCATTTTAAAGAAAGGGTTTGTTTTTCTACATTTCCAAATTTTCAGTTTGATATTCCTTGTCATTTAGAAGTTATTCCGTACTGAATATGTCCCTTTACGACCCTAATGAGTTTAACCATCTTGATTTACAAGCAAAAATTAACAAAGTTGTGCACAGTAAAACTAAAAAACTATGCACTGGATCATATCATACTTGACATTTTCCTGAAGTGTTATTTTTGTTATATGGTTGCCCGCATTTTTATAGTAATCTTCGCTTCCATAACGAAGTTATGCCAGGTTTACTTAACCACACAAGCATGATAATGATTTCGGTCATTTTATTTTCAACCAAAATATTTCATACTTGTACAAAGTAATATGTTTTAATGGAGGTTTATTCAAACATTTCTAATTTATGTCCATTTTAATGGGTTTATATGATTTTGTCGATTTCCAAAATTTCAGTCTGATATTCTTTGTCATTTAGAAGTTATTGCGTACTAAATATATCCCATTTACTACCTTAATGAGATCAGCCATCTTGAATTCCAACCAAAAATTAACAAAGTTGTGCACAGTAAAACTAAAAAACTATGCACTGGATCATATCACACTTGGCATTTTCCTGAAGTGTTATTTTTGTTTTATGGTTGCCCGCATTTTAAAAGTAATCTTCGCTTCCATAACGAAGTTATACCAGGTTTACTTAACCACACAAGCATGATCGTGATTTCGGCCATTTTATATTCAACCAAAATATTTCATACTTGTACAAAGTAAAATGTTTTAACAGAGGATTTATTCAAACATTTCTAATTTATGTCCATTTTAATGGGATAATATGATTTTGTGTATTTCCAAATTTTCAGTCTGCTATTCTTTGTCATTTAGAAGTTATTGCGTACTAAATATGTCCCATTTACTACCTTAATGAGTTCAGCCATCTTGATTTCCAACCAAAATATACCAAAATTGTAGCAAGTAAAACTAAAAAACTATGCACTGGATCATATCATACTTAACATTTTCCTGAAGTGTTATTTTTGTTTTATGGTTACCCGCTTTTTTATGGTGAGTGTCGAGTTTATAACGAAGTTATAACAGGTTTACTTTACTACACAAGCATAATCATGATTTCAGGCATTTTATTTTCAATCAAAATCTTTCATTTTTGCATCAATTAAAACTTAAATTGTGTGACTTGGATTTTTATCAAACGTGTTATTACTGAAAACGTCTGAATGAGTTTGAATTGATCCCGTATTAAATGCTGACTAAGTTCTATAGTTTCCCGTATTTTCAAAGTGATATTCCTATATAAGAAGAAGAAAATCCATTCAATTAATGGACAAAAGGAATGGATATATCTTCTTAATCAGAAACACCACGATATTTCCTTACTCATCATACTTCTTCTTAATTCCGATCGCTTGCAAATATGTCAAGTGAAATGTGGACAATACAGGCTATGATTGTAAATTGCCACCCCATAAAATATGTAGTTTGATGTCATAAAACCTTTTGATGCTAGGGCGATTACACAAGGAGCGTGTGGCGCTAACCCTGTGTCCACTCTCTGACACCTCTTTGGAATTTAATGACCTAAAGGTCCCGAAAACAAAAAAGGGAGGATTTGTTCTGTTTAAAGAGTCTGTCTGGTTTTAAAAGTAGTGTGCTTTGACTTTATTTCTCGTCGAGAAATGATAATAAAAACGAAGGTGCAAGGCACACTATTCGCTTTAGCTTAACATTCAAAAAGCTCACATTTCTTTTTTCTAAAATCATTTCGGTCAGCATCATGATAAGACCAGACCCTTACTTAGAATAATTATGTACTAATTGATTTGCAATCAATATTAGAGGAATCTGCGGTAAAGGGTGTATTGAAAAACTTAGCACGTCAGTTTTTTCTTACGTGTCCTTTCGTTTACTAAAACCACCTTTACAAAAATTCCCATCACATGCATTATAACATCATAAAATACTTTTGGCTTGAAATATTGTCATGATGTATGTGGTTTTTTTGACAAAATTAGCACTGTAAACAGTTTTGCGACACAGAATAAATGGAATGAAGTGAGAAAGCAATCTTTTAATATTGACAAAAACTATCATGTCTTAGTGGAAAGTTCATGCTTTGGTTATTAACTGCAACTAAATAGAGTCACTTGATTTATTACAAAATATCATTCAAACCTTTGCTTAAAAGACATTGTCGTTATGAGTACAATTCTGAAATGCATGGTAATCAAGCCTGTCATTGAAAAAGAAGGCCTACTGGAACTTTTTGTTTTGTTTATAACATAAAATCAATTTAATAAAATGAAAATAAAACAAAATGTCCAGAAGTTGTTTCAGATAACCATCAGATAACCAAACATAGCTATTTTACTGTAATAAAATAGTATCAATTTCGCTTGACATCTCCCGTGGCAACGGATAAACAGGTATGCACTTTCCTTATATCGCAGAACCTCGCGGCACGCGAGAGTTTGGCGATAATTCCGGAGTTGCCAATCTCTGTTATCTATGTCTCTGTTCCAAGTATACTTAAAAAGATCAATAAACTATCATTCAGATAATTGATTGGTTGAAATGAGGTTTAAGACTGCTCGAAGCAGTTTGTCAGGTCATTTTTCTTCAAGTGTCAGAATATTTTCAAGATAAATTGACTACTATCCAACAAAAACAGAACTGATACTGCAATGCTGAAAATACATAAATAATGGCAGACAAATTAATTCAAGAACTTAATAGACCCAGTCTATATCTTCTCCGACCCAGTCTACTGAAGTACCTAAAAAATAAATAAAAAGAACAATAAACCATCATTCAGATAATTGATTGCTTGAAATGAGTTTTTATGCTGCTCGTAAAACTTTTTAAGTGGTTTTTCGTTAAGTGTCAGAACATGTTCAAGACAAATCGACTATGTTGCAACAAGAACAGAACTGATACTTCAGTTTGGTAAATATGTAAAATATGGCTGACAGTTTAATTCAAGAACTTTCAAGTTTACTTAAAAGGAATACTTAAAAAGAACAATAAACTATCATTCAGATAACTGATTGCTTGAAATGAGGTTTTACGCTGGTCGTTACAGTTTTTCAAGAACAAGAACAGAACTGATACTGCAATGTTGAAATATATAAAACCTGGCCGACAGTTTTATTCAAGAACTTTCAAGTTTATTCGAAGAATACTTAGAAAGAACAATAAACTATCATTCAGATAATTAATTGGGTGGAATGAGGTTTTGCGTGGTCATTACAGTTTTTCCGTTCATTTTTCTTCAAGTGTCAGAATATGTTCAAGACAAATTGACTACTATCCAACAAGAACAGAACTGATACGGTAATGTGGAAAATGTATAAAACATGGCTGACAGTTTAATTCAAGAGCTTTCAAGTTTATTCTAAGAACGCTTAAATTGAACAATAACCTATCATTTAGATAATTGATTGGTTGAAATGAGGCTTTACGCTGCTTGTAACAGTTTGTCAGTCATTTTCTGCAAGTGTCAGAACATGCTCCAGGAAATTATGGCAGCAAACACTTCTTTAATTTAACAAAGAGGTGAATGTTTATTCAACAGTATTTAGTGTCTTTTCATGCTCCTGGTATTTCTTAACAAGTAGTTCACAACATTCATTCTAGCCTCTTCAAAACAGAAAATGAAGTCAAAATACGAAAAAATTATGAATTCACAAACTGGTTAAGAACCCCTGAACAACCTTTCAATCTCTACAAATAAGAAAGTATGCAACACAAAGATCAATAGTCATTTGTATCATGCACAACTCTTACAAATCTGTATACTTCAACACGTTAATTGTCTTATGGGCCAAAGCACTGAATAAACTTATTGTACTTTATCCTGTCACTAGTGCCATTTTGGGCCAATAACAAGGTGCCTTATAACATTTGCGATATCCGGCACTAACCATATAGCACATCCACGCGACAAATCATGACGTCATAAGAACGACATGACGTCATGTTAACATCATTCTCTACTTATTTTTTCCTTTTTTCTCGTGTTTTATTTACATCTTGTTTGTTTGAAAGAATACATCAAGGTAACAGGATAAATAGAAAAGATGGTTGGTGTCTTTGAATGGGAAATGTTATCGGGCTTGGCTTCGGTTTATTATCCGTTTCGCCATCGGCTCACCGGATAATATTCCTTAACCTTGCCCGATAACATTTCCGATTCACGACACCAACCATCTATTCTCTATTTATTGTACTATTCCATGCTGCTGACGGCTTTCCCATGAACCTAACTGATCAATGGTAAGACTTAGCTAATTTCTTTAACCATTAATTACTATACTGTTTCGATAACTTTCATCGTGAAGATGATGTTTGTTTTGTCATCTGCTGCTGCTTTTAATTTGGACAGAATTAAAAAAAACAACACTTAATTGAGTAATTAAAGAGTAATTAAAAGTAAAGGAGAGCAGTTATAAGGTAGAGTTTGGACCAGTCGGTTTGATTCTGTTAAGTAGGAGGTTCTTTTTGGCAACCTTTTTTATTCAAATATGGAAGATGTTTTGGTTATATACCTAGAAAGCAGGATTTTGAGAGAGCAAATTTAGGTTGTAAGAATGTGATTCATGGGACCAAGAGACGAGGAAGACCCAGAAAGTCCTGGTCAGGTTGCATTGATTCTGACAGGAAGAAATACATCTTCGACAGTGTAACCCAAATTAATAGTATTAAAAGGAGATCCAGTATCAGAACATCTAGCTGCCTGCTGCCCACCCCAGCGACTGTGGAAGACTGGTCCAGAGGTAGAGCGGCGGACTCCGGACACGAGGGTCGTGGGTTCGAGTTTCATGAGAAGCAGGTTCTGCTTTGCAACTTTTCATTAATCCACATTCGGGAGTACTAGTTATGATCCAGGAAACAGAAACGAGAGTGATTTCTCTAACTTGTGAGAACTTGTTTCACAATCAATGTAAAATAAATATGATTAAACTAAACAAGTGACTGGGACACCTGCAGCAGATGACAAACAAAATCATGGTTAAGTAAGTAAGACTTGCCTCCGAGGTATAGTTCTACCGTCTTGTTCTCATCCACTGTACTGTTCTTGAAGGCCTTAAATATCTCGTTGGTGATGTTGAAACAGTCACTTAAATCTAGCAGCTCGAGATCAGGACTTGACGCCACTATTGCCATTACAACTGTAGATAGAAAACATTCAACAAAATTATGATATGTGTGCTGGAACAGGTCACTTGGATCTTGAAGCTGTCATGAATTATTCCTTTACCAAACGCCAGATTTTATACTGTCCCGAATTGAAAGAGTTTGCAGACAACGTTTCAAAATGAGATGAAATTGAAAAATAATGATCGAATACCGCTCTCTCAGAGCGCGCAGCGCTCGGAGAGCGGATAACGGTAACATACGTACGAGTAACAAATTATGTTAACACCGGGTATACCATTAGCCAAAAAACAGGTGGTTTCCTAACTCGGATGATCCAAGCTGTAACTGCGTGACAGCTTGGAGGCGCCCTGCGATAAAAACGCGTCAGCATTCCCCCTCTGTGTGTGAGGGGTCCAATCGGCGACGAGAAAAAATATGGGCACCAATCAGAAAGAAGGTGGGTTTGACCAATAAAATTGCTTATTGCTTCCATTTCCGGTAATTTACAGAAAGAACAAAAACATGAAACGATTGTTAACATTTGATTGTCGGGAAATATGAATTCGTTTTAAACCATAGCAGTGTCATTTGATGAAATCCATTGTCGAAGGGAAAGACACTTATGTTTCAATTTTAATAAAACATCTCTTACATAAAATAGGGTCATCTGTACCCTATATATTAAAACTTAACATTCATTAGGACTGTCAACTATATCACGATGCTAAACATGAAACAACATCAACGCCTCCCTAATATAACTGATTAACCCTTTCCCAAACAATAACGACACTTGACCAATTTGTTGCAAAATACTCTGGAAAACATTGTGGGAAAAGGAGAAATTGCTCATGATGAGCAATTTCTCATTTTCCCGCAATGTTTTCTGCCCTATTAGAAGATTGTTTTTCAATTTCATCACAATTCAAAATGTCGTCTGCAAACTCTTTCAATTTGGGACGGTCAAAATTTGGTGTTTGGGAAAGGGTTAAAACAATGTCAACAGTTTTGTGTTGAAGCGATTTGCTTCGCTACACTAATTTCGAAATCAATCATTTTTGGTTATTTGTGTTAGTAAAACGATAGTCATCTCTTGTTATATGTGCGCTAAATAACCTTGGATATTGATGCACCATTAACATTGTCTAGAAACCAATCTAGTGATAATCAAAATCGGTTTGCCCGACTCAGTCCATGCATGAAAGAATTGGGCAATACCTTTCCCCATACCATTTTAGTTTTCAAAAAATATTGAATCCAAAGGTTTTTTTTAAGCTTTCAACATTTAGTTACCAAGTTACCTTTCTGTTCCGCAGACAAGGTCTTTACTATATCAAGATTCAAGAGAGAAATCGATATTGTATTGGCAAAAAGGATTTGGTTTTGACGACTACCATTTCGCTGCAAACATAAATGATATTCAGAAGAAACTTGCTCTTATATTGTAAATTTGATTAATATCAATATACTTTAGAAATAAAACTCTATGTCAAATGCGCATTTTTTGAGGACAAAACTATGATGCTATTAACAAGATGAAGGGTAAGACACGTGTTGTGTGATGTACGGCGGTGTCTGGATTAGTATCTGTGTGTGACGCGCGTCGCTCCCGTCTGGGGTAATAAAACTAGGCGTATGATATTTAGACCAGCAACCCGAAAGATGTACTATTCGATACTCCCCCTTTATAACATGCCCGAAGCTGTTTATATAGCTTTTTGAATCATTTGTTTATTAAAACATAGCTGTTATCTATGTGTCTGTTTGTGTTTCCATTCGCGCTCGCCCAACCTGCAAATAATAAACTTTGAAATAGTTTCTAGATTTTCATTTCAGATTAGACCCATACTGCCGATTTCTATAACTCAAGAAAATATTAAATTGAGGGCCCATTTTCACATAGAATCGGCCATCAGATATGATAAGCTAAAGGCTTTTTTTGTGGCTAAAGTTTCCATAAAAAAGGTCTCTGATGGTTTGAGTGTTTTCTAGATTTTCGCAATAGAGTCACACATAGCTTTACTCAATGAATGAATATCTACGAATTCAATTGAAATCAACTGATGCAATACTTTGGCATTCGACAAAATTCATATGAGGGAGAGCGCATCTCGGTTTTAATGGTAAAAGATATACTCTACCAAACGAAAAGGAGCCGATATTATATTCCCGCCAGAATTTACCTGTCATTTTAACTCCGCCCCTTTCTACAGATTTCCCAACATGCACTACCTCAAAAAATCGATATCCGCTTGACGCGCTTTTGTATCGAATGCATCCAGACGTAGAGTGAAATATCTACGTCTGGATCATTCGGACTAGTGGTTTCCGGTTATTCTAAAGGAGAAAACTCGGGTTCGCTTCGGGTGTTTCCGGCAAAGCCGGACACATCCCGATTGCATTCGGATCGTCTTCGAGTAAGAACGGAATAGACTGGTTTTACATAAATTCATTGCCACTCATTGAGTTGATTTCCGCCAATCTTGAACAAACCATAAACCATTCTATCGAAAAACAAAACACGAACAACAGGATCGGCGCCACCGCTTCAAACTTTAAATTGGACACAGTGTTCAACTCCTTGAAAGGACAACGTATCGCCGGTTGTAGGTAAGAGAACTTTTTGTACTCTTTCATTTCGTTATAAAACAGTATATCTAAATAGACCATTTTCACCATAATTCGTCATAGAAAAATCGAGAAGGCGAGCCCTCGTCACGCCATGCTTCCTCTAAACAAACATCCATTTGAAAAAAACTTCTCCCTTTTAAGTAGAACTACAGCATTCATTTTTTATTTTAAAGTTCATGTTCCCTGCAGTACTAGACTAGAAAATGTGTGTTGCTCACAACACTCCACGGTGAAATAAGTGTTCACCTTATATCGATTCGGTGATTACACCCTGCAGTTTGGCATAATCTAATGTTTATGTAGACGGTCTATGTCATTTTCGCGGTGTGTAAGTAAAGCATTAGGTACACATCGTGTTGTAGATGGAATACACTATTATGCTGACCAATAAAGCAACGATGTCAACTCGTCAGTTGCGGACATGGATTATTTGTTATTGTTGGAGCTTTTAAATTGAGTACAAGGTACCTTCTTGACAATTCAATAGCGTTATGGGGCGATAGTTTGATGAAATACCCTGTAAAGTATTTAGTTTAGTTTAGAATCATTACCCGACACATGTCCCATATGGGTCCTCTTCGTCAGGGCCGTTCCTACTTTTTTCAGTTCTGAAGTGGCTTTCCTGGATACACCAGTACAAGGCTATGGCTCTGAAGTGATCCTACCAAAGGCCACTCCTAAGAAAACTAAATGGCCTCGGTGGGGCTCGAACCCAGGACCCCGTGTCCACCATCTTAACCACTGAGACATGCAGGACCCATATTTGGATATATGTCACCTTATTCGTTGGCAGTATTTTGTTTTACTTGATTCAAGTGATAATATAATTCCCAAACATTGAATTGTTCTTGCAAGTGAGAATTTTGGCCAAAAGGTTTATGGTAATAGATCCCTTAGTTGTTTTTTCTTTATTTCACAGAATTCATGATGGTTGGAAATATGACAATTTCAAACAAGCTTCAAAAGAAAAGATGATGCAGACCCGCATAAACATTGACTCCATTTTATAATACAAGTAAGTACATAGTCTTTCTCATGCTCCTTTGAACTTTACAAACATAAGCGTCATAACCATAGAAGACAACTTTTGAAAGCAATATAACAAAGAAGCAATTTCTCAAATGTCAAAGTTTTTTTTCTTTAATTCAAACATCTCTGATTAGATTATTATAGAATAATTACATATGCAGCAAAGTTTTCAGGAAACAAACAAGTTTGACAAAGGTCTGACTTCTTGACATTTCCTTCTTTTATTCCTTCGTTTAAAAAAATCATTATCCATAAATGTTGATGAATTTGTTGTTGCTCAAAATGTGTGATTGACTTTTTCTTTTCTTCTTTCTTTTTTCGAAAACCTTCGTAGGAATGAGAATGAAACCAATATAAGTCAAAACGGGTTGAAATATAGATTTTTTATCAACAATCGGTTCTTTTTCTTCCTGTCAGATAACTGCTTCAATTGACTACCATGGGGATAGAATTGTTTCCAATGTTACCAATTAAGAATAATCAGTCAGTTAAAATGTAGCCAGTATTTACGGTGGCATAAAGGTGACAAGTATGCGATTTTTTTTCCCGATTTGGTAAGTCGAAATAACGAGAAAATTAAGTCATTATTTCGACTTATTAACTCGAAAGTAACAAGATAATAAAGTCATTTTTTCGACTTACTAATTTGAAATAGGAAGATAATTAAGTCATTATTTCGACTAACTAACACCAAATAACGAGATATTTAGGTTTGTTAAATATGTCACCTTTCGTTTGGCAGTATTCTATTTTAGTGGATTGGTACTGTGATGATATGATTCCCAAACATTGAGATGTTCTTGCAAATAAGAAGTTTTCCCAAAAGGTTTAGGGTGATTTAGTTGTGGTTTTTTTTATTTTACAGAATGCATGATGTTTGAAGAAGAATGTCAGTTTTAAACAAGGTTCAAAGGAAAAGATGATGCAGACCTGATTAACATTGGTTCTATTTTTTAGATACAAGTAAGTAAAAGTATTGTTCTCATGCCCATATGAACTTTACAAACAGAAATGTCATAATCATAGAATATAACTTATGAAAGTAATGTAACAAAGAACAATCTTTTGAGTGTCAATGTAGTTCTCTCTTTAATTCAAACAGTTCTGATGGAATTTTAGCATAATTACATCTGCAGCAAAGGTTTAAGGAAACAAGCAAGTCTGACAAAGATGGAACTCCTTAACATGTCCTCCTTTTATCACTTTGTTTTCAAATAGTCATTATCCACAAATATTGATGAATTTGGTGTTGCTCACAATTTGAAATGATTATAATCTTTTACAAAAACCTAGAATGAGAATGAAACCAAAAAAGAATCAAGACGGGTATCAATTGGGGTGATCATGTGACCAATGTTTACGAAAAAAGGTCCGAACAAGATATCCGTGCAACAACTCTTTTCAGCAGATTACTCTTGCTTTGCACTATTTTATTTATGCCATGCTCCGACCATAAACTTTCCGGTTCTGGTGATATATGATAACCCATTGTTTGTAATGGCGTTATTTCTAACACTCGGTAGAGATATTGCAATCGATGGGTGATGTTTTAAGGTTATTCGCATCCCACAACTCGCAACTCTCTGCATGGTCTTGGAGGGGATGGCACAGCTAAAGTTGAAACAACATTCACTGGCGGTTGCAGATTATTTATTGTCGCAACATGGCGTATATAAAATAGTGGAAACCAGAAGTAGTCTTCGTAAAAAAATTGCAATCTGTTTTATATTGCAAACATTGATCATGGGATAACCCTGCCTGGATACACAGCTTAAAATATAGATTGTTATCACCAATCACTTCTTTTTCATTCTGTCAGATAACTGCTTCAATTGATAACTATGGGGAATGAATTAATTCCAATGTTACCAATAATCAGTCAGATGAAGGTGGTCAGTTTTGGCAAAAGATTTATGTTTTTATTTTTCTCTTTTAACAGCCATATCTGATGACTATCTGGCAGAGTAAGGAAAAGGTAACAACAACAAAATATTCAGTGATGGGAGACCACATGGATTTGATATAATCAAAAACAGATGAAGATTCACATGTACTTTGACTACCTGATTAATGAAATGTTCAAAAGCTTAGTTTTCTCTTCAAAAGACTAATTTCATGAAGATAAAAATAAACCTAAACAGTGATACACCATATTTAAAGGATAGTGTTTAGTGTTAGTTGGTACTGACAATATCAAAGGACAATAATATAGAAACACTATCTATGGACAATGGAATATTCTTTAATGGTAACAATGTTACACATGTTTCATGGTCCTCATTTTCTTTTCTTTTTTTGAAAAACTCAACTAATTTCCTATCTATTGCATGTTAATGAAATGTTTCAAGGAAACAAACATGAGAGTTTACATGCATTGTAAACACCTTAATTTTCAACATTTTAAAACCAATTATGACAAAGGTAAACATTCTCTGAGAGCATGTTTGCCTTGTCACAATTGCTTTTATTCATTGGTGAAAGAAATTTCCAATTATATCTGCTATTGCTTTAAATTTGAAAGAAAAATTTGGAAAATTTTGATGAAAGTCTTAAGGATGTATGTCAAAGAATATTTGTTGAAATTTCTATTTAAAAAGTTGATCATTAATTTTTCTGTCATACTTTTCCACATTTCAGGAGTTTTTTTCTATTCAAACTATGAAGACCAGGGAACTGTTGATGTCAAGAATTAAAATAATGTCAATATCAAGCCGTGACTATTTTTCAACCAATGTGTTAAAGGAAAGAATTATGATACATGAACCTATGCTGTATGCTGAGTATCACTTATATGTCTTTTAACTTCATTTCATTAATCATTTATTGCATACAGTGCTTTATGTTTAAGTGCTCTAATAGAAAAACACATAAAAAGCAGCGTTTTATGTGTGAACAAAGGTTAATAAAAAATTATTGAAAATTTATGAAATCTTTTTCTTTCATTTGAAAGTTAAACAAAAGACCTTTTGGCTACAACAAAGCTATTTTTGTAATTGGATGACCTTTTGGAGATCAGCAAAGCAATCTATTTGGGATTTTCTTATCTACATTAAACAATAAAGAGCAATTCAAACAAAGACCTGATTGACTCTCTATAATGATGTAACTTAGCCCTAACCATGTACAAGCAGATGAGTATGTTGTTAAATATTGTTTGGTAATATTAACCCAACTGACCCTTCTTCATCACCAAATGACATGTTGTTTGTTGTCATGATGATTTAAACCAGTACCAACACATGATTTTGTGAAGAAAATTCTATGATTTTATGCTGAGACACTTGTGGTTCAAATATCATAGTTTGGTGGTTCTGACATGGCATGAGCAGTTTGTCCTTACATGACGAATGTCTCTTTATTGATTAAAGGCCCTCATACACAGCCCAATCAAGCTAAACTAATATCCATATCTATAGAACATATACCATCAAAAAAGTTTACCAGGAGTCTGCAGGGAGACTTATCCTTTTACTGAGCCTTTCCTAAATGTGACAAAGATGACAGCTTTGTGACAAAATGAGTATTTGCTCCCCAAAGTAAGCCAATTCTTATATTTCCACAAAGTTGTACTATGAATTAAGATTAAAATGCATATTCAGTATGCAAGTTTTTTCACAGAACCCATGCCATTGAGTTGAGAGAGTGGTCTAGAGGCAATGCCTTAGTTCATATAAGGATAGGAAACTTTGTGGGAAAAGGAGAAATTGCTTGTTAAGAGCAATTTCTCCATTTCCCATAATGTTTTCTAGAGTCATCTGCAACAAACTGGTCAAATGTCATTACTGTTTGGTAAAGGGTAAAAGCTTCCATATGTAGATAGTAATAAAGAGTCCATACCTTGATTTGTGATAAATGATGATGCCCTTGCAATAAACTTTCGTAATGTTCCCGCAACTGCAATCTTTACTAGACCATCTCCGATCTGTTAATGAAATCAGTAAACTAGTTAAGTTGGTGGATCTTGGTCATTCAAAAGCTGGGTGTTTTTGGGTTTTACATCACATCAACATTATTTCAATAATGTAGCGATGCCCAACTCTTAAGGAGGAAGACCCCATTATCCACTGTGGGCGACAGTGGTGCAGTGGTAGAGCGTAGGCCTCTTGTACCGAGGGTCCCTGGTTCGAATCCCCGTAAGGCCAGGTGAGAATTGCCAGGGCTAACCCACAAATCGGCCCGAGTACTGGTGCAGTATCCAGGAAGCAGTCATTGAGAGTGAATTTAGTAAGCCTCAAGCTTTTATCACAACCATTGTAAAATAAATAAGTTTAAACTAAGACCCCACACTTAACTGTCAATAGGGACTGGTCAAGCCCAGTAGAACCATCTGCATTCCGTAAGTCAGTCGGGGGGACTACCTCTGATAAAAATCCATAGCCCTTATCAGGATTTGAACCCACGCGGAGAGGGACCATGTGATTTCAAGTTCTGTACCCTAACCACTAGGCCAAGGAGGCCCCTAAAAGCAGGCTTTAAAACACCCATTGGGCAAATAATACTTAGTGTGTGAGAGAATGGTGTTAAATGCCGTATAAACAATTTTTGGACCAAGTCAGCACCTTAGTCCATTGAATTTACACACCACTTTTTGAGGGACGGTACTTTATCGATACACAAACAGCTGTCTCACCCCAATTACTCATTAAACATCCGCCTTCAATGTGCGGACTAATAGCTTCTTGGTACTAGAAATGTAGTCCGGATTTACTCGCTTTGTTTTGCCCTATATCATTATAATTGTTACCTCATGGGAAATCGTAAAATGTCCGGATGTTCTAAAAATAGACTATCGTTCAGTCTCTGTTTACATAAATAATAACTATAGTAATGGTGGTAAAAGGAGCAGCTGTTTTCCTCGAGATGTTGCACAAAGAAATTTTCAAATGTATCCTCAATCATCTTACTTTAAACGCACCTTAGTCCTTCAGTGCTATCAGCACTTTGATTCAGTAATGTTACAGCTTTCTTTGATCTACCAGTACTAGGCTATGGCACTGAAGTGACTTGCCAAAGGTCTTTCCCACGGACCCCCTACGTTCTAAGTCAGCCACCTTAACCACTGGGCCACACAGGACCTTGACCTTTTACAAGCAGGGTTTCAATATCCTTATAGTGGTAGTTGTAAACATATAATGGTAAACAATAGAATCATTTCAACAAGACGATTCTGAGGAGTATTAACTCTGTAGGGATTTGAGAAGCAGTAAGAGAAGTTAGTTACGGTAAACACATTTAATCTGAAAATGGGCAGCATTTCAGAAAATTACCAAGCATTCTAATGCTTAAGGCAGGGCCTGCCTGCCTGTTAACTCTTTACCACCTGCAAACGACATTTCTTTACTTGAAGCAGACAACTTTAGAAAAGATTTGTAAACATGTGAAAAACCTTCCACATCTGCTGTTGTGATATGTGAGAAGATTGACAAGGCATTGTGGCAAAAGGAGAAATTGCTTGTGACAAGCAATTTCTCCTCTTGTCACAATGCTTTTTCAAAGTCGTCTATTGCAAGGAGCAAAATTGTGGCGTTAGTTGGTAATGTGTTCACACAATTCGAGTGTTCTGTGCAAGGCTATAGTGAGTGCTTCATAAACATGAAGCACCTACAATTGTATTGTACTGAATCCTCAAATTAACACATTCCCTCATACGGAACACTGCAAACTGGTCCAAATTGAAAGCGGACAGCATTAATTGATAAAGGAATAACATTTTCTTTTTTTGTCAGATAAAATGCCTTTGCAGTCCTATGAAAAAATACTGTCTTTCTTAAATGTGCATTAGACTATTTCTAAATTACCTGGTTTGGCTTGTTCAGAAAGCTGATGTTCAGTGTTTGTAGTTGTAACTGTCCGAGGGATGTGATTCCTTCATTGGTAAGTCGACCGCATGCACTTATGTCTAAATGCCTGAAATCAAATCAACGATTTCTGTTTTAACCCTTATAGTGCTGGAACCCAATTCATGTTTATGCAAACAGGTAAGATCAAGGCCAGCGGCCAAGTTAATTGGCAACTGGCCTGTGTACTAACCTGTTTGCTACTCTGAGTATCTTTCCTTACCAAAATAAAGAAGATAAATAAAGTTTTGAAAGCATTATGCGAACTCTTTTTTTAATCAACATGTTATGTTCATGTTCAAATAAAAATTTCTTAATGAAAATTGAATAACACTTCAAGACTTTTTCAATATTTGGGGGGCATTTCATACACTAGAGATGGGGAAATGGGGTTGAATAACGCTGAATATTTCATAAAAACAAATGGATAATTTCTTACCTTATTACTGAGACACCACCCAGAAACCATACAGCCCGATTTCAATAATGCTTTAATGCAACTGGCAAGGTGCATACCAAAAATAAGTCAAATAGATAAACCAACTAGTTGAAAACAGCATGATGAAAGAATAAAAAAAATACTAAAGTACCTTAGTCTTGGGCAGTTCTGTGCAATAAGAATGAGACAGTCATCATCAAAATCAAAACTGCTAGACACATCAAGATCTTCCTAAATATGTAAGAAATTGATCCAAAATATTTCCTAATGTGAAAATAAAGAAACAATATGCCTGAAAAGGTGAAAATATAAACGAAAAGAAATTCATAAAAATAGAAAATTGAACATTCATGAAAAGTATTCTAATAAATAAATGAATAAATCTACAAACAATATTCTTGAAAATGGAAATTTGAAAAATACAAACATTGCTACTATAACTGAGATATTGATGATAGGGCTTTTAATACCTTACAAACGTAAAAAGGACAATTGATTAAATACAATGTAAATGTAACCAAGGTGAGAGAACATGCAGCCAGACCGGGACTCAAACCCAGAACCTCCGCACACCGTGTCGACGCTCTACCAGGGGTCCTGGGTTTGAGCCTCATTGTCACATCTGGTTTCATGGAAGCGGATGGCGAGTCACTTCAGAGCTTTAGCTTAGCACTGGGGGATCCAGGAAAGCCGTTACATAACTGAAAAAGTGCTGATATGGCGTTAAACACCATACAAACATACAAAATGACATACTACAAGTCTCAAAGATACATCATTTTTCAATGACCATTTGAAAATCTTATTAATGAATTTCCAATTAATCCTTATAGTACTGGAACCAACTTCATGCTTCTGCACACATTTTAGATACAGACCAGCCGCCAAGTAAACTGGTGACTGGCCTGTGATCTAACCTGTTTGCTACTCTGAGTTTCTTCCCTCAACACAAATAAGCAGCTATTTAAAGTTTTGGAAAGCAGATGAGACAAAAATGTATTTTTTGAAAATAACCCAGCATTCTAAGGGTTAAGAATTCACATACCATCAGTGATAATTTTACCTCTGTGTCATATACACATAAAAATTGCTGGGGACACATCATTTCAAAAGATATGTGTCCAGCCGGAAGCATTCTCATCAGCACAAGTAATGTTTACAATGTAGTAAACATCATAAAGCATGCTGTCTCATGCTTTCGTTTTATCAAATCTGCATTGTTTTGAGTCATTTAAGCTAAATTTATCATTAATAACAAGTGTTATACTATTTAACATGATCTTATTTATAGCTTGGATCATTGGTACTCGGACGCATACAGTCAAACTTGTGTTAAGAGGCCAGCCTATGGGACAGAGTAAATTGGCTGTTTAAGACAGGTTGGCTGCTTAACACAAATTGATTTACACTATAAATCTAACAATGGGACTTTCTGTAGTGGCTGTTTAAGGCAGGTTGGCTGCTTAAAAGGGTGACTGTTTAACACAAGTTAGACTGTAGTTTTACCCTTGGACACATAGTTTCAAAAGATGTGTGTCCAAAAGGACACAATAACTTTCATTTCTAAAATTAACACTGTACCATGTTCTTGAGATTTACAGAACCTCTTAGGGCAGCAGCTGGATCTGAAACATATAACAAGAGCTATCCATATGACAACATGCTTGACTTTCCGATAATATTGGAGAGGGGTATAGGTCGATGAAACATTATTTGTTTCTAAAATATGAGAAGCACACAAAACTTAAACCAAGATTTTCTAAGAAAAGAAACTGGTATAATTGGGTGCTAATCAATAACAAAGTTATTGCACTTGGTCAGTAACCTACCATTATGACCCTTGTGTAAAGTTTCAATTCACTCCCTATAGAAATTTATAACAAAAGACTTTCATCAAGATTCTTTAAGTACAAAAATAACAAAAAAATTACTCAAAATGGAAAATAGAGTTAAGGTAGATTTTCTAAGTACAAGGGGGCCACATAATTTGCATAAATTCATAGCAAGAGACATAAAACTTGGTCAGAGACCTTAAATTGTGACCTTGAAAACATATGTAAACTATCAACCCATTCCATACCGTAGTTCATAAGATACAAACTAACATGTAAAAAATTAACCAAGACTTTTCTCGGTACAAACAGCTGCATTATTTGCTTAAATTCATAACAAGAGATATTACACTTGGTAAGGCACCTTATATTATGACCTTTACACATTTGTTAAGTATCAACCCATTCTATACAGTAGTTCATGAGATAGAAACTGGCATGTAAAAACTTAACCAAGGTGCGACGCCAACAGCGACGCAATCGCCCGGGTCAGTAGTATAGATCTCTTTATTCTTTGAATAGTCGAGCTAAAGAGGAGTACTGCTTCTGATGCATTTTCATTTCATCACAATAACTACAAGACTTTTACTGGTTTGAATGGAACAGATATCCAACTATGCATTAAGAAAATAGTTTGTTGAAATCCATTCTTAATCTTGTACTTACCATTTAAACTGTTAAATACACTGCTTGAACCAATGTCTAAGACCTTCAAGGTACTAAAATTCTAGAAAAAGAAGAAAATGCCATGTTCATAATAGCAAAAGACAATCATCGAAACACCACCAGTGGCCAATCAATTTGTTTTGTTGTCTTTTTGTTAATTATCAGCATTTGTGACTTAAAACTGTTTGCAAAAGTTTTTTTATAAACTGTTTACCGTTTTGGTATACGATGAAAGCTTAAGCCTGTGAATGCTACGGCTTTCCTGGATCCACCAGGACAAGGCTAGGACTCTGAAGTGACTTTCAAAAGGCCACTCCCACAAAACAAGAGGTGTCGGTACTATAGGGCTCAAACCTAGAAACCCTGAGTTCGAAGTCCACCACCTTCACCACTGAGCCATGTAATTCTAAATCATAGTAACAGTTTACATGTACTTATTTACCGGTACTTGTAACCTGCCCTGTTTAAGATTCATGCCTTATCATGGGACATGCTGCTTTGAAAAAATAAATGTTAAGGGGTCACAGTCATGCAGAGTAGGCCTTTTGTACCAAAGGTCCTAGGTTTGATCCTCAGGGTAAAAATCGCCGGGACTAGCCATCAAATACTGGTTAAGCTTCCAGGAACCAGTCATCAAGAGTCATCTAATAAGCTTTATAATCAATGTAAAATGAATCATAATTTATAATAAAGAAACAAAATAAGAAAAAAACAAGCACACCCTGTCCAAAATCCTCTGTAAATGTTTATATGGGTTTTACATTGTGTCAATATTATTTCACTTATGTTGTGATGTCCAAGCTCTGAAGTGACTTGCCGTTAAATCAATCCCACGAAACCAGAGGTGTTGTTGAGGCTCAAACCCAGTACCCTTTTTCAAGGCACTACTATAGGAGTTGCAACATGTTTCTAAAATATGGGTGACAGTAGCACAGTGGTAGAGCGTCGTACTACTGTACCGAGGATGCCGGGTTCGAATCCCTGTTAGGTGAGGTGAAAACTGCCAGGACTAACCCACAAACCGGTGCGATAACTGGTGTATTGTTCAGGAAGCAGTCATAGAGAGCGACTCTATGGGCTTTATTAAGCCTCGTTCACAATCGATGTAAAGCAAATTATGCAAACAAACAAACAAACAAAATACTTATTATAGTCTTGCATTGATCCATCAATATAAGTACATGTACTAGAATATTAGGGCAGTTGATCATTGAGCCTTTGGTATCCAGCCTTCATTTCAATTGCTTACCACTATACCACTCTGTACCATTCCTCTTACATACCTGAACAATATGTTTGAGGGCCTCTGATGTTAACCCCTTACAGTTTGAAAGATTTAGTTTTTCTAGATGAGGGCAATTCTTTCCAAGATGAAACAGGCATTTATCTGTGACCTAAAATATTAAGACCTGCACTGAATGAATCAATATCATATGGTTTATACCACTAATTGTTTGAAAAACCGAGAAAAAATAAAAAATGACAAATATGTTATTTTGAAAATAGTTTATAATTGATGATCTCTTAAGTTGCTACATTTTCCTTGCAAAAAAAATAAGTTGCTCTTAGTGAGAATTAGGAATAGTTCCTTTTGCTGTCAAGGTTTTCTTTTTTATAACATTCATTATGTTTGTACCAATTGTTTCCTGAATAAAACTTGTTTTTATCACACCATATATTAAACAAAGAAATACATTGATTTGTACGATATCACCCACAGGTAAAGGGCGAATAATGGTCCCCCTCTATCTCCACCACCCCCTTTCAACCCATAATACTATCCCCTTCAAAATTGTCTAAACCCTTTCCCAAACAATAACGACATTTGACCACTTTGTTGCAGACGACTTTAGGAAACATTTTTGGAAAAGGAAAAAATGCTGGTAACAAGCGATTTTTCCTTTTCCCACAATGTTTTCTGCCCTATCAGAAGATTATTTCCCAAATTGATCACATTTTGGAATGTCGTCTGCAAACTCTTCCAATTTGGGAAAGTCGAAAAATTGTTGTTTGGGAAAGGGTTAAATACATTGGAACACCATCCATACACATCAATAAAACAGAAATATCCAACATTCTCAGACGCCCATAAATTATGACTATCTAATTTGTATTTAGTTATTCTAGTTTCACTTATCTAGAGCACTGTTAAAAAGACTATCTCCTAATTTGGATTTTGACTTCTCGAAATAAATTTTCTTCTACTGATAAAATGACAACGAAGATTTCTAAAGTAACATAAGACTAGAACATTGACAGCTTTCCAACTCTGTTTACAATCATACAGATATATATACACTGTAGATCATTTGCAGAGTTCTCTCTGGCTAAAATTTTCTTTGCGCCAACACTTGCGCCAAATTGAAAAAGTTGGAGCCAAATTAAAAAAAATGGAGCCAAATTCAATAAGTTGGAGCCAAAATAGTCTTTTGTAGAAGGGGAAAGCCTTCATCAGAGTCACCTACGCTTCTAAAGAGGTTCTCAAGTGCTCGTTTGTTCTATCTATTTCTATGTGCTGTTTTCATTAGGTTCTATGGATTAAATCCTCTCTCACACTCAATATTTGAAACAGGACATAGCAGAAACATGACTTTCACCTTGGCGTCATATTAAAACCAACTATTTCCTGTCTTCCAGGCCTCCTTGTCAGATGTTTATTTGATTTTTAGTGGTCAACTTCTTTAAAAGGAGCGCGAGGGCAAACATTTTGATTGAAAAGCAATTAAAGTAATCAAAGTCATAATTTCTATATAATTGAAGTTGTAAAGGCTGGCGAATGACTAAATGGTGTACACAAGAAAGTGTCACCTTCAACAAACTTGACAATCAACAGATAATGAACTGAACAAGTGTGAAAACAGGATTATCCCGTATCGGAAATCGCATTTGATAAACGAGCTGGTTCCCGAGTTCTAATTCAAAGTACTGCGATTACGGGAACCATCGATACATGGTTCTCAGCTCTACAGTAAAAACAAATCGATATTGACTCGAGATCGGCAACCATGCGGTAAACAAACATCAAGTTCCAAGAAGGTATGAGTCCGCACATTATTGCAGATATTGCAAGTCTTTTAAGAGGATTTGTTTCATAAATAAAGAACTAAACTTAGGGTAAGATGTGATTTTTTAGATACCATTGCCGCATGGGTTTTCGGGAATGTTTAATCATTCTTGTATCATGATATTAGAAAGGTGCGCAAGAAGGAATTCCTACTTTTATTTATAAACCAGCTTTCCTATAGAAGCACTGACAAGCCAACAAGCTCACTTCATATTATTTAACTAATTCACCGGATTTCAGCAACTAGGAAGTAAAGAAATTAAAAATTGTCTTTGGATAAGTGACAAATATCAAACTAAGTTACTATTAAAGTTTTAAAGTTTATTTCTCCAAGGGCACAAACCTTTGAGGTAGTCCCTTTTGTGTGTCTATAACGTACTTACCATTAGACATCTAGACAGTATGACACTTTTAAGGTTGGCCCCCGCTACTTTGAAACACTGAAAAACAAATGATCATTTTGATTTATAGCCCCCATTAGCTCATTTACCTTATGTGCTCAGTCATTAGCATTTCTGACTTGTAATACAAGGGTCCTTTTGGTTGTTTGTCTGTAGGTGTTTAACACCGTATCAACGATTTTTTCAGTTATGTAACAGCCTTCCTGGATCCACGAGTACCAGGCTGAAGTGACTTGCCAAAGACAAGGGAGGGTCCCAAGTTCTAGACAGGGATTGCCGATGTTCTTTCTGATGTTTTTTTAAGTCAACACGACATGATTTATTCCTCTCTCACCACTGAACAATGATGTTTAAGTGGAAAAGCAGTCAGGGGCTTGGAAAGAATGTTGTTAAGAAATGCAAAGATAGGTGTGCTGACCACAACAATATGATAGAAATATTATAGAAACCAATGTGTCAACATTGGTCTGAGCGACCTTTGTCATTTGGCTGAACCATTTCCCAAATGCCAAATGCCGAATAATTCCGGCAAAAACCCATGTATACCGAGAAGACCAAAGTCATCTGACAAAAGAACTTGTTTCAAAAAGCCAGATTATGGCTATTCTACCTTAAACTTAACTAAAGAAAAAAAAAAGAAACCTACCTTGCCGGTGATATCAACATTGAGAGACAAGTCTATATATTCTAGCTCTGGATTGTTCTTTATGAGAGGTTCTACCCTGTGAATGATTGAACACTTGATATATTATGGAGGGTTTAGTGCAATACTATAGTAAGTGCTTCATTCTTATGAAGCACTTACTATAGTCTTGCACTGAACCCTCGAATTATTATGGTGCGTTCACCTTGATAGTCAAGTTGCCATTGATTTTTTCTTATAAAATATTCGGCGCTATTCAGTCCCATTTCCCCATTTTTAGAGTATATATTTTCCCAAAAAAATATTTGCAAAATTTCCCTCTCGGAAGGGTGATCTAATTTTGTTTAATAATTGCTGAAAAGTGAAGAAATGTTGAACTTCGAACATGAACATGTTGATGGAAAAAATAGTTGGAATAATGTTTTTCTCTTTATGCGTGATTAATTATAGTGTTAAAACTTGATTTTGTACTGTTACAAGCAAAGAAATTACACATTTTTCCCCTTTTAAGCGTGAATTCCCCTTCAGGGACAGGACCCCCTTCCAGCAAATCTAAAAAAAAAAACCTGCAGTAGCGCTTAAAGCATAATTAAATCTGTTTTTATAATTTAATTGTTTGCTTTTTCCATTGCATTTCTTTGGCAAGTCAATTTTATATGTTTTAATTTGAATGAGGATGAGGACAGTGGTCAAGAGGTAGTGTCCCAGCCTTCCACCACAATGGGCCTGGTTGGCTCTGGTTGGTTCAAGGAAGCAGAATCAAAAGTGAATATCTAAGTTTTAAAAACTCATTTCATTACCAATGTTAACACATGTGCACCATACAAATTAATACATATAAGTACCAATCAAGCCAGTTGAGAGATAAAGAATAGTCATCTCCATTCGATTAATATCAAAAATATGTCACGAGAATGGGTTATTATCAGGTTGAAAAAACTTGTTCTTCGAACTCGTTTTTTCTACATGTATGATAACAACCCATTCAAGTGACATATTTTTGATAACAATTGAATGGAGCTGATTATTCTGTTTATTTTATTCCACTACATAAAATCTATGTGCCAAAATATCTCCATAAACGCCAGATTTAATATAAAATGGGAGGAGCAAAGCAGTTAACAACGCCCATGACGTAATTTACGCATCCCATGATGTCATTCACGCGTATGGATACATTTGAGAATACAAACATTTTAGTGCTGTGTGCAAAAGAGCAGCCATGACTTTAATGCAAATGAATGGTAAAAAAGTAGTTCCGTCAAAACAGAAAACCCTGTATTTCACTGATAGGAATATGATAAACAAGTTTACAACTACAAAAGATTACTCTTAAACTCACCCCTTTCCTTCAGTTATGTGAATGCATCTTTTCAATGTCACCTTCTGAAAAGTAAAATATTTTTTTCATTATCTTATTGGTGTTTTACACCATATCAACGATTTTTGGTTATACAGTGTTGGATGGATGAAGACATTAAAGCTGCTTCTTCACAGATGTGAGGAAATCTTGAAGTTCTAAATTAATCTCTTTAAAATTCTGCACAACAGCTATACTGTTATATGATACGCACTGAAGAAAAGTCATTAAAAGCAAAATTAGATCGTTTTTAATTCTTTAAAGTGTTCAATTAATCATACTTTTAAAAGCTACTTTTAATGTTATATCAAACAACAATACAAAATGGTATTGTTTCAACGACATTTTATTTTGGCTTTTAAATTTTCTCTTTTGTGAATAAGCACCTTTTAAACCCACCAGGGCCAGTCAAGCAAGGTAGAACCACAGGCATTCTGTTAGACAACTGGGAGATGAACTCTCATTCATATCTTAAGCTTCTGTAATTTCAACCCATGTAGAGTGGGACTATATGATTTCATGTACTCTCACTACACTACTGACTGACCACCATTAACAAATTAATATCATACCAAATAATCAGAAATGTAATAATCACAATTTACCAATATCCTTTAAATATAAAAATCTTATTTAATTGTTTATATGGTATTTAACACTGTATCAATAATTATTCAGTTGTATAATGACTTTCCTGGTTCCACTAGTACTAGGCTGGGGCTCTGAAGTGACTTGCCAAAGGTCTCTCCTACGAAACCTGAAGTATAGTGAGGCTCGAACCTTGCACCCCTGAGTTCTAAGTCCACCACCTTAACCACTAGGCCACAGAGGACCCTACAAATTTTCTACAATTAAATCAACAATGGGATTGTCTACTGTAAATGGTCCAATCTAGCCTTGATAAAAGAAACATGGGTAGGTTACCTTAAGTTCATTACACTTTGCGACCAGGTTTTTCAAAGATACATCCGTAATCTTCACACCCGATACGTCAAGCTCTCTAAGACCAGGGCAGTAGTTTCCTGTAAAATATCAACCCCGTCCCTTAATTAGACTCGTCTTAACCTATTACGAAACGCCAAATTTTCCACTGTCCCAAATTGAAAGAGTTTTCAGACGAATTTTCAAAATGTGATGAAATTGAAAAAAAAATCTTTTGATAGGGCAGAAAACATTGTGGGAAAAGGAGAAAATGTGTCGGCAACAAACTTGTCAAATGTTGTTATTGTTTGGTAATGGGTTAAACAATTTCCTTACTTACTTACTAACTTATGCATCATGTGAATTGATACGCATAAGCGCCAGTTTAGGGAGGTAAAACCATTGTTATTGGGTTAATAAGTCAAGACCTTAACTCTTATTTACATATATATTTTCAAATTTATCGTAACTATGACATGAAGGTAGGCTTTATCATGCAAAGTACAGTACACTCACCATAGGCATTAACCTTTTCACTACCTATAGCACCGGATATAACTGGAGCACTTTAAGCACCATATATACCATATCTGCCGTTGATAAACGCTGTAATATAGTTGTATATATAGAAGCGCTAGGTACTCGTTAGAGTATAGAAGGTTGGTACATAGTGTACTGTGAAACTTGATATTGATTTTTGGACTAAGGATGCATTAGCACCTTAGTCCATTGAATTTACATACCAATTTTTGAGGGACTGTACTTTATCGATACACAAACAGCGGTCTGACCCCAATTACTCATTAAACATCCGCCTTCACTGTGCGGACTCATACCTTCTTGGACCTTGGAATGTAGTCAGGATTTACTCGCTTTGTTTTTTTGCTCTATATTATTATAATTGTTGCCTCATGGGAAATTGTAAAATGTCCAGATGTTCGCAAAATGGACTATCGTTCAGTCTCTGTTCACAGAAATAATAATTATAGTAATGGTGGTAAAAGGAGCAGCTGTTTTCCTCGAGATGTTGCCCTAAGAATTTTTCAAATGTATCCTC
Source organism: Cerastoderma edule (assembly GCA_947846245.1). Classification (NCBI taxonomy): domain Eukaryota; kingdom Metazoa; phylum Mollusca; class Bivalvia; order Cardiida; family Cardiidae; genus Cerastoderma; species Cerastoderma edule. The sequence goes on from OX401411.1 coordinate 32,117,678, forward strand.
AATCATCTTGCTTTAAACGCACCTTCGTCCTTCAGCGCTATCAGCGCTTTGATTATGAAACAGTGACATCATTTGAGGATCTGTTACAGGCGGTGGTGTATGTGTAAATGATGTCTTTTTCCACATTTTCCCTTGGTATACTTGAGAGTAACAAGGTCCGGTAGTGAAAAGGTTAATACAAGAGCTGTCCATAAGAAAGCATGTTCGACTATTTGATAATGCCAGAGAGGGTTATTGGTCAGTGAAATATTATTTGTTTCTAAAATATGAGGGTGCACACAATGATCCCTTACAATAGTTATTGAGATACGAACAAGCACACAGAATTTTAACCAAGATTTTTTAAATGCGAAAGACCACATAAGTTGCTTTAATTCAAAACAAAAGATTTGAAACTTGGTCAGGGACGTTAGATTATGACCCTGAACCCATTCCATACAATAGTGAATGAGATATAAACTTGCATGTAAAACCTTAACCAAGGTTTGACACCGACGCCCGGGTAAGTAGTATAGCTCTCCTTCTTCTTCCAATTGATGAGCTAAAAATAGTTATGACATTAGGAGAAAAATGCTTTTAATAAGCTGTACATTCAAATTTATTGAGACAAATCAATTGCATTAAAAAAACCAAAATCTTTTATTGTGATTTTTTGGTAGAAACCATATGGACACACAGAGAGATTGCTTTTTAAGAACATTCAAACAATGTTGTTTAAAAACTCACCTATAACATTCATGCTGAAATCTGTTAAAAGGGCCGGTGAACCTGACAAATCCAGACACTCTAAATACTGACCACATCTTTGTAGTGCTGAATTGAGGTTCCTATCTCTTAATCCTAAAATGAATCAAGCAAATCATTTCTTTTTAAACATGGGATTTATTCAGTTATATTAAATTTTCTACATAATCTACCAGGTTAAGCCTAGGTTAAAGTGTCTTACCCAAAGACATTCCATATAGAAATAATTGGCATTATCGGGAATCAAACTCAGGTTGTCAGGTTCACATCCCTGAATACAACCCGATACACCAATCCCAAAGACATTTAAAGTGTTTTTCACAGATGTGAGGAAATTTGAAAGAAAACAATTAATTTCTTTAAAACTGCACACAAGCTGTATTGTTATATGATACCCACTGAAGAAGTCATTGGAAGCAAAATTTGAATCATTCTTAAGAAACCCTTGTGACATAACAAGAAATTGCTCCTTTTTATTCTTTTGTCACAATGGTTTTTACCAAATATCACCTACAGTTCTTTTCATGCTAATTTTTGCCGTCTGCTTTTGCTTTCAGTTTGGACAAATCACATATTCCTCCCTATATTGGCGATAAGCAATGTATTAAACTAGCACCTTTGGTCACAGAATTAATAGTCACTTACCACCAAACTTTCTGAAAAAGTTATGGAAGCTGAGAGATTTGTATGTGACCCACGAAGCTTGAACAACGTTTTTCCACCGCCGACACACGCGCTCAACTCCTACGCGTTCTTTGAATGACAGCATGCTGAATATGTGTATCAAAAGTTCATCAAACAAATCATTGATGTTTGGGCCATTGGTAACCTGCAAAAATATCGTAGTAAATGAAAAGCCTTTTTACATCAGAAAACAGGGCCATATACACCAAGGACATCATGCCAATTAAAATTCCTTTAACTTCTTTAAAAGCATGTATGTTTAACAACATTCATAAGGTGCACTAGCTTTAGTGTTGCCCATTTTTCACATTAGAAAACAGGGACAAATGCAAGGACATCATACCAATCAAATATCTTTTAAAGCATGTATGATTAACAAAATTTTTAAGTTGCACTAGCTTTATTGTTGCACATTTTAGCAAACTTAGAGAAAGTTCCTCCAAAATGCAACTGCCTAAGGATTCTTCTCAATTTAAGAAAAAAAGACAGGGGAGATCATCGACTAAAAAGATAAATCAGGATAACCTGTCTAAATATACAAAAAAAACACACAATTTTTTCATTTACAATTAACATTCAGAACTCTTTTTCCTTCATAAAATATTAAAGGAAAAAAGGACTGAAATCAAAGATTCTCATATCGTTTATCAATAAGGTAAGAAAAAAGATATGAGAGATCAAAGTTTAAAACATATATCTGTTACATCTTGCATACCTGTAACTGAACAAAAAACATATATCTTAATTTGATATTCATAACTCTTTCCATCATAAAATGGTAAAGGAGAAAAGGAATAGAAATCAATTATTCTCACATCTTTTATTAAATAGGTACTCACTTTACTTTGATCTGAAGAATGATCATGTGACTGATTGGTTAATGCTGATTGGTTAGGATCATCCCAATTCTCTTCACACTCACTAGATGAATCATTTTGCCAAAATGTAGTTTTGTTGGATAATTCGGCTGGTTTCACTCGCATTTGCCTACAACATTTGATATATAGCATTGTTTAATACATTTTGTTTTTGCAAATGGAATTCATAACACTCATAGCTACCAAAAAATGTTGAGCATTATGACGTCACAGTTCAAGCGCATATTGTATTAAAATAATGGTTTAAATGTCAGGAATGATAACATTTTAAAGAAATCAATCTTTATCGTAGGCCATACTAAACAGCGAGTATAATTGCAAATAAGCTCTCCTTTCTGCGAGTTAAACATACCATGTTTAAAAAACTATTTCCTTTCTAAACTCTTTATGTTATTTCATAAAATCATTCATAATTATTTTTTACAATAATTCTTTTCCAGTCTTGCAAAAATATTTAGGTCCTGCAATTTTACTTATGGTGCCCGATCGAATATTTGGCAGTTTTTCCCAATATCGCAAATACTTGTAAATCCAAATAAAATAAAAATCATTAACACCAGACCTTTCATCAAGCACAAGTTCCTCATCAGCTGCTTGAAGAGCTTTTCTCATAGATTCTACATCTCTAAATGTTATAAAGGCAATTCTGAAAAACAAAATGGTGTATTGTTCGGTGCAGGGTTTTCCTTGACCCCAACATTATATCTTAAATGACCCCACATTTCTTAATATGACCCTTTAATATTATAACGTTCCATTCCCAATTCCATGTATAAGTGATCAAATATCCCCCAAATGAGCATTCATCAAGGGGTCAAGGGAAAAGCCCATCGGTGTAAAAGTCTTTCATAAAAAATAAACTATCAGAGACATAACCTAGGTGTCGCAAAGAATTTGAAAATTTCTCATTAACAAGATATTTTTCATCTAAAGCTTCTTCTTAACACATGAGACAATTTACAAGTCAAAATGACGTTTTTGCAGTGTTCTAAATAAGAACAGGCTGCAGAACCAAACGACCCCTTCAAATTATGATTTGGCTGGTTCAAATTTGCGGATATGTTAAGAATCCCATCAGACACCCCCCCCCCTCCAAGTGGCCTGTTCAGAATTTGTTTTGGCTTGTTCAACAAATTCAATTCTTTTTGAGAACAATGTTTTGAATTGTGGTATGATATTTAATGAAAAATAGCTACTGAACACAAAAACGATTCAGAACATATCTAAGAACATACAGACGGGAAGTGATGGATTTCAAAACTGTTGCAATACTTTTGGTATCTAAATACACATTAATTTTATTCAATGAATAAAGGCTCTTGTACTTAAATAAAAAGTAATACGCTTCCAATGGCTATTCTCTTATATATCTCATACATCATTACAGCTTTAACCCTTTCCCAAATAACAAACTTTTGAATGTCCCAAATTGAAAGAGTTTGCAGACGACATTTCAAAACATGCTGAAATTGCAAAAATAATCTTCAGAAAGAGCAGAAAACCTTGTGGGAAAAGGAAAAATTGCTTGTTATGAGCAATTTTTCCATTTCCCACAATGTTTTCTTAAGTCGTCTGCAACAAAGCAGTCAAATGTTGTTATTGTTTGGGAAAGGGTTAAACAAGTTTTTATAAAATAACATTTCAATATCCATGTTTATTCAAATCTGTGAACAAGCAGCTTTAAGAATATTATATTTTTCTGACAGTAATGACTTAAAAAGCCTCAGCAGCATACACATTTTGATAACCTTGCAACATATCGAATTGTTGCTCATTGTGGTCAAACTGTCCATTTGTCATTCCAATTTCAAAGTGTTTTGATATGTTATGCCGAATGTTAATTAACAATTTTTTCCATCTTTTTTATTGATCTTGTTTGCAACAAATTTCTTCAAAACGAACCAGGTTGAACAAAATGTGAAGTCAAGAAAAAAAGTTAAGGAAAAAGAAGGTTGAGTTGGCAACTTTATATCTTTTTTTAAATTTATCTTAGTTTAAGATGCAAATAATCAAAGGTAGGGAAATCGTGTCTCTGAGTGTTAAAATTAAAAAAAAATGATATATATGTAAGTCAAAGTAGTCGAAATATACATTTAAGGACAGCAGGTCACTTAAACATGAAAATGATATGAAAAAAGGAAAGTTTATTATATGTTACTTATATGAAATCCAAAATTAGTCCATACATGTGAATTGCTAGATACAAAACCTGTGTAACACTTTTAGAAATGCATAAGTCTTACAAGAGTCTTTCTGTAAGCCCTAATGAACATACTTACCCTCTGGACCAGCCTTTAAGATGATCTTTCACAATGTAACAATGCTCAACTGGCCCAAACTTCCAGAAAAACTTTGTCAATTTACGAGATTTTATCTGCAATGAAAACCATATATATGTACTTTAAAGTATATAAATATAATGAATTATTTTCCAGTAAGTCAAACAGCAAATGAATATGAAATTGAGCATGACATAAAAATGGATCAGCATTCCTCCTCTATAAAAGCTTCTAATTACGCTTTCCACCCGCTCTACGCTCCCCTATTCAGTTCCCTCCCCCTCCTACCCCTCGTATTCCTCTCCCCTCCTCCATCCTCATCTTCTCTCCTCTATTTCCTCCCATGTATCTCCCCACTCCCTCGCTTCTCCTTCCCTCTTTCCTTCCCTCCACCTCCTCTCCTTTCCCCTGCTCTACGCTTCCCTCCTCAGTTCCCTCCCCCTCCTACCTCTCGTATTCCTCTCCCCTCCTCCATCCTCATCTTCTCTCCTCTATTTCCTCCCATGTATCTCCCCACTCCCTCGCTTCTCCTTCCCTCTCTCCTTCCCTCCACCTCCTCTCCTTTCCCCCGCTCTATGCTTCCCTCCTCAGTTCCCTCCCCCTCCTACCCTCGTATTCCTCTCCCCTCCTCCATCCTCATCTTCTCTCCTCTATTTCCTCCCATGTATCTCCCCACTCCCTCGCTTCTCCTTCCCTCTTTCCTTCCCTCCACCTCCTCTCCTTTCCCCTGCTCTACGCTTCCCTCCTCAGTTCCCTCCCCCTCCTACCTCTCGTATTCCTCTCCCCTCCTCCATCCTCATCTTCTCTCCTCTATTTCCTCCCATGTATCTCCCCACTCCCTCGCTTCTTCTTCCCTCTTTCCTTCCCTCCACCTCTCTCCTTTCCCCCCGCTCTACGCTCCCCTCCTCAGTTCCCTCCCCCTCCTACCCCTTGTATTCCTCTCCCCTCCTCCATCCTCATCTTCTCTCCTCTATTTCCTCCCATGTATCTCCCCACTCCCTCGCTTCTTCTTCCCTCTTTCCTTCCCTCCACCTCCTCTCCTTAACCCCCTGCTCTTCTCCATTCCACTCCTTCTCTTCTCCTCACCTACTCTGCCTTACCATCATCTTAGGATTCGGATATGTGGTAGCTTCATTACATTAATTTCTAAGATAAAATAGAGTAAATGCGACAAGATTTATAAAAAGATAACTTGTTTAACTTTCACATTAAAAACTAAATACCAAGAAACAATCATTGATGGAAAAAATGAAGTAGTTTAAATGAACACCCCTTTAAAACAATAAGTAATTAATTGAATATCCAAAATTCTCACGAGTGAGATGGATTGTGTGTAATGTTGGTAGTATGTATACATACATGACTTAATTACAAATGAAGGATTATCAAGATACCCTGTAGCTAATGTTTCCAACGAAGATTTTTCTGTTGATGTTGAAAACATCGTCTTTATCGCGCTGTACACCGTCATCTTCAACCATTTCAACTGACATGATGTCTAAGTTCGTTCCCACTTCTGACTCGTTTTTTGGATACGAAATATCTACAGGTTCTACGATATCGTCAGCTGGCAAGGTATTTGATGCAGTGCAGTCTTCGAACGTGCAAGCAACTTGTTTAGGCCAGGTGACCGAGGTCCCCAATGTTTCTGCTTTGTTTTCGGAGTTCGTTTGGGGCCTTTCAAGAGAAGTTTCCATTCGTGCGTTAGTCGTGTGATGGTAAAACGCAACTGCTTGCAACAATCCGAGCATAGTAAATTAACAGCAACGTGGTCGCCTGTTAATATTATCGCTTTTTGAAGTCGAAAGTAGACTTTACAAATGGCGACTTTTAGAACAAGGGAGGTAAATCATCCAATGATGCTTTGATAATAAGTGTGCTGTATTCGTACAAATTGTTTTCGTTTTGTTACATTTTCGCCCGATTTGGAAAGATGCTTTTAAAATGCTTATAATATGCCATGTCGACATCTGATTTAAATGTAGAAATTGATTGCGATTTTTATTCTTTCGACATTTTCTTTGGAATTTTGTAGGAATTTGAGCGATCAAAGGATAACAGTGATTTCGTCAAACTACCGATTCGTCAAACTTCTACTTTTACTTCTATCAACCAGAAATCGCTGGAAAGACTCAAGTTTGAAACAGTTTGTTGTTTGAAAATTTTGTTGTTGTGCAGATATTCTAAATTGTAAAAACAGTGCAAATATAAAAGGCTTTTTAAAAATATGTAAACATATATAAAAGGAGGGTTTAAAGTCTGTTACATTGTCTTAAGTCTGCTGGCAAGTGTCGGCCGACTAGGACTGAACTGAATATTTGTTGGTAGGCTGTTCTAAATCATTGTGGTTCTCGGAAACAACGAGTTGCTATAGTAATATGACTTTTGAGTGTGGGATGAAGAAGTTGAGATTTCTTGTTGACCAGTGTGGGATGTCTACAGTTGCTAGGCCTTTCTGTATTTTGTATAGCATTCTGACTGAAGCCTTGTTGTGTCTCTATTCGAGGGTGCTCCAAGTGAGGGCCTTAACCGTATCCGAGGGGCTACTGAGCTGAATAAAATAATTTATAACATATCTGGCTGATGATTTCTGTATCATTGCCAGCTCATGTAAAAGAAGTTACAAACCCGATTTTGCATTTGAGAGTAGTATGACACTGTTCAATTTTCCGTTTGGTAATGATGATGTTAAAAACAAACTCCAATATCGGATTTCTGACTGGTCCGAATTCAAAGCAGAAACTGTGGGTAGAAATCATTGTGACGAGAGGATATATGTCCATTCGCAGCAGTGGGTTTGTGTCGTAAAGCGAGTCACGTGTATAATCGAGTATGGGATTTTCTGATATTATTTGTTCGTCTCAAATCATTGAAAAATCATAGATCTAATGGAGAAAGTAACCATTTGCCTCATACATGGTGGCTACCCCTCGTGACTTTTTGTGACCTGCGGCAGGAACTTTTTGGATGTTAACACTGTCGATTCAGGTTGTGACTTAATTGTGTCTATTTCTTCGTCAATTTTAGGTGTATTTCAATGAACACCAAGACGAGGGTCGTCGGAAAACAAATCTGCATCATCGACGACCAAGTCTGTGCTAAATAAAAGTCGTTAAAATCGAGATATTTTGGTCCGCGACATTTCAACACAATGCCACCGCCTCGTATTGCAAGATTGTTGCCCCTCGGCAAACGTGGCCCATATATCTCGATTTTTAACGCCTTTAAACCTCTGACATAGTCCTTTTAAAGCAAAATCAGCACGCTAATTATACTATTCTAATCCAAGGTCTGACGGGATCAGAGATTTCAGAGCAAGTACAACACTTGTAGTAAACATTAAATAAGTACGATCTGAATCTCAGAAGTTATCAAATCAGTTTATTATCTAGGATGAGAATTGACTTTTGTACATTTCCATCCCGTTCTTTTCAAGCGGGGGAATCACGTGACATATGTTTACGATTTAGTGTCCGAACAAGAAGGCTGTACTCGTTTTTATTATTGTTTTCTTTTTGTTTTTGCTTTTTTATATACTTTTGCCAACGTTAGTCACATGGTGTACCAAGCATGAATTGACCATCAACTTTCCGAATCTGGGGGTATATGATAACCCATGCTTTATAGCGGCGTTAACTCTAACACTCGGCAGAGAAATCGCTGTCGATGACCGTCTGCTTTGGACATGCGCATCCCCGCCTGCTTATAGCATGTTTATATCGAAATTCGTAATGTAAGGCACTGCAAGGCTTATGAGAACATGATTAAAGCGATTTGATCAAGAACTGTCCGCTTCAAACTGTTGTAACGAACCGAGCAAATGGATCTCTCAAAGACACAAACACATCCAGTCAGTGAAAAACACTGTCGTTTACTGAGCGGTTGTGCTGTCTATATATACCTGCATGTTCTCTCAAACAATGCATTAGGTTCCTAATTTGCATAAACGTTCAACGAATGTTACATAACTCCCACTTCCGAGAAGACTCGTCCCGAGTCTTGGCCCTTGGGAAACACATGGGGAAGGCAACTCCGATAGAAGGAGAAGTCTTAATCCCACTGCTGCCACCAATGTAACGAACCGAGCAAATGAACCTCTCAAAGACACAAACACATCCAATTAGTGAAAAACACTGTCGTTCACTGAGCGGTTGTGCTGTCTAAATATATACCCGCATGTACTCTCAAACAATGCATTAGGTGCCTAAATTGCATAAACGTCCAACGAACGTTACATAACTCCAACTTCCGAGAAGACTCGTCCCGAGTCTTAGCCCTTGGAAAACACATGGGGAAGTCAACTCCAATAGAAGGAGAAGTCTTTATCCCACTGCTGCCACCAATGTAACGAACCGAGCAAATGAACCTCTCAAAGACACAAACACATCCAGTCAGTGAAAAACAGTGTCGTTCACTGAGCGGTTGTGCTGTCTATATGTATACCAGCATCTTCTCTAAAACAATGCGTTAGGTTCCTAATTGGCATAAACGTTTAACGAACGTTACACTGTCAAGAGATAGAGGAAGATAAAAACAAACACGCACATTACAAACGAATATTTTTTCAAGCAGTCAATCCATATGTCTTCGTTTTTTTCTCTGTCTTTGAATAATGAAAACGAACGGCACTTGCTCACCTGGATTTGATAAAAGCTTATCCCTTACAGTGTTGGAACCGACTTCATGCTTATGCAACCATTTTAGATCACAGGCCAGCCGCCAAATAAATTGGCGGCTGGCCTGTGATCTAACCTGTTTGCTATTCTGACTATGATTCATCAATCAAAACTAAGCAGATATTTGAGGTTTTAGAAAGCAGACGACACAAAATCTATTTTAAGAAAAATACCCAGTATCCTTAGCGTTTAAGCTTAGGTTTGATTTTCATTCGTACTGGAATTCTATTTTCGACTCTTTCATCTCCTTTTCGATCCATTCATCAAAAGCCTCGTTCTCGGCCACCGTCAGATAGTTCTTCCAGTCTCCTACTTCGCCTGAAATGGTTAATACAGTTGTACTTGTTTGGTAAATATTTGACTGTTTTCCTCATATTGGTGTATTTGACAGGTACAGAGTCAAAATAGCAGCAGACAAAAGTCATAAGTTTTAATCAATGGAATGCGGATGGTTCTTCCATGATTGATATAATAGGCAGTATTATTCATGGCGTCTTTCAACATATACGGCTTTCCATAGAGACGGTCTGTCCGCTTTGTGACGTTATGTGTATTGTTATAACATTATTATAACATAATTATTCATTCTCTATGGACATTTATCCAAGACATCTTCCAAAGTACTTGAGGTTTAATGACATTTAGACTTAAACAGAGACGATTCCGATGACGTGTTACTTTGCAATATTCCTTATCTAAATAATGAAATAAAAGGGAATACTTTTTGTCTTAAATTTCTAGAGTAAAATGTTCTGTAAAACGTTACCCAGGACGCCAGGCTATGATGGCACTGGCTGTTTGCTCTCCCAATTCTGCATTTTTAGCGACAAAGCTTTTAAAAAAGGGGATGAGGGCTTAGCCTCTACCCAATAAAAAAGAGCCTGTGGGCCAACCGGCAAAATCGAAGTAGCTTAAAAAAGTGGGATCTAGACCTCTACCAAATCCGAGGAGAAAAAGGCCTACTGAACTACCCGGATTCATCCAAAACTTATTGGCAGTTACCTGAAGGATTATCTTCTATCGTGATATATTCATAAATGAAAAATCATACTATGATGTAAAAACTACAGTAAAATAAACAGTAAAAGTATAAAAGTGGTTACAACCTTTCCTGTAAATGAAGGATTTCCCATCTTTTGAACGCTGTGCGACCCGGTCGTTTTTCAGTTCATCATTCGCCTGTTTCAGGTTGGAGAACTGACATTTTTCACTTATGGCTGCAATGGTGGCATCGTCCAGGTCTTTATCGAGAAACTTGGCCAATCGGGCTATCTCAGGTCCCGGATTCTAAAAACAGAATACATTGTACTGGGAACCAGAGTCTAGAGCACGTGGGTGTCTGGATCTTCATTGTCCAAAAACCCCTGACAAATAGATCTATATATTATTTCTTTTTTATTTGTATCTCTACCTTTTTCTTCTTTTATCTTGGTGACAGGCTAAGGCCTTTATCCTGTACCAAAACCGGTAAACGGCATCATTGATGTTCTTCTTTTTTTGTCATACACGATCATAGACATGCACCAGGGGTGGCAAAGTCAATTGTCCCTGTTGCCCCGCTTTATCAAAAGCCTTTACGGACATGGGAATTGTTCTTGAAATTTACTATACTACGAATATATTGACTAGTGTAGAAAAGGGTTTGGCATTTACAGACAAGTAAATTAGAATCAGATTTTGCAACCCAAGTCCACACACAAACACCAAAAAGCTGTACCGCAACTCACTACATCCAAACTCAAAACGGAGTTTTCTACATAACTACCATGTTTTACAAGACTTGTTTAAAGTTATATGATCTACATCGAATGCGACGGAAGATTGAAGCCTATTCCAATCATTCTCGATGGCTGCTTCCTTGATACAGTATAACACCAGTACTCGCGCCGATTCGTGGGTTAGTCCCGGCAATTTTCAACCCTGCATAACGGGGATCCGAACCCGGGACCCTCGGTACAAGAGGCCGACGCGTGTCACATGCCTAGTACGAATTGCGATGGTTAATAACTTCATGTATAATTCGTCTAATTAACATTATTCCTTTAACCAATTACTGTTATACAGTCTGCACTGGTTTCTAGATGCAAATACAATATATAATGGTAACATTACGCTTTTTTCTTGGATGAACGTTCTTCAACAACTAAATATATATATACGTGGACGTATGGATAGATAAACTGTGTGCCGTAGTGACAAATAAGTTGGTTACTTACTTAGGCCCCCGTCCCACATGATAACTTTTCTTATTATTTGAAAGTAAAAGTATTACAACCCAAGTATACTGTTTACCGTTGTATAAAATACTAATAAATCAATTAACGACAAGAGTTACAGACGTCAATTTTACCTTTTTAAGGTCCTCGTAGAAGACGTTTATCACAGGATAGTCTGGGTTTTCATTGCAGAATCGTTCCCAGTGTCTTATGTACCATAGGTAAGAACAGATGTAGTCTGAAATACGATGCATCTATTGAAGCACCTGTAATTTTTACTAATTGTTACAGGCGGGATATTATGTGACAGATGTTTACGGTATTATGTCCGAACAAAATGGCTGCGCCCATGACGAAACAGGCAGGTATTTTTTTGTTTTTTTTCATCTACATTTGCCAATGATAGCCACATTGTGTACCCTGCATGGGTTGATCACCAACTTTCCGGTTCAGGTGGTATATGATAACCCATGTTTTATGACGGCGTTACGTCTAACACTTGGCAGAGAAATCGCAGTCGAAAGGCCATGTTTGTCTCTGCCGAGTGTTAGGCGTAACGCCGTTATAAAACATGGGTTATCATGTAATGATCATTATCATAACAATCGCAATTTTACAGCTCATTCCGGTGTTGTGAAATATATATCGCCTGTCTTGCTCTGGTTTCAACCCCCTTAGCTTCTTATTTGGTGTATGTGCAGAACTTGAGAAGGAGTATAAGTTAGGATAAATTACTTTGGCTAATTAATAACCCCAAACAATTCTTTAGTTCATGAAACAATTCAATAACCATCAAACTTATAGAAAAGTAACGATCTGTTTACTTTTATGAGTCAAGGTCAGTGTTCCCGGTAAGCCAGATGCTTTCCTCTACATTCAACCCCCTGATATAAAATGATCCACATGGACATGATAACAAAGAGAAAAAAATATTATAGACTATTTCACAATATGCTGAACATCCAGAAAAAGAGGGAACATGTTTTTAAATAATTTTACAAAATAAATATTTATTTTTCTGCCAATACTTTGATCAGCTATTTACAGATTTAGGTGAAATATGCTTGCTTAAATTACAGTAGGTTAAACTTGTAGTTTAGATACATTTTTCCTGTGTTTAACCCATTGTTCTTACGTTAGATGATAAAAACGAGCGAATAGAGTAAATTCAACTTTTCTTGATTCCGTAACACGGGACTCCGGGTGCAAGAATTCCGATTTTGCTAAGGGGTCGGATTGAGAAGAAGCGTTGAAACCAAAGGAATCAAGGACGATATATAGTATGTCAACATACAATATCTTCCCAGAAGTCTCTGATCCTTCCATCACGAAAACACACAGAGAAATCTGGGTAGACATTGTTCAAGACAACCGAGGTTTTCCGATCGTAGCCTAGCCCATTACTACACTTTTGTGTTGGGTAAACTGGTATTTTATGCTGCAGTATTCAAGCAATCTGAACACATCGGGTTTATCCAATGTAAACGCCTCTGTGATAATAGGAAGCCGCCATATTGTTTCTCGCGAGACTTACGCCATTGTTCTTTTGTTTCCGAATATAGTTCTTAAATTTGAATCTTAATAGTCATTTATTTTGATGAAGGAAAAAGCGATATATATCACAACTTGTAATCTCATTATGGTGTATGAGTTACCGATAAAACTTCATTAAAAATGATGCTCAACACATAAAATATACATTGAACTACCGCGGACCTTATAGGAAATGTGTCATGAGCCGGGGAAGATTAACCCGAAATTTTATATTCCTACACTTATACCCGAGCAAGTTCCAATTGATATCCGAGGTGTATTTAGACTGGAAAATTGTGGAGTCAGTATGGGGACAAGTTTAAGGTGTATTTCTCAGCTTACGGAAATACCCGAGTATTTCCGATTGCCATTCAACTTTTATACTCACGGGCACCAACGGCTCCCCGAAACGATTTCATGAACCAGTTCATCGGCGCCATTTTATCCTGAAAGTCGTTTTTGAGGTGGAAATACATCGACACGCAGACATCTTTGGGATTCCGCAAAACGTGCACTATTCTACAACGCTTCTCCTTTATACCCGCGGGCAGAAGATTGTGGGTGAAGTGCGTGTTTAGGACCCTCGGTGACGACAGAGATGATGTCATTTCCTTCGTGTTGAATTCCAACATGGCGGAGACCTTGGTGTCCCGGATGTACTCTGGCGTTGCACGCTGGATCATGCTGATTATCTCCCATGTCCAATGGGTTCCTGAAATGATGGTTTCCAGTTAAAAAAATGAAAAACTTTACAATGTTTAGGTATAGTCGAACATCATTTTCAACAAATTCTGCATTTGGATAGCACCAATCTCTGGACCAAAACTTAAACTACCAATCAGAAGCGGGACTGGCTCCCCTTGCAGAATTATGCGCCCAGAGGGAGGGCAGCCATTTTGGGGTTGATAACTGGCAACACACGGAGGCGAGAACGCTTGTGTTTATGCATATGCATGGTACCATATACCATATAAGCTTTGACAGCTTAAGCAAAATGTTCTTCTAATGCAATAATTGTGAAGAAACGGAGCCCTGAATAGAGAAAGTTGATTATAAAGAAACAAAACGCTAACAAGATATAGTAGATATATTGCAAATGAAAATCACTCCAAGTAGGGAAAGTGAATTGCAAATGAACGGACGCATGAATAGTGGATTGTAAATGATAATAATGGATTGTAAATGAACACAAAGCTGAGTAGATATAGTGGATTGCAAAGGAACAGAACCATGAGTAGAGAAAGTGGATTACAAAGGTACAAAATTATGAGTAGAGATAGTGGATTGCCAAATATTCTAAGAAAATTGCGTAACAAATGTTAGCATTATGTTTAGTAAATCGATACCCTAGTTCCATGCGGCACTGTGTCTAGAAGACTAAACTAGGATCTACCGAACCTTTGTTGAGAGTTGAGAGCACAGACCAAACTTGTTCCATGTCTCGAACCCATGACCACCGGGTTGTAAGACCACAAGATTAAACACAGTGTCATGCAAGATCAATATTTTAACTCAACTGAACTATTCATTTTTTAAGTGAAGATAAAGGATAAAAAAGGATTTGGCCGGTCATTTCCTGGATACTTAAGTGTTAAAATGTACATACATAGTACCAATCTCTACCAGAGTAAATTGGTTCCCGCTTCGCTCCCACATTTATAGTATCCGGGGGACGATAACTCTGCTTAGGAGATTGATATAGTACATTAGTGAAGAATCGTGGCCTTAGGCTAGTCTTAAGCCCAAATTCATTATCTTATACATGGGGTACATCTTAAATCCACCTAAAATGCAATTAACCACTGTGCCATGCAAGATACTGCACTAAAATGTTTATTTTGTTAAAAATAGATGATAATGATGATATGGAAAAACTGCCAAGTGAACTCTTTAGTGTTAAAATGTACGAGCATAGTACATAAGTGAAGCACAGTGGCCTTGGGTTGAATCTTAAGCCAAAATGACTTATCTTATGTACAACGAAGGAGGGTATTCATAACATATGCGCGCGCACTATTTATCTATCAATCCTTAGCTCGCTGATAACCAAAAATAACGAATTACAAACTCAATGAACGCGTAACTTTACCGGTTTTCGGGTAAGCACATATCACCACGTCATCATTGCGGACTTCCGTCGTTTTCATCCAGTCGAGTTGTACAGCCAGGTCCTTCGCGGGCATGGCTTCCTGCACAAAATGGTCGGGTATAGTAAATCCCTCGTACTGGTGGAAAATCGTCGTCTTTCCATCCGGCCCCTCGACATCTATTGTTGTGGCCATGTTTTATCAAATAACACGTCCTGTCGTTTATTTCTAAATATATAATATATATATATATCTGAAGCCTTTATCGTACATAACGTACGATTACTCTATGGGAGAACAACGCGGTTATGTGTGTATGTACAGATATGTTAACCCTTGTAGTGCTGGGACCGAACATCATGCTTCTGCAAACAGGTTGAATCCAGGCCAGCCGCCAAATAAATTGGCGACTGGCCTGAGATCTAACCTGTTTTCTTCGTTGGTACCTGTTCTCATCGAAATTACGTAGATATTTAAGGTTTTGGAAAGCAGACGCCACAGAAATCTATTTTTAGAAAATTACCCAGCATTCTAAGGGTTAATATTGCCCATCGCTAGATAAGAGAGAATCTTACATGTCAATTCTCTCCTAATCATATGTGTATGCACGTCGGATCTTCTCAATGTTTTAACTCTTTACCAAACGTTAAGTTTTCGACTGTCCCAAATCAAAAGAGTTTGCAGACGACATTTCAAAATGTGATGTAATTGAAAAATAATCTTCTGATAGGGCAGAAAACAATGTGGGAAGGGGTGAAATTGCTCGTTAAGAGCAATTTCTCCTTTTCCCACAATGTTTTCCAGGGTTGTCTGTGACAAACTGGTCAAATGCAGCTATTGATTGGTAATGGGTTAAACGACCACATATAAATTCCCGCACCAAGGTAGCCCGTTGATTAGCCTGTATTCCTTGCCAGTGCGGATACATTGCACTAAGGCGGGGGTATTCGCTCGGGCCAGGGTATCGTTTTACTGAACAAGCTACTGGAAATAGTTGCGTCGGTCAATACCAATAAACAATACCATACAAAACCATATACTTATTGCATCAGACAAATGAACATTGTTTACAACAAAACATTACAAATCAACAAAAAGACATGGATAGCATCTTAAATGAAAGTACAATATTGCAATGTGATACGTCACTGGAAGCGTCTCGGAGAGGCGATTCCAATGATATGTTACTTTACAATATTTCTAGGCCGGTCCAATGTTGAAATGAGAGTGAATGTGGTTTTAAAGTTACGCAAGTTTTTATCGCAACATTTTTAGTAAAACGGTACCCTGGTTCATGTGGATATTGTACCCTGAACTAGTTCAATTTCAATTCAATTCAACGCTTTATTTAATAAATTCAGGCCTCCGGCCCATAAAACATGATGCATAAAACCATAATACAAAAACCGGGTTAAAGTAAGATGAAAGTATACATATATTTTGGGGCCTCCGTGGCCTAGTGGTTAGAGTACAGAACTTGAAATCACATGGCCCCTCTCTGCGTGGGTTCAAATCCTGATGTATTTTCATGAAAGGCAGTCTTCCGACTGTTTCTGCCCACCTTGACCAGCCCCTATGGGTAGTTGAGTACGGGGTCTTCCTCCATCATTAAGAGTCGGGCATCGCTACATAACTGAAATAATGTTGATATGATGTAAAACCCATGAAAAGAATGAATAAAAAAAAATAGACATATTTTAACGATTCATATCAATACAATTCAGCAGTTGGTATAGAATATTTGTATCTGGCAATCAACATCTTTGAAGATATACAATAACAAAATATATATTTCAATGTAATATCCTAGAATTCAACAATTACGTTAGACGATCTAAGTGCAGGCTTTACGCACAGGCCAGGGTACCGTTTTATTAAACAGTTTACTCTTAAGATTTACATAAGTCTAAAACAACAATTCCTCTTATTTCAATTTTGGGCGCAGCAATATTGCAAAGTAACACATAAATGGAATCTTCTCTCCGAGACGCTTCCATAGACGTGTCACGTTGCATTATTGTACTTTCATTGAAGATACTATCCATGTGTATCAGTTATGACTTACGCATAAATTATCCTTAAGTTGCTTAGTAAAACGGTACCCTGCAGGACCCCAGGATACCAGTGGCTCTGGAATGGGAATGGTCAAAACCAGATCACTCAGTTACCAGTCCGCAATTCTGCATCTTGAACCACTGGTCAACGCATGTCCCTAGTCTGAATGATCCAGGCGTAGATATTTCTCTCTACGTAAAACGTACAGTTACAGCTAGGATCATCCGAATTAGAAGGGCCCTTCCATTTCATTTCCCTTCCCTTCATCATCACACTACCTTGTGCCAATGTTGGCATCGCCTAGTAGTATGAATTGTAATTCACAACGAATGACGTATATACGAGGGTTGGTGGACTGTTCTCATAACTATTTTATTATCTGTCATATAACGTTGAAATCTTGAATAAACGCCGTATTACTCGTTATCAACCAAAAAAAAAACAGTTGAAAAAACTAAGCTTTGTCTATTATATGCCGAATTATCAGTCTCAGTAGAAACGTAGATCGACACACCCGGAGCACGTCAAAATTTACATACTATTCGAACTCGTACAACTATATCTGTTTTAAAATTTAGAATGAAACCATCGTCCCGAGCAATTTCTCCCTTTTTACAAAAAGGTTTCTTCTAAATCCATACGCTAAAGATGAGTCGAAAAGAACACCTGCGTTTAAACCTTGGCCATACGTGGCTCATTGGTAAAGGTTGCGAACGCGGGGGTTCCTGGTTCGAACCCCGACAATGGTTTTGTGGGAGGGACCATTGGCAAGTCACTTCAGAGCCCTAGCCTAGTACTGGTGGATACAAGAAAGTCGTAGAAGTCAGATGCGAAGGCCAGTATCATGTATCAAAACGGTAAACCACCGAACAAAGAGGGGGAAATTACTCGTGATCGTCATGAATAATTTTTCCCTTTTTACAGAAAGGTATCTTCGAAACCCACCTATTGAAGATGTGTTTAAAACTTTAAAGTGACACTCACGGTTAGATTGGTCAAACGATATAAAACAGAACACGTTCTACATACTGATACTATAGTATGTACAGTATGCCCGATATATCATACGTTTGTTTATTTGGCATTGAGCCATTATATGGTAAAAATGTGGCTCTAGCTTTCAGGGGAAAACCGCAAATGTCATGTACTTTATAGTGCAACAGATATGACATTGGTCGAGAGTAGAGCGTCGGCTTCTTGACACGAAGGTCGTGGATTCGAATCCCGTGAGTAGCCAGATCTGCCTTGCGACCTTCCATTAATCTACATTTGGCGCGAGTACCGGTTATGTATCCAGGATACGGAATATCCAGGATACGGAATCAAAAGGGAATAACATAAGTTGTAGAAATTCGTTTCACAATCGATGTAAAATATACAAGTTTTAACTAAATATATATGAATCTAGAGCTTTCAGAACAAATTTTATTTATAATCACCGTCTTTGGCTTGTTGAATGTTCCAAATTGAAAGCAACAGCAGGCGACAATTTCAGAAATGAAATGCTTTCAATTTTTCAATAAAAATTTAAAAAATGCGATATTTGGGGTAAAATGCAAGGTTTTAACTTCTAGTATCAGAAGAGTTCCTCTTAAAAGAAAAATACATCGACCGCCTTTGCAATTTGAACCAACACGGGAAGGGGCTTTGTGCTATAAAGTTTGGTACTCTAACGACTAAGTCACAGAAGCACTCTCAGTTTATTTTAGTTTCAACTTATTCGTTTTACATTGAACATGTTATGGTCACCAGCCAATGTTTTGCGCCGTAAAGTTGGTTTGATCACGCTGAGCACTTTTTGTTTCTTGAAAAAGTCTATCCAAAAAAGAAAATTATCTCATTGTATGTACAACCATTTACGTATAATTCTGAGCAACTATAACAAATTTTTCGAAAAAAAAAATCAAAATATTTTTTTTTAATGAGCTTTTTTGAAGGCATCAACAGTATTTCAGTATGCCTTATTTTACGATGCTCAGCTGACTATCCATTGATTGTGTGTTGAAGGTAAAAAACAACAATGATATAAGATGTCCGTTTAACATTTATAAAATAATTTTCTACAATAATTCAACAAATATGGATTAATAATACATTAAATACAACAATAGGAGTTTACAACTCTTACTCACTGACACATGCAGACAATTGTATTGTGTTCACTTAACATGGGGAAACCATTGTTGCAAAGGGAGATTTTGTCACACAACTTCTCCTTTTGCAACATTGTTAAGCAACCTCAAAGCTTTTTAATCCATCTCTTTTATTCTGGAACTAAGAGTTACTTTCATAGATAAGTTGATTTCAAATGTATATGAGAAAATTTAAGTAACCATTGCAACAAAAGAAAAATTAAGATTTTTTTTTAACAATCAATTTCTTACATCCAAGTATTCCTTCCTTACAATATTTTTTATTAAAAAGTAATATATTTTTTGCATGCATGTTTGAATCAAATAAGGAAACATTTGCAGCAAGCAGTTTCTCCATTCTTGTTCATCTTAGAACAAATTTCTTTACTTTACAGCAAAGAATTAAAGAAGACTCTGTTAAAAAAGCCGATATTGCTCATCAGAAACATTTTCCTTTTTGTTTCAATAGTTTTCATCAGATATCACAAAAGAGTGATGTTTCTTCTGCCAAATTATTTCAAAATCAATTGGACAATCCACATATTCCTGCATTAGATCATGTCTAAACCCTTTCCCAAACAATAACAACATTGGACTACTTTGTTGCAGACAACTTAAGAAAACATTGTGGGAAAAGGAGAACTTGCTCGTAGCAAGCAATTTTTCCTTTTCCCACAAGGTTTTCTTCTCTATCTGAAGAATATATTTCAATTTCATCACATTTTGAAATGTCGTCTGCAAACTCTTTCAATTTGGGACAGTCCAAAAATTTGTTGTTTGGGAAAGGGTTAACCCATTAGTGAGTTTGTGACTGGCCCA
Organism: Cerastoderma edule; assembly: GCA_947846245.1. Lineage (NCBI taxonomy): Eukaryota > Metazoa > Mollusca > Bivalvia > Cardiida > Cardiidae > Cerastoderma > Cerastoderma edule. The sequence goes on from OX401411.1 coordinate 32,137,781, forward strand.
AATTTAAACCAATCCTGGGCGACAAAAAAAAATGGCACAGAAAAGGTACATTTTCTGTGAGATACAATTTGATATGAACCATTGTGACAAAATTATGAATAACTCACTGGGAGCAATTCATCCCTTTACAAAAATATAATGATAATTACTTTATATTTCCAATATATATTTTTTTTATGGGTTTTTCATCACATCAACATTATTTCAGTTATGTAGCGATGCCCGACTATTAATGATGGAGGAAGACCCCATACTCAACTGCCCATAATTAAGGGCTGGTCAAGGCGGGTAGAACCATCGGCATTCCGTAAGTCAGTCTGGAGACTGCCTCCCATGAAAATCCATATCCCTTTCAGGATTTGAACCCACGCTGAGAGGGGCCATGTGATTTCAAGTTCTGTACTCTAACCACCAGGCCACGGAGGCCCCATATTTTCAATATACATTACGTTGGTCCATGTCTAATTAGACAAATAATTGGTTCGATAAATTTCCAAAAAGCAACAGTAGGAGACAAAAGATGGCAAGAAAAAGAAATATGTCTTCTGTTTGATACAATTTGATAGAAACCACTGTGACAAAAGGATATATAATTTACTAAGAGCAATCTATCCATTTTCAAAAATACGATGATGATTATTTTATATTAAAAAACATATATGTTGGTCTATCAAATTGGGCAAGCCAAAAATTCCCATAAAATATGTAAAATACAACAACTTTTTTACAGGTTTGAAGACAGTTTTCAAGTGTCATAGGGACTTTCATCCATTACTCCATACTTTTAGCTATGTCATCCAGGGCAATAAAAAGCATGTACATGTATCTTTATATTCTGAGATTGAGGGCAATGTATAATATCAAATTTTTAACTTTTGAAATTGATGTTGCACACATTCCTACAAGCACATCACTGGCTACGCCCCTGATATTCTAAGAAATGATAACATTTTTGCAATGTGGAAACTTTCCTTCATTGTGACACATCTTCTTAAAGCTGCACGGGGTGTGGGGCAGTATGTGGTGTACATCATAATTTTTCGTATGATTCTTGACAAAATTAATCATTATTTTATCATGGGCCAAAGGCCTCTTAATTTCAAATAAACTTGTTTAGTATTGTAAAGTATAACAGAAGAAATTACTTATAAAGGTCTCTTGTTTAACCCTTTACCAAACGGCATACTTTTGACTATCCAAACTTGAAAGAGTTTGCAGATGACATTTTAAAATGTGATGAAATTGGAAAATAATCTTCTAATAGGGCAGAAAACATTGTGGGAAAAAGAGAAATTGCTCGTTAAGAGCAATTTCTCCGTTTCCCAAAAGGTTTTCCATAGTCATCTGTAACAAACTGGTCAAATGTCGTTATTGTTTGATAATGGGTTAAACAAGCTTTTAGAAATATTTAAGGATAAGCAATAAAGTTATATAAAATCTTTTTGTGGAATTTCGTAGCAACTCCATACGTAATTTGATAGAGTTACTGTAAGTTTTTTTTATCAAGCTATTTCACAACAATGATTGTCTTTATGGAACAGAATTAATAAATGAATGAGTGAATGGTGTTTGTTTGTTTGTTTGTTTGTTTGTTTGAATGATTGTTTGCTTGATTAATTTAACATCCATTGTGAAGGAGGCTTAGTTAAGCCTATCGAGTCACTCTCGATGACTGCTTCCTGGATAATACACCAGTAGTCGCACCATTAATTAAACTAGCTCATAGCTCAAAAAACCGTTATTTCGGAACAAGTTCCGAAGAGAAACATTTTATGGACAAACGCCTCCCATGGGGCTCGAACCTTCAACCTCCCCTGCCCAATGTGTACGCCTTAACCACTAGTCTTCAGTGATGAATACTTTTAAACAAGTAAATATGAAGTCATAGATGAAAGTCTTTGGCAAACAGAAGACCGGTAAGTAGTTATGTTGAAACTCAAGCTCAAAATCTTAAGTCATGCATATGGCTCATTCCCTTTTTCTTTCAAAAAGTCTCAAAAGCTCGAAAAGCTTTCTATTTTTTAAATGACGATCGACATCGCCACTACAAGTCGATGATTGGCTGAGAATAAATAATACGCTCCTCATCACTGTTATCTGACATTGGATCCGCGATATCTCGTTCCTCGATTATTTCTTTCATGGGTTTCTTCCTCAACTTCCCTCGCCAACGTTTTTGAAACCTCACAAGGCCTTTGGGGAGATATGGTCTTTTTAATGCTAAAATTTCTGTAAGGTGAAAGAAAGGAGGACGAGCATGAGCATATTGTAAGAAAGTATTTCTTTGAATTTTCTTTTTTTCTGTTTTTTTTTTAAAGTGTTTAAATCTGGTTCAAATCCCTTTTTCTTACTGCTTTTCTGAATTTTATGAGTTCTAGGCAGGGCTCTCTAGTATCTTGCCGAAGAACACACCCATGGAAAATGCCAGTGCTATTTCTGAGGATTAAACCCGCGACCCCCATGTCATAAAGCCTACAGCTTACCCACTAGCCAAGCAGGACCTTCTATAATTTCTGAAATATTGTGATAATACTTTTTAATCATATTTATGGGGTTCATGAGCAGTTTTGTCATCAGCCTGAAATAATGAAACACTGCACCATTGATAATCCTTTTCAGGGGATTTGAACCTACAACCCTCCTGTAATTTGGTAAATGCTCTACCACAGAATGATCTTTGTTAGTTTTTTTCAAAATCCTGACTAAGTTAACAAAGTTATATGTATATCAAATATTTCTCTCTAATTGACTTGTGACATTACTATAAGATTCGTCTGTATTTGTCATATTATCTATCAATCTTTAAGGTCCTTGTACACAGATGTTAGAAAATTTGAAAGTTGAAACTTGATTTCTTGAAAATTGTACAAAAGCTGTACATTTGTAAGATATGAAATGGAAAAAAGGCATAGGAATCAAAATCAGTTTTTATAGAATGTACACACAATTAATTAGTATGTTTTTATATCCAGAAACATGACATCGCTTTTAAGATCTACCGCTTAGAAACTGCACATACATAGATTAATTGACACTTCCTGAATTAATAATGCTTTCGATAGCTACCTTTAAACATATATCAAACAACAATACAAAACTTTATTGTTTCCACATCATCTTATTTTGCCTTTCAAATTTTTTCTTCAGTGAACAAGCACCTTTAAAGCAGAGTATGAACCCTTAGAATGCTGGGTAAATATCTTAAAATAAATTTTTGTGTCGTCAGCTTTCCAAATTCCTCAATATATGCTTAATTTTGATGAGAAAAGAAACTCATAGTATCAAACTGGTTAGATCACAGGCTAGCCTGTGATCCAACCTGTTTGCATAAGCATGAAGTCAGTTTCAGCACTATAAGGGTTAACGTGGGGTATTAACCCATTAACAAGCAATAACGACATTTAACCAGTTTGTTGCAGACTTCTCTAGAAAGCATTGTGGGAAAAGGAGAAATGCAATTTTTCCTTTTCCCACAATGTTTTCTGCCCTATCAGAAGATTATTTTCCAATTTCAACACATTTTGAAATGTGGTCTGCTAATTCTTTCAATTTGGGACGGTCAAAAATTAGACATTTGATAAAGGGTTAAAGCAGGGTATTAACCAACCTTTAATGCTGACGGTGTGGGAGCTATCCCTGAACATGTACTCCTGGTAGATCTCGTGTTGTCTATTGATGGTCTTCAATCCACACAACTTCATCCCTGCCACCATTATAAAGACGAGGCCCACAAGACATAACATCGCCCAGACGTGGTCACGTGACCTGGAAAAAGAGAATTTCAGCATAAAAAATATAAAAAGATAAAAAGAAATTCAGCGTAACGTTTGTTCCCAACATGTCTTAAATGTGCATATATTAGGTTTAATCCAACACTGACCATAGTACAACATCAGTAGACTATTTTGTAAACTGTATAAATATAGAACACTTATTAAAGATCGAATCCACTATATAATTTCAGTTCACCACTATGTAAATTAATTTCAGGGAAACGACTCCTCGATTAATAGTACATAAATTAACTTCTCTTTGGGGAAATTGCTGTAAATCACATTGCCTAGGGTACCCAGGTAGTAAATTTCTACACGTCCCAGCTCTTATACTTAGATAAATTGATGCATCATGAAATAATTATACTTACAATAGTACCTTTAATTGTATTTGAAACAACAGCAGCACAACTGTATCATTTCAACAACACAGTATTTTAACTTTCAAATTTTCTATTCTGTAAACAAGCACCTTTGAGTGTTCTCTAAATATTAAACTTGGGTCCTGGGTTGCCCAGCAGTTAAAGTGGGGGCCTTCGAACTTGGGGTTCCCAGGTTCAAGCCCAACAGACACCTCTGATTTTATGGTACCTTTTGCAAGTCACTTCAGATCCCTAGCCTGGTCCTGGTGGATCCAGGAAAGTCGGTATGTAACTGATGAATTGTTGACATGGAATTAAACAGCATAGAAACAAACAAACAAACATAAACTCACATTTTTACACGAAGTGCTGTCAAAAACTCTTTCCACTGTTGCGCAGACAAACCAATAAATGTTGAATTATTCACAATGTAAGGTTTTCCGTCCACCCCACCAATCCACAGCTGAATGACTTCATCGGAATTTTGTTTTGGGTCATTCTTTGTCCGCGATGGATATTGCAAGAGATTTCTACTTTTAAATATAACACTATTGCTGAGTTTATCCTTATTGCGTTGTTTTAAATTATCACAGATAAAACGTTTCAACTCACTACCATTAAAATTTCTACAAGTCATGAATAGGTTTTTGTCTTTTTTGGTCATATGATTTATCTTGGCCCTGCAAACACAATTTTTATAAGTTCCTTGCAATATTAAAAATTTCATTAATAATGACGAATGCTTCGCATTTGTATCTACAATGGGGTGATATATTTGATATGTTTGTATTAATGAAACAACATCTCTTTTATGAACATAGTGTTGCTTATCTATTTGGCCTAGCCCTAAATCATGTTTTAACCAACAGCAATAATTAAGGAAAACATATTGATTGGCTTTATTGAAAGACTTTTGGTTAATGGATTGGAATTCTTCAGTTGATCCCAAATTTTCTCGGTGGTCTGTGGATGATCCATGAACAAGTTGCACAGACTCTTCTTCCAGGGTCAACTAAAAATAAACAAGAAGAAACAATTGACATCAAATTCTAATAGACTTTTACAGCAGAAGTCATTGTTTTCTATATAAAAAAAAATATTGCCCACTTTGATACTTATTCTTTTTTCAGTAATATTTAACATATGAATATAGATTTGGAATTTTTTAATTTTTAAAAAGTGTTCAAAATAAATTAAATTGATCCAGATAATAAGTAAAGTAGTCAAATATACTTGACACCAAATGGGAAATATTGTGATTTGAGATCAGACAACATCCGTGGGATGCAAGAGAACAACAAATCATTTCAATGTAGTTGGTCTTAGAGGAAGCCCTCAATTCTAGACTAACATTGTTGAGTTTATAATTATTAATTTTACAGTGATGTAATGGAAGCTTATAGCTTATCAGATTTACTCTCAATAACTGCTTCCTAGATACTAAACCAGTTTTGAGCCGACTTGAGGACCATTCATGGCAGTTTTTATCTTGCCGCTGACAAAGATTGAGCGTAGGATCCTCTGTTCAAAAGCTTACGCTCTACCACAGCACCACTGTTGCCCTCAAATATTATTAAATCATAAGGGAACATTGTTTTGGTGGATGAGTGTGCCCTGTCCAGATAAGCTTTGTCAGACTTTTGTTTGTTTGTTTGTTTTATATCGATTGTGAAGGAAGCTTGATTTTGAAAGCCTATTCAAAGTCACTCTCGATAACTGTTTCCTGGTAACTAAATCAGCACTCATGCCCTTTTGTGGGTTAGTCCCGGTAGTTTTAACCTCACCTAACAAGGATTCGAACTGGGACCCGCGGTACAAGAAGGCAACGCTCTACCACTGTTGCCACTTTATAAAAGCAAATCCGACTCATATTTTTATATCTTTGGATAGAGAAATATGTCCCATCCGAACGTTTTATTATAAATCAAACCTTTACATTAAATTATTTTGACTAATGATAGGCCTTGTACAATAGTGTACATAGATGAAAAAAAAATACATTTTTGAATTTTTGGCTTGTAACAGTCTAAGTTCAGAGAAAGAATTAAGTTATAAATAACAAATTTGGAGTTCATTTTTACATCTTTTTCACATCTTAAAAAAAATAACAGTTTAACGTTATCGGATACGGGCAAATCGAAGCAGTAAAAATTGCAAATGAAGGTACGAATTCAAACCAGTACGAATCTGAATGCTTTAACATTACAGGCAAGGTGCAATTTACAAAAAAAGGTTGTTATCATATTTACCGAATATGCATATTGAAATAGCAGAATCTGCAGGAAGGAGGAGAGAAAATGCATGATCGTTGAGCTGACACATTTGTTATTGTATTGATGTTTTAGCGGATTAGGGACGTGTTCATTTATTTATCTTTTATTACAAACAAGGGAAGTAACTGGAGTATTGTTGAAATCAGGGGAAGCCACCCATTTCATTCTAGCAAAGGGAGGTAACAAAGTGAAGGTTCGTGCGGGGCTTGGCCCGTACGAATACCACGAACTAAGGCATGTATGCATGGGCCAGGACCCAGGCTAGTACATGCGATTGTTATAGAATTCTTTAACCTTTTCCCATCATTGTTGTCCTTTGAAATGATTTAAGCAGTCGAGCTTTTAAATGCATTCCCGTACTATACGTTGGAAACATATGAAATGATGAGATTTGTCAAATGCATTATTGCTATATATCCCTGCGTTGCTTTATAAGGTAGAGAGATAGCATGGGGTCCTGTGTACTGTTTTACTAAACAACTTAAGGAAACTGTGTCCGTAAGTCAAAGCTGATAAATATGGATTGTTCCTAAATGTTAGTAGACCTACACTATTGCAATGTGACACTTCATTGGAAGCATCTCACAGAGATGATTCCAATGATGCGAAACTTTGCAACAATCAGCCTAATATCGAAATAAGAGGTAAATTTATAAACTTCATTCCATCAAGGAGGGGGTAGACTCGAGCCGCTTACCATAAATAGGTCTAGTCACATTTCAAGGTAAAACACTGTTTGGGCTCTAGACGGCAAATGTAGTAAACATCACGCATGAGAGAGATATTTTCCTGCAGCGAATGCTGTTGAATATAACCAGAGAGGAAAGTATGCCAAAATGTGTAGTAAAACGATACACTGGCCCGTGCGTATACCCCGCAATAGCCTTGGTTATGCCCTTTCATCATAAAACATTATATATTCATGGTCCAGTTTCAAAGCACTGTCAGTCATGAGTAGGCCTAATTGAGAAGGAATGCTCGATATATGTATATTTATTTGCGGGAAAGGGTAGAAACATAGGTGCGTTACACCATCTTCTGTAGGCTAATGTCCCGAATATATGAATTATATACCAAATACGAGACAATGTATACAACGGCGATTTGACAAGCACTTCAATACATCCCCCCTAAGTCCTGTCAAATCAACAGTGTACCCAACACGTTTATTGCTTCGTGTCTGATTAGATGCATTTGTGAGAGGAAACAGTCAGTGCTCTGGTGTAAAAATATAGCGAGTTATATAGTTGGAATGAATATAGTTGGAATGAGTAATCGAAATAAACAATTAAAACAACGTAAAGTAGAAGTGTTGAAAATCTTTATTTTTTAGTTTTGCTTCGTTTTTGTGTAACATAATAATATCAAGTTACGGCTCACAAATAAAAGAAAAATCATCATCGTTACAAAGTTTTTTAAAAAGACAACAACATAATATAAACGATTCAGTCTCGTCTGATCTCGCGGAATCCTCGGATCAGAAATACGTGTGATACGGGAAAGAAGCCCTCCTGCATCTTCTTGAAAATACCATGGGTACGTCGGCCATATGCAAACCCGTGCTCGTTCTCTGGTAGGATCTGTTTGACTATATTGCCTGAAAAATAAAAAAGAAAAAACATGGTATAAATTATTCTATGATTATCATATGTAGTTTCGTATCCCGCATCGTAAATATATTTATACACTTAAAAGTTGTAAACAGTTGTATATTATTATATTATTTTATTATAAATTACCAATAATGATACGGTAGAATCTCTATACCTCGAAGTCGAAGGGAAAATAACTTTCTATCAATCAGAAAGGACCAATGAAACAAAATGAAGAAATTACTCGCCATGGGCGATATATTCATTTGTTACATTGGGCTTGGAAGTGTTAACCCATTGGTTTCGTTATAGTTAGACATTATAAAGAAATAGAATAGAGCACTTCATCCAAGCATTCTATTTATTCATGTATTCGTCTACACTATCTGAAATGTTACATCTAGACTGTCTTTTCTCTTTTTCTCTATTCTTCTCCATTGTTTTTTTTTTTTTTTTCAGACATCTTTTGATTTCTCAACATTGATATAAATATTTAATTTTTTACGTAGACATGATTGATTTGTCAATAACATAATGTCATATTAACATGACCAATGTTGCAACTTATATACCAAAAGGGGAGGACTGTAACCCTTAACGAAACACATAATTTACAACTGTCCCAAATTAAAAGAGTTTGCAGACGACATTTCAAAATGTGATGAAATAGAAAAACATTCTTCTGTGACGGCAGAAAACATATATAGTGGGAAAAGGAGAAATCGCTCGTTACGAGCAATTTCTCCTTTTCCCACAATATTTTCCAAGAGACGTCTGCAACAAACTGGTCAAATGTCGTTATTGTTTGGTAATGGGGTAACTAAGTTTTAGAACTTGTGTCCCAACCCATTTGCTAATTATGATACGTACTAAATTTCTGTATCATGACTATGTATATGTTGTGTTATAACATATGTTTAACCATTTCCCGAACAATAACGACATTTGACTACTTTGTTGCAGACAACTTTAGAAAACATTGTGGGAAATGGAGGAATTGCTCGTAACGAGCAATTACTCCTTTTCCCACAAGGTTTTCTGCTCTTTCTGAAGAATATTTTTCAATTTCATCACATTTTGAAATGTCGTCTGCAAACTCTTTCAAGTTGGGACAGTCGAAAATCTGTTCTTTGGGAAAGGGTTAAAGCAAGAAGATAAGATCACCTACCAGGTTTAAGGTTGAGCTGATTAACCTTTTGTTTGCGGTAACCCTTGGTCACTTCGAACACTGTGGTCAGTTCTGAGAGTTTCTGGTTAATCGTAAATGTCCTTTCAAGGTCATCTTGGTCACAACCTGGGAGTAATTAAAAGAGAAAATAATTTTACAATTCAGGGTCTCATCAAAAATCTTTCAAGATACTGGATTTCGGATGAAATGTATATGCAATGATGTAATGGTTAACGTCGAGGACTAGAGACTGACCAACCCGTGTTCGAATCCAAAAGGCGATCATCTATATCACAGTGGAGTGTCCTTGTGCAAGACACTTTATCTAGCCTTGTACAGATAGGTCTTTCAGAGAACCCGTTTCAAGATAATGCTAAAAGAATGAGCGCCGTGCATTTATACGAAGAAGAAGGAAAGACCAAGCATGTTTCAACCTGTCTCAAGTTAACATTTTGTGAGAAAAATATGTCTGAAATGATTTTTTTAAATGCATTTTACTAGTATATAATTATGAAAGAGTATGGGAATCTTAAACGTATATTATTAAGGCAATACTCATTCCAAGCAAGAGCCTAACACATATCTTACATTCTTGAAACTGTGATTAAGAAGCTTATATGTTTTTTTTAATCATTCCTATCATGGAATGGGTCTTAATTTCTTCAATGAAAGTACATTGTTGTAATGTGACATGTCATTGGAAGTGTCTCGGAGAGATACTGCAATGTTGTTTAACCATATATTGAAATGAAGGGGGAATGAATTTAGGGGGAATGTATTTTAAAGATAGGAGAGACGATTCCAATGATGAGTTACTTTGCAATATTGCTTAGCCCTATATTGGAATAAGACGAAATGCTGTTTTGAACTTCCGCGAATTTTTAGCATAAAATGTTTAGTAAAACGGTACCCAGCAGAATAACAACAAAGGCTTATCTCGACTTACCGGAGTCCAATCGCTGGCTTGAGTTGTTGGTACAAGTGTTGTCCGAATCTCTAAGCCAGGCAGTGGCTCTCTCGTACATATCAGCTTTCCCAACCTCGCCTGTATACACCTATTGTACAAGTAAACATAACATTATCCTTTATTGCAAAAACAGTTACAGATTAAAGCAATGTCCATATAATACAAATATTTCATGACAAAGAACATATAAGAGCACATCTAAAAGCATAGATGTTTGCTGAAGAACATAAAAGTAAGGAAGTGTACTTTTACTAATGATTCATTTTCATTAGACATTACTTCTTTTGAAAATGAATTACATGTGCTAGTGTTAATTGTTTTGTTTACCTGCTAGGTAGATGTAAACATTGCATAAGATCTCTTGTATACGTTTGTTATACAAATATGAGTATGCCGTTGTAAACATAGCATAACTTTATTGAGACATCAAGTATACGAAATCAATGTCAAAACATTTATACCTAATTACATATGACTGATATGACAAACTATATATACATATACTGTACTTATTCAATTCATCAAAAATGTCAAGAACGGAAAAAATAATGAAAATTCATCAATAAACCTCATTCTCATTTTCAATTTTACTTATTTAAAGGTACATGTATGTATTCAAGTGTTGACCATTTTTCATGTATATTTGTATGTTGCAATGAAAACGAATCCTAAACTGAAAAGTGTCAGCTTTCGGTTTGAAAGTGTCATATCCTGTCTTTACAATAACAACGATGCTTTTTTGAATTGTATAATATTCGATTTGAAAATTCCGGTTTCATTATACTTCCTGTTATAGCATGGCTGTTTTTGAACTTGTATGTGTTTCTCGCATTTCATAATTCTGCATGCATACAATATAATATGTACGTACAGTGTATATATACAGTATGATATCTTTATCTCGAACTTCTTAATGTCGAATTTCTCTATACGTTGAAGTACATGGGGTCCCGTAATATTTGTTCTATATTTCTATGTCTTTATATGTTAGCAATCTATATGACGAACTCTCTCTATCTCGAATAATTTTATGAAGTTCCCTGGATTTCGAAGTATACAGATTCTACTCTACGTACTCTGCAAAAAATTGTTTCAGAAGTATCGGCTACTTCCAGACATGGTTAATACCTGGTCGGCGAAGTAAATCTTTTTTTTTTTTTTTGGTTTGATGTAATGTCAGAGATATAATAAATATTCAACTTTTAACTGTTATAAAAAATAGCCCCAATCCACGGATGACTTATTTACCTCAAAAGATGGGATTTGAATTGTCTCTTTTTTAACGATTCGCTCTTTGACGAATCGCTGTATGTCGATCGTTTTGAACAATGGGTTCCTAAAATGAGAATATGATATATGAAATAACAATATGACATTATGAAATAAAAAAGAAGACAACTAAAACTAAATCATTTTTTCCGTTATATGATTTAACAACGCACGCAATGATTAGTTCAAAATAAGTGAGCAACACAAACTCGTTTTGTGTTTGCGTTGCTTTTTCGTATGTCAAACATCTTTTCAATGGGCAACATTTTGCACACATTTTCACTAAAGAAGAATTTCCCTCTCAGAAGCAAGTTCTACTTTGGTTACGATTTCAATGTTTATTCATAATTCTAGCTGAATATTTCACGGAAGCGTTATGTCAAATTCATATTTTGCAAAAGTGATTTGAAACATTCAAATGATTATAAAGCCAACAAACGGTCAAAGTTAAAGACATGTAATCATTTTTGGTGAAGAGTAAACCTTACCATGATCTCGTTTCAATCGCTGTCTAGTAGTTCAACTTTTCGACACCAAAGAATGTTTCGTAAATATCATTTTCAGTAACAACTCGGTTTTAACATTAAAGTTGAAACTTCAATTGCTAAAGTTTTGATTTTTGAAGAAGAAAAAAAAAACATTGATAATATTTTGATTTACCGTCTGCCGAGTTTTCCCACCATGCTGTCAGCCATCTCTTGGAGGCAAGTCAAAATGGCGTCTGCTCTCGCCGCTTCTCGTGACCTGTGCGAAGTTTCATACTCGTTGGACAACTGCAATAAATAAACATTTAAATTTGACATGGTGCAAACGAAATCTGATATAGAAGAATGAAATGTAAAACTCTATGGTTGAGGATATCTTTGAAATTCCCCTATTTTTGAAACGCAGCCATGTAAACACGGATTTGTCCAATGAACACAAAAACAATGTATTTGTCAGGTTACAGAAATGCACAAGTAGTTGATATAAAAAAAAAATAGCGAACAGTTTTATGGGTTTCAAGGTTCAACTGTAGTGTCATATTATAAAATTATTGTCAAAGCTTAACAAGTGGTGGTGTTTATGTCTAGTGTTGTTCATGTAATGGCCTATAGGTTTTATGTTTCATCGACTCATCGGAAAATATACAATCTCGAAATTGAGTTGAATGTGACATCATTTCTTAACAAAGTTAATGACGTTAAAATTACAGTACTCAATGCAATGTTAGTTTTAATTCGTTTGTTTTACAGCGATTGTTTTGGAAGCTTGAAGCTTATTTAATTTTCTCTCAATGACTGCTTCCTTGATACTTAACTAGTACTGGCGCCGATTTGGGGGCTAGGTCCGGCAATCTTCACCTCGCATAACGGGGATCGGACTCGGGACCTTCGATACAAGAGGCCGACGCTCTGCCACTGCACCAATGTCGCCCATAATCCAAGGTTGGAGTGGGGCATCACAGGTTGTGCAGAACTTGCTGCAACCTTGAAATATATCCTCGAGTTTTACACTCACCATTCGGACATTTTTAAACAGGAACCGCCATTTCTCCAGCTGATTCAAGTAGATTGCACATTGCACCTCCATTTTGGCATGTGCCTTATTTAACCTCGTTCTGGCCTTGGAGAGGGACTTCGGGCCGTCTGCGACCTTGACCTTCAGTTCTGCTTTCTCCACATTGAATGCAAGCTCGTGATATTTCTGTAATCGGAGAGAAGATATATAAGCTACAAGTTGCAAGTCTTCAATTGTACATAAAGGCCTCAGGCCCATCATACCACATATATAATGTTCAATACATTACAAATTACTAGAGTTGCGATAATTGTTCGTTTCCTTCGAAAATGACGCAACATAATCTACAGCAAATATAATAATTTACATTGTTTGTCTTTTTGCATAAGGTTTAACCCCGACTTCAACAAAAGTTGATTCATACATCGTCGACAGTTTATACATCAAAGCAGCTTGGATCCCAACTCGGGCTACATCATTTAGGGTCTCTGGTTGATCCAGTAGATAACCCTTATAATGATGTAACCGACTTCATGCTTTATGCAAATAGGTTAGATCCAGGCCAGCCGCTTAGTAAATTTGCGGCTGGTCTGTGATCTAATTTGTTTGCTACTCTGAGTATCTTTCCTCATCAAAATTAAGAAGATATGAAAGGTTTGGGAAAGCAGACGACACAAATATCTATTTTTTAGAAGATTACGTAGCATTCTAAGGGTTTAGGAGGTTGCCTTGTTACCCGGGAGCCTAGGGTTCGAGTCAAGTTGGAGCGCCCTTAAGCAAGACACTTCAGAATCTTAGATGTGTACATGTGAATACCGTGACAACCAGTATACAAGAGGAACGTTGTTAATGTTGCTTTAACCCTTTTCCAAACGCCAAATTGTCGACGGCCCAAGAAAGAGTTTGAAGATGATATTTCAAAATGAGAAGAAATTGAAAAATAATCTTCTGATAGGGCAGAAGACATTGTGGGAAACAAATTTAATCGAGAACGAAACACACCTCTTTCTGTTTTTCTACCACCGCTGCATGTTTGTCGAGATCCTTTCGTGCCTTTCCATACATCTCATCAAGCTCTTTAGTGCAGTTGAGTTTATCACACGTGTATCTATAAAAAAGGAGAATAAAAATGGATGCTCGGTGAATGATTACAATACAAAAGATTATTTGCAATATATATATCAATATAAATGTGCAAGAAATTCAGAACAAGACTTAACATATCTTTAACGACAATGTCTCGAAACAAAAATAAAAAAAAATCCAAATGACATCAATACCTCGGTGTAAATTACACATCAATCATTGTATTCTTTTATAACATTAGACTAATTAATTCAACAGGTTTTCAACATCTTTGAATTGCAGATAAGATCATTTATTCCGTGTGAGGTTTTCTACATAAAAAGCAGAATTTAATGTGTAAGCGGACCGCCTAGTCGGCAGATCGTTCGCACAGTTTGTGGATGTCCCTGGTTTGAGTCCCGGTCTGGCTGCATGTTTTCCTCACATTATTTACAAAACAATGAATAGGAGCTTGATTGTTTTGTCTATGCGATGGGGTTTATGTAACTTTCAAGAGTATATCAGTCTTATACCTACCCTTTGAGTTTCTTTTCGCTTTTTGCGCAGCTCTCCGCTGCGTGAGTTCCTTTCTCCAACTGTCCGGTAAGTATTTCATTGATGGTGGAAACTTCTTTGAAAAACCTCTTCTCATCTGAAGGAGATCAATGTATTTCTTTATTCATTAGTTTATTTCTTCTCTGTGAATGCATGTATGCATTTGTTTGGTTGTTTGTTTATATGTTTGTAAGTGTTTATGTTTGTTTATTACTTCATTTGTTTGTTTGCTTATTTTGTTTATCCATCAGTTATTCTGATGTGTTTACGATATGAATATTTACCGATTCATTTATCCTGTTTAACCCTTTACCAAACGCCAAATTTCGGGCTGTCCAAAATTGAAAGAGTTTGCAGACGGCATTTCGAAATGTGATTAAACTGAACAAGACCTTATGATAGGACAGAAATCATTGTGAGAAAAGGAGATATTGCTCGTTAAGAGTAATTTCTATTTTTCCCACACTGTTTTCCAGAGTCTTCTTCAACAAACTGATCAAATATTGTTATTGTTTTGTAATGGGATACATCATATGGTGTATCACTTGTCTTAATCAATGTATTATCGAGAGACATAAAAACATTACCTTTTCCTTTCAAGCCTGCATTTTTCAATCTATCGAGGTACACTTTTTGGCTGTGTATCGCCTTTGCGACTCCAAGTGCATGCTCTTTGTTCACGTCTGATAGAAGCGCGAACTGATAAGCCCAAAACGGGACATCCGTCATCATACTGCAAGAAAAGAATACTTGCTGTGAAATTTGGAGGAAAGGAGCAGATGAAATATAGATATACAATGTAGAGATAGATTTGGAATAAAGGGCACGGTACGTGAATGTCAGTGTGTTAATTTACTGGTTTGGCTTCCGGAAAAGCTTCCATTGTCTGGTATTTGAATGAAGCAGACCCCGCGAACTCTTTCCTTTTCAAAATAGAACGAATTCTACTGATTTTTCTTAACTCGATTGAATTGAATAGTGAAAAGAAACTTGCTGGAAAATAAGTAAAGAGTTCAACTTACTGAGATGGCCTGTTTAAGCACGGAGCTTTAAAAAGCTGAATCCAATTTGCTGTTGACATTGTAATATAAATATAAAGTAAGAACAAAATAATATTTCGAGAGCTGATAAAATTGTGTCTTTCTATAGCTATGAACAATGGTTGTTATGACAATACGTCACGACGTCAAATAACGTCAAATCACGTCACTTACGTAACGACGTCATTTATCCATGACCGAAAGCAATCGTAACTACTCGGGTATTTCCGAGATCTGTCTTCATTGAATAAACCCGATGTAAAGATTTAACGCAGTTTTTCAACATTTGCTGGATGATATCGAATTATTTGAAGCCTCCGTGATGACACAAACCTGTTGTCCTGGTCCTTTAGATATTCTGTTAGATGTTTGTCTTTACAATTTGTTTTAACAACCCCGAATTTGTGTTCTCCGGTTCGTGGCACCTGGACTTAAGCTAAATCTGACAGTTGGTGCAACGGCTATTCAACGTTCTTTTAAAATCATTACAGTCTTTGATATAAACAAAATCACTTCTTTTTGTGATCTTTTGCAGGTATCTACTACACTCCATTTTGTCGACAGTACCAATTTCATTAGTTAAAGAAACTTGCGGGAAAGTATGTAAAAATGTTCTACTTACTGAGATGGCCTGTTTAAGCACGGAGCCTTAAAAAGCTGGATCCAATTCTCTGTTGACATTGTAATATGAATATAAAGTAAAAATAAAATAATATTTCAAGAGCTAATAAAATCGTGTCTTTCTATAGCTATGAACAATGGTTGTTATGACAGAACGTCACGACGTCAAATAACGTCAAATAACGTCACTTACGTTTCAACGTCATTTATCCATGAGCGAAACTACTCGGGTATTTCCGGGATCTGTTGTCATTGGATAAACCTTGGATGTCAAGATTTAACGTAGTTTTCAACATTTGCTGAAATATATCACAATTTAATTTTTGAAGATTCCATGATTACACACACAACCTGGTGTCATTGTTAAAAATTCTCTTAGATTTTTGTCTCTCCGATTTGCTTTGACAACCACAAATTCGTCTTATCCGGTTCGTACCACTTATACTAAGACTTAACCAGACAGTTGACCGAACAGCTATTAAACATTCTTTTAAAATCATTTACAGTTTTTGATAGAGAAAATCACTTCTTTATGTAAACTTTTGCAGGTATCTACGCTCCGTCTTGTCGACAAAATAGATTTAACCTGGAGCCAAACAACTACATGTCGTCCCATTACATGTGCTTGATGGTTCAAAACTTCACATGAAAAACAAACCAGTGGCCCGTTTTACTAAACAGTTTACGCTTAAGATTTGCGTAAGTCTAAAACAACAAGTCCTTTTATTTCAATATTTGGCAAAGCAATATTGCAAAGTAACCCATCATTGGAATCGTCTCTCCGAGACGCTTCCAATGACGTGTCACATTGCAATATTGTACTTTCATTAAAGATATTATCCATGTTAATCAATTATGACTTACGCAAACATTTTCCGTAAGTTGTTTAGTAAAACTGGCCCCTGGAGCCGTCCGACGACTTGGAATACAAAGGCCTGAGCTTGATAATCTTATTGGTCAATATTAATTCAGAAGATGTATTTACACATGTTACTTTAGACATCTCTTACTTTCTGTTTATATCTCGATCTCGACATACATTCTTATCATTCAAAATGCCTTCATATTCAAACAACGTAAACCACAAGCACCTTTTCATGTCCAAAAGCGGTGACATTCTGGCGAAGTTCTGGTTTAGTCTAGGAAAGGAAACAGTGGTGTGTTTTTCCTTTTTCAAGGGTGGATACAAATAAATTTGATGAGATGAAAAATTAAACAAGTCATATCTTTTATTGTGTATAGAAATAAAAACAGATTAGGAAAAATATATGGCTTTGCATGTTACCGGATGCTGGGTTCGAACCCGCGACAATGGCATTAATCCTGACTCATTGTTGATCAGCTTGGAGAACATTTTACCTACTGCGCTATTGTGGGTCCTACTTTAATAAGGTGTGAAATTCGTATTTTAATTCAGAAAGTACGAGTTTAAAGGGAGGTAAGAAATGTTTTTTTCTTTAAAACAATAGACAAGCACGTATGGTAACGACTTTGCTGTCGTTCTTTGATTTTTCTCACATAAGGTGTAAGGAACTTCGGGTAAGCAGGAGAATACTTTGAACACTTTTGTGGCTTTTTTAAAATGAACAACCCCTTGCAATGTTAAGCATGGATTATATATAAAGTGACTAAAATCGTCATGTAACCATCAAAAGAATGACTTTATTCTTTAGTCTCTTCGCTCCACCAAGGTAAGCCTTCCCCCGGGGGGGGAGAGAGAGAGAGAGAGAGAGAGAGAGAGAGAGAGAGAGAGAGAGAGAGAGAGAGAGAGAGAGAGAGAGAGAGAGAGAGAGAGAGAGAGAGAGAGAGAGAGAGAGAGAGAGAGAGAGAGAGAGAGAGAGAGAGAGAGAGAGAGAGAGAGAGAGAGAGAGAGAGAGAGAGAGAGAGAGAGAGAGAGAGAGAGAGAGAGACACGCATCATATAGAACCTGTTTCCCGTTGTTGTTATTTTCCCAGGAGTCACATTAAGACAAATGTAATTTAGGATATAAGATAGGATTTAACCGTTAGAATGCTGGGAATTCTTTTTTTAAATTGTGTCGCCTGTTTTCCGAAACCTCGAAGATCTGCCTAATTTTGATGAGCAAAGATACTTAGAGTAGCAAACAGGTTTGGTCAGGTTTGGTCAGAGGACAGCCGCCAATTTATTTGCTTGGATCTAACCTGTTTGCAAAAGCATGAAGTTGCTTCCAGCATAATGTAAACTTGTTAGGATGAAAGTCTCTTTGCTTTTACTATGAACATCTGACAAAATACACGGTGATTACCGCGTTAAAACCCGCAAACATTTATATGAAGCAGATGAAGTTGATGTGTGGCACATACTTTACCCTTTCCTAAACGCCAAATTTTCGACTATCCCAAATTGAAAGAGTTTGCAGATAAAATGTGATGAAATACGAAAATAATCTTCTGATAGGGTAGGAAACATTATGGGAAATTGATAAATTGCTCTTAACGAGCAATTTCTCCTTTTCCCACAATGTTTTCCAGAGTCGTCTGCAACAAAGTGATCATATCTCTTTTTTGTTTGGTAATTAGTTAAGGGTATTCTCTTGACCCCTTGTTTTTATTTTATTTTGGAAACTTTTGACCCTTGTATGAGAAATTGTGAGTGGAAAGTAGTGATCTTTATGGGGTCATATCTAGGAATTGTGGGGGGGATCATTTACTAAATAAGTTGGTTGTCAAGGAAACCCCTGGACCTTTCGTCAAATGTGAAAGTGTTGTGTCTATGATTTTCCGCACACCAATTAGTCTTACTAAATGACCTGATGCAGCCTCTAACGCTCAGCTTGTCTGTAAAACAAGGAAACTTGGTGTCTTTATGTTTCGCATGCAACAACTTATACTTCATTGCATGGGTCCCCAGATGTCCAGCTCATTTATATGATCCCACAGGACAGAGGTTAAAGAGCATTCATTGTGGGAGAACAGCAGAGCATCGGCATCTGGACACGAGGGTCGTGGGTTCGCATCCCGCCTTGCGACCTTTCATTAATCCACATTTTGGCGCAAGTAGTGGTTATGATGTAAAATAAATAAGTTACAACTTGCATGTGCTAATGCGGTTCAACTGCTGTTTGTAATAATAAATCCTTTGAATAACTTGATTCCAGTTTCCTAAGAGGAAGACTACTCCAGTCCAATATTGGTAGGAGTCTGAGATCAAATTTTTCCTAGAGTTGCTGCTTGGACATGCAGGATAAATATGTAAGACATGTAGAATAAATATGTAAGACATGTAGAGTAAATATGTAAGACATGTAGAGTAAATATGTAAGACAGGTAGAGTAAATATGTAAGACATGTAGAGTAAATATGTATGACATGTAGATTAAAAACGTAAGACATGTAGAGTAAAAATGTAAGACATGTAGAGTAAAATATGTAAATATGGAGAGAGATCGGTCCATAGTGGTACAAGTCATCAATATGGCATAACAAATTGAAACAGCAAGTCAATCTATTCCGGAGACCTCTTATGGTAGCCAAAATTGGTGGATTCTCGGGAAAATTGGTTTGGTTGTCTGATTAACGCCGTTTTCGCCAGTTTCAGTTTAAGGTAGAATACCCATTATCCACCATTTTGAAACACATTCTTTCGTCGGATTACTTCGGTCGTTCTCGGCATGCATCGGTCGGGAGCGGAACTATTCATTATACACAGAATAATTTCGACCCCAACTGACGTCATTTGACGAAAGCAAGAATTTTGAAATGGCGGATTATAGGTATTCTACCTTAATCACAACGGGCAGTGAAACATTATTGGCCCCTGAGATATCTTTTGCTGCCTAGACCTTTTTATGCGGTACCCCTTATTGATAGAAACTTGTATTCATTTTGGTTAAAGAATGAACTGAAATGTTATTATGAAAGAATTCATCATTCCAAAGGCATTCACCAAGCCAATTCTCCGAATTTGTTTGGTTTTAAATTTTTATTTACGAAATGAATATAATAAATTCTGTGAGTAAATCCAAAGTAATCATCTCCCCTTAATTATCAATTTTACATTGAAATTAAAATTATATAAATGAATTGAGGCAAATTAGAAATTCAACCCATAAACAGTTCTCATGATATAAACCTTGCTTTTATAACGACATTTGTTCTGTTAAAAATTTGACTTAGTTATGCTGACTTTTTTTTTATCCATCAGGGGTGGAATACCTTAAATGGTCCTTCTGCATTTTGGACGTAGATGTTATGCTCGTATACTATGAAGATGATTCTTGGCCATCGGATGTGCACTACCTTAGTATGATTTATCTAGAAAACGTCTAAATAAGTTCAGTCCTTATGCGGTAGATATCAAAACTGTTGCAACACTTATAATTGGATCTAAATACGATATAACTCGTACATATTGATTCCCTGTATACAGGCTCAAAGAACTTAAATACAAACTCGCTTTGCTTTCATACGACTAGTACCCAGTGTGTATCATACAATAGCAGGGCCTACAGCTGGGTAGCGTTAACTAAACATTTCACGCTAATAAGAATTTTATGTGAATTCAAAACAACATTCCCCCTTATTTCAATTTTGAGATATGTAATAGTGTAGAGTAACGCATCCTTGCAATTATCTCTCCGAGACGCTTCCAATGACGTGTCACATTGCAATAAAGTACATTTATTGAAGATATCATCCACGTTTATCAGTTCTGACATTTGCAAACAGTTTCCTTAAATTGTTCATTAATTTAGTACCCCGTTGTGCAGTTAAAAAGAATTCAGATTTATGTGGTCTTTTATGTTTAGCGGTCATATTTTTGAGATGATGTTATGTTGCAGATTAACTATTTTGAGGATCCAGTATGCAAATAGTTCTGAGACTATGTGGTCTTTCAAGTGAAGTGTTCATATTTTTGAGATGATGTTACAGTGAGGATTTACTATATTGAGGATTTAATTTGAAAATAGTTTTGAGACTATGTGGTCTTTTATGTGAAGTGTTCATATTTTTGAGATGATGTTACAGTGAGGTTTTACTATATTGAGGATTCAGTTTGAAAATAGTTTTGAGACTATGTGGTCTTTTATGTGAAGTGTTCATATTTTTGAGATGATGTTACAGTGAGGATTTACTATATTGAGAATTCAGTTTGAAAATAGTTTTTAGACTGTGTGGTCTTTCAAGTGAAGTGGTCATATTTTTGAGATGATGTTACAGTGAGGATTTACTATATTGAGGATTCAGTTTGAAAATAGTTTTGAGACTATGTGGTCTTTTATGTGAAGTGTTCATATTTTTGAGATGATGTTACAGTGAGGATTTACTATATTGATGATTCAGTTAGAAAATAGTTTTGAGACTGTGTGGTCTTTCAAGTGAAGTGGTCATATTTCTGAGATGATGTTACGTTGAGGATTTACTTTATTGATGATTCAGTTTGAAAATAGTTTTGAGACTGTGTGGTCTTTTATGTGAAGTGGTCATATTTTAGAGATGATGTTACAGTGAGGATTTACTATATTGAGGATTCAGTTAGAAAATAGTTTTGAGACTGTGTGGTCTTTCAAGTGAAGTGGTCATATTTTTGAGATGATGTTACAGTGAGGATTTACTATATTGAGGATTCAGTTTGAAAATAGTTTTGAGACTATGTGGTCTTTTATGTGAAGTGTTCATATTTTTGAGATGATGTTACGTTGAGGATTTTCTATATTGAGGATTCAGTTAGAAAATAGTTTTGAGACTGTGTGGTCTTTCAAGTGAAGTGTTCATAGTTTTGAGATGATGTTACAGTGAGGATTTACTATACATGTATTGAGGATTCAGTTTGAAAATAGTTTTGAGACTATGTGGTCTTTTATGTGAAGTGTTCATATTTTTGAGATGATGTTACAGTGAGGATTTACTATATTGAGGATTCAGTTAGAAAATAGTTTTGAGACTATGTGGTCTTTTATGTGAAGTGTTCATATTTTTGAGATGATGTTACAGTGAGGATTTACTATATTGAGGATTCAGTTAGAAAATAGTTTTGAGAATATTTGGTCTTTTATGTGAAGTGTTCATATTTTTGAGATGATGTTACAGTGAGGATTTACTATATTGAGGATTCAGTTAGAAAATAGTTTTGAGACTATGTGGTCTTTTATGTGAAGTGTTCATATTTTTGAGATGATGTTACAGTGAGGATTTACTATATTGAGGATTCAGTTAGAAAATAGTTTTGAGACTATGTGGTCTTTTATGTGAAGTGTTCATATTTTTGAGATGATGTTACAGTGAGGATTTACTATATTTAGGATTAAGAGTGACACTACAGCAGGTCCTATTCTCCTGTAAAGGATTTGCAATACCTTCAAGGATGTTGGGAAATCTTCTTAACAACCCATTGCCAAACAATAACGACATTTGACCAGTTCGTTGCAGACGACTCTTGAAAACATGGTGGGAAAGAAGAAATTGCTCTTAACGATTAATTTCTCCTTTTCCTACAACGTTTTCTGTCCTTTAAGATATTTTTTTCAATTCCATCACATTTTGAAATTTCGTCTGCAAACTTCCAATTTGGGACAGTCGAAAATTTGGCATTTGGTAAAGGGTTAAGCCCTATAGGCGTGTTGTTCCTCTCTATACTTATAGTTAGTCATCCGGGTTCAAATGTCATAGTACTTAGAATATTGTAGACAAATCAAATCTGGTAAACTTCCATTTCTGACCATTGTCAAATAACTTCTTGAATAAGTTTTGCAGAAACTATGGTACAATCTAGATTATTCCATTAATTGATGACATGATAAGAAAATGAGTTTTTTTCAAGAACTTTTATTGCCTCTTGGTTTCTATAAGGATTAGTCTTGCACTGAACCCTTAAGAAAAAGCAAATTAGGAAATTTGCATAAAACTGAAGTGGTTTAACGCCGTTTTAACGGTATTTGAGTCATTCTATGGCTTTCTTGGGTTTGACCTATTACCAAACAATAACGGCATTTAACCACTTTGTTTTTTATATTGGTTTTACATCACATCAACACTATTTCAGTTACGTAGCGATGCGCGACTTTTAATGATGGAGGAAGACCCAATACTCAACTACCCATAGGGGCTGGTCAAGGTGGGTAGAACCATCGGCATTCCGTAAGTCAGTCGGGAGACTGCCTCTCATGAAAATGCGTATCCCTCTCAGGATTTGAACCCACGCGGAGGGGCTAACCACTTTGTTGAAGACATCCCTGGAAAATATAGTGGGAAAAGAAAAATTGCTCATGACGAGCAGTTTTCCTTTTCCCACAATGTTTTCTGCCCTATTAGAAGACTAGTTTTCAATTTCATCACATTGTGAAATGTCGTGTGCCAACTCTTTAAATATTGGAGTCGGAAATTTGGTGTTTGGTAAAGGGTTAAACAGCACTTGGCAGAGCTCTGCAGTGTATTTTTCGCTATAATCTACAAAATAACCTTTCTTAGTCATAAATAACAAACCAAATATACTGTTTAACAAAATGTATTCAGGAACTGAATCATATAAATTAAGCTTAATAAATTTCAAAATAAAATCAATCACTTAAACAAAGCCATAACGGCATTTACAGCTGGCTCATTTTCTTCTTGATGTGAATGGTAGCTAGAGATACCTTAAACCCGAATAGTACTTGAACCGACTTCATGCTTATACAAACAGGCTTGATCCAGGCCAGCTGCCAAGTAAATTAGCAGCTGGCCTGTTATCTAACCTGTTTGCTTCTCTGAGTATCGTACCGTATCAAAATTAAGCAAGGTTTTGAGAAGCAAATAACACAAAAAATTTTTTCTAGAAAATTACCCAGCAGTCTTAGCGTTAAAGGGAGTCTTAGGGTTAAAGGGAATATTTTTTAAAAAACCCATCATGACAAAAGGAGAATTTCCCTATTTTTATGTTGAAACAATAAGTTTCAACTTTTACCCAAATTTGTCATGTTTGTTTCATTGGTAGAGGACAGTGGTCCAGGGTCAGGGCGTCGACCTTAGGGACACAAGGGTCATCGGTTCGAATCTGTGAGTAGCAGGATCCTTCTCCTTGCAACCATTTGTTAATTTACATTCAATGCAATCACTCCAGATTCTGCTTCTTGGATACTTCGCCAGTTCTTACACCAAGTCTTTATAAATGAAAAGCCACAAGTTGGTTCCCCTAAGAACAGGAATCAAACCTACAATCCTTGTGTGACAAAGATAACGTTCCTTCCTAGGATCATAGTCTTCCTAGGGCCTGGTACATGTATCAAGTAATGTCTCAAATCTGACAGGACTTATTCTTTTTGTTCATCTAAAGGTCTCTTTACTCATGTACATTACTCATGTACAATGTATTAAGCTGTGAATTTATTCTTTGAAAAGTATTACTCACTTATCTATGTTTGTACTAATTAACATTATACTAGTCACCATAAATCATAACAAAGATGTAGAATATGTTAATCCATTACCAAACAATAACAACATTTGACCAGTTTGTTGCAGACGACTCTGAAAAACATGGTGGGAAAAGGAGAATTTCTCCTTTTCCAACAATGTTTTCTGCCCTATCAGAAGATCGTTTTTTCAATTTCATCACATTCTAACATGTCGTCTGCAAACTCTTTCAATTTGGGACAGTAAAAAATTTGGTGTTTGGTACAGAGAGTTTTATCAACAGTTCCTTTTGTTTAAAAGAAACAACTCTCCATTTTGTCACAATGGTTTCTATGCCATGTCATAAAAAGGTTACTTCATTCATTTCTTTTGTTGCTTATGTAGGGGTGTTATTAATTTTCAAAGTAAGAGGCCAACTTTTGATTTTAGGAGGCCCGTGAAGCAAACAAAAATTAGTTGTTATAACTACTACCTATGACCACATATCATTTTTGTTGATGTTTGAGCCGACCAAAAAGTCGTCATTTGAAGTGGTCAAATTGGTCGGCATCTGGTTCTTAATGACAACCCTGCTTATGCCTTATTGAATGACCCAGTTCAACTTCTCACACTTTGAAACTATGATCACAAACTTGCCTTAATCCTACTCTTTCAGCCACATTGATTTCTTTTTATTTTTGGTTGTTGTGTTTTTCCAAAATGGGACAACATACTCTTTATGCCGTAACCCTCTCCCAAATAATAACTACATTTGACTACTTTGTTGCAGACGCCTTTAGAAAACATTGTGGGAAAAGGAGAAATTGCTCATAACGAGTAATTTTTCATTTTCCCACAAGGTTTCCTGCTCTATTTGAAGAAAATTTTTCAAATTTCATCACATTTTGAAATGTTGTCTGCAAACTCTTTGAATTTGGGACAGTCCAAAATGTGTTGTTTGGTAAAGGGTTAATGCTGAATCCAACTCTCTCTCGCTCCCACCAGGTATGTTTCAAGATTCAATTTCCATCAATCTATCTTATCACCACAAGACATTGTTTGTCATAAAGCTAAATCTTCTAGATAATTATTTACGAGTTCCACAAATTTATCTTTCTTCTCATAATGCACCCAATGTCAGGCTCCCGATACATAATCGATCTTTGCTGACGGAAATAGAGACTTTATTTATGGATAATCATCGTTTCTGCAAATAAAAAGCACATTATCAGGTGAGCAAAGATTAACTTATATTCCCCCCATATTGAAGTTTGTGACGGGTCCAAATTTAGAGCCACAACAGACACCAACAAATTTCTAAATGGTATTAGGTAAAAACTACTGTGACAAAAAAGATGAAATGCTCATTGGAAGGAATTTTATCCTTTTCAAACAATGACTTTTCAAGTTGCCAGTAGCCGGTGCAGTAAAATGAGGTATCATGGAGAAAGTACAAGACATATTCTAAAAGCATAATTGTTTTAAAAAATGTAAACTAAAATAAAGAATATAGTATGAGAAGGGGCCTCTGTGGCCTTGTGGTTAGTGTACTAATCTTGAAATCATGACCCCTCTCCACATGAGTTCAAATCCTGGTGAAAAATAAATACCTTCAAATAAGACGTGTATTAGGAAGCAATTATGCTGCAGAATGCCTTTTTAAAAGTTTTGTTATACCCTAGGCTAAATCAATATCATTTTTAAGAGCATGGCTAATGTTTGTGAGAGGAAAAAACTGACAGGAAGGTTTTTTTTTTTTTTCATATGGGTTTTACATCACATCAACATTATTTCAGTTATGTAGCGATGCCCGACTCTTAATGATGGAGGAAGACCCCATACTCAACTGCTCATAAGGGCTGGTCAAGGCGGGTAGAACCATCGGCATTCCGTAAGTCAGTCGGGAGACTGCCTCTCATGAAAATCCATATCCCTCTCAGGATTTGAACCCACGCGGAGAAGGGCCTTGTGATTTCAAGTCCTGTACTCTAACCACTAGGCCACGGAGGCCCCGACAGGAAGGTACAAAATCATTTACATAACAATGAATTTTAGACAGTAAGGTTTAAAGCAGATTACAATGATGATACTTTTTATGCAAGTATGCATCAATAACCCATTGAATCAACTACATTTAGTCCTCATTGCTATTTGCTTTCTTCTCAATCTCCTTCATAGAGTATGTCTAGTGATATATAAATGAACAGAAATCTACTTCAGAATCAAATGCATCTGTATGTGTTTTTTTTTCTTTCTTTATAGAGTCAGTGTTAATGCATCACAACCTTCTCTGTTTGTTATTATTTGTCCTCTGTTGAACAGAGTTAAAGTGTTAGAAATCTTTTATTCATCTAAAGGTAGGGAATAACAGAATCATACTCTACTTACATCACACAAGGGTTGTGGGTTCGAATCCCGTGAGAAGTGGGTTCTGACTTGCGACCTTTCATTAATCCACACTTGGAGTGAGTTTTGTTTATGACCCAGGTAGCAGAATCAAGAGAGACTAGTCTAAGTTGTAAGAACTTGTTTCACAATTGATGTAAAATAAATAAGCTTAAACTTGACAGAATGATATTCTACTTACTTTAAATGATCTGATTTAGACCCAGCAATAAAATAGGTCTTTCCTTCATACTTTATATCATCACTAAACTTTGGAAAAGAAGCCAGCATCCTATAATTGTTGCAGATCGCATCCAAATTCAACATCCAGCCATATTTCTTTCCCTTAATTATCAAGTTCTGAGCTAAAAACTGGGCAACAAGCATATCCTGAAAAAAACAATAAGAACAATAAATTAACATGCCATTCCAGACAAACATAGGGATAATTTGTTATTTTCATTTGAGGTATTTTGTAACAGGATTCCTGAGGGAGATCTTTCATACTTTCATGAGCACTTTAGGACCAGTGTAAAATGGGCAAAGCACCATGCCTATCTTTCATATTATATCAAAACATCACAAACAATTAATTCTTTTATTTTCATTTTTTACCTATCAATCACTTAAGTGTAGAATATCTTAACTTCTTTATTGTTTCTGTTTATATATAAGGTTGAACGTTGGGTCAACAGTATTTCATTTTTTCCACAGCTTTCCTGGATTTCACCAGTACTAAGCAGGGCTCTGCAGTGTCTTGCCCAAGGACACTCCAACACAAAATCACATTGCAGCTGGTGATAATTGAACCCTGGACCCCTGTGTCAAAAGACCTTCACCTAAACCACTTGGCCAGAGAGGACCCTAATTTCTTGCTGCAATTCCTGTGTTGTGGGTTAACACTAGGAACATCTCAACAAAAGAACTTTAGCTCATGGGAAATAATTCCCTAAGTAAAACATTTCTTGTGCATATCAAACAAGTGGGATAGAATGAGCTTGTATTTACCCATGTAATGTTCATGAAGGGAATATTTCCCATAAACAATCAAACTGTTCATTAAATTATATATAACATATTATCCTGTCATCAGTGCTATTTTCGGACTGTTTTCTAAGTGCCGTATAACATTTGTGATATCCCGCAATAACCATATAAAACTCATGCACATGACGAATCATGATGTCATATGGGAAGTCAAGATATGATGTCATGAAAACCTCAATTTCTTCTCGTTTACTATCATCTGATATTGATTCTAAAAGGTTTAACTTTTTTGTTGGCTTTTTTTTTTACGGCTCGCCCTATAACATCTCCTCTTCACAACATCAACAATCTATTCTAAATTACTATCAAAATGTCAAAACAGACCATTACAGCTTAATTCGTGCAAATGTCTATCGCAAGTTAATTACAATACATTGACCTGTTGCACTATGCATTTGGGCATAAAACAGGGAACCAGACATTTCATAATTCGTAAGTTACAAATCATTTCTCGGTGGGAGTTATTTCTAAATTAACCCTTATAGTGCTAGAACCGACTTCATGCTAATACAAACAGGTTAGATCCAGTCCAGCCACCAAGTAAATTGGTAGCTGGCCTGTGATCTAACCCGTTTGCTTCCCTGAGTATCTCTCCTCAACAAAATTAAGCAGATATTTAAGGTTTTGGAAAGCAGACGACACAAAAATATATTTTTAGAAAATTACCCAGCATTCTTAAGGTTAAAATTGTATAATTCCTTGCCAAAAATGTAATACATAAATGAAAATTGTTTGAAATGAAGTTAAACAACAAACAAAAGGCCCCCCTTTGTTCCAATCACCTGTCCTGTGTCGTCGAGTATTTTACGGATCACATCTTCCCGAACTTGTGACATTGGTTTGGAGAGTCCCATTTCCTGGAACATTGAGCTGATCTCCAGCATTTTGCTGATGTACACGGGAGTCATTGACGTGGTGGCGCTGTCGGATGGGGAAACGTCAACCACAATGAGCCCCGATACTCGCTCTGGCTGAAATAATAAGCAAAAAAGATTTAAATATATATTGAATTTGAGGTAGAATACCCATAATCCACTAACTTGAAACATATTCTTTTGTCGGATTACTTAAGTCATTCTTGGTATACATCTGTCCGAGCCAGAACTATTCAAATTGAACTGAATAGTTCCGCTCTGAATCATGTATAGAGTGTTAAATCCTTAACTAGCACATGCACATTTGTGAGACCTCTAACCATGCTGCAGGTTTTTTCACCAATCAATATCTACATCACAATATACCAGAAAAAGTGCCCACAGTTTAACTGAAAAGCGTCATAAACTGTGATAGACCCCTCATCTTATTTCTGACCTCTCCATGTGGAATCATATTGCAAAAGGGGTATAATTTGAACTATTATGAGGGACAGTCTCCCAGCAAATTTACGGAATGCAAATGGTTCTACTTGTCTTGACCAGCCTTTGAGAGTTATTAACCTCTAGGTTTTCTGCAATTGATAATGGACCAGTTGCTAAAAGAAATTGTTTTTCAAACAAATAGCTAAAGCGGTTGACCAATGAAATTGTGCACACTTCTCCAACAAATTATTGTGGATATATTGGTTTAAAATACTCTTTTTTCCGGGGTTCAGTGCAAGACTATTGTAAGTCCTTCAAAAAACTTAAGGACATACTTTAGTCTTGCACTGAACACTTCCAAAAACTTCCGACAAATGTCAGGAACAGGGTTTTCTTGACTGGTCAATCAACAGAGCATCTGAAAATAACTAAAACACTGTTGACATGTTGTTAAAAGGACTATCTTACTGTTTTGGATTTGAACTTTATAAAGTAAAATAATCTGCTACCGATAAGATGATCACATAGATTTCTAAAATAACAAAAGGTTATATCATTGACAGCTTCCCAAACCCACTTATAACTGCTCAAAAAAGATAATAGATCCTTTGTATTGCAGATATTGCAAACTGTTTAAAAATGTTTAATTTTTTTTTGTGTGTGTATTTCAAAACAACAAGCTAAACTTATAATAAGAGGATCTATTACTAGATACCATCTTCATATGGGTCTTCAGAAACACTTAACCGTTCCTGTCACAAGACGTGAGCAAGGCGCGAGAAGGAATTCCTGCGTTTATTTATAAAACAAATTTCCTATAGAAGCACTAACAGGCGCGAAGGCTCACTTCACATTATTAAATAAATTCATAGGATTTCAGGAATTAAGAAGTAAAGAAATGGACAAATGGGCATTGGTTTAATGAAAAATTAATATCACATGTTAAATGTTTATTACTTCTAGATCACAAATCTCTGAGTTAATCCTTTAACCAATTACCAAACAATATCGACATTTGACCAGTGTGTTGCAAACAACTCTAGAAAACATAGTGGGAAAAGGAGAAATTGCTCTTAACAAGCAATTTCTCCTTTTCCCACAATGTTTTCTGCCCTATCAAAAGATTATATTTCAATTTCATCACATTTTGGAATGTTGTCTGCAAACTCTTTCAATTTGGGACAGTTGAAAATTTGGTGTTTGATGAAGGATTAAAGCAAAGCCAGCAAGACCTACCTTGGTTAATGCTGTGACCATGCATGCTTTCCCTCCCATACTATGACCCATTAACACAGCCTGTTCTATGTCCTCTTTATCCATTAAGTTAATGATGTCGTCTCGCATGACAAGATAGTCCATCTCCTCTGTATGGGGACTCTCTCCATGATTTCTCGTGTCTATCGAATATATCTGTGGTGTAAAAAATGTTTGTCTTCTTCCTTAACCCTTTACCTTTGGCTCAAGTTTCTTTTGTTCTAACACTTGCACCAAATTCAAAACGTTTGAGCCAAATTCAATAAGATTGAGCCAAAAAAGTCAAAAAATTTGTAAAAGGGGAAATCCATCATCACAGAGCTATCAATATTGATTCTAAGGAAATTTTCAAGTGTTCGATTGTTCTGTCTATTTCTAAGAGCTGTTTTCTTCAGGTTCTGTCACCTTTCACACTCAACAGTTGAAACAGGGCATAGCAGGAAATCTTTTCCTCTTTTAAAATCATTACCTTCAATAATTCTCCACTTTGTGTGATTTTCACTAGTGGTACATTAAATATGACATGTGACAAAATATGCCCAAAAATGATTTATCATTGAATGAACGTGATAATTCTAAGAAAAGGAACTGTGACAATAATTCTAAGAAAAGGAATCGTGACAATAATTCCAAACAAGATTATTAACCTTCAGGGTTTCATCAATTTAAACTAAGAAAAATATTTTGAATATGCCACACACTGAGTTGCTAATACCTTTGTATTTGATACTTTTGTCTTATCCAAATTTTTCAAACATTTTAGAAGAAAAATAATTCATTATTGATAAAAGACTTGTGCAGCAAAACGATCTACCTTGAAACAAGAAAAATGCATTGTCACCTACAAACAGAGATTCACCAAGGGTCGATCTTGATCTATACTTGACAGTTACCCAAATCTCAAATTTTCCCAAGAAATGCTCCAGTTGACCATTCAACGCAAAGCTCCAAAATGTTAATTCATAATATTAAATCAATGAATGTATCTTTAAGACTTCAGACTTAAACAAACAAATTTACAAGTGCACAAAAAAAATTCCTTTTGATAGCTCTTATTGTAAAAACTTCTTTGACAAACATTGGGATGGGGTTTTGTCAAATGGTCAGTAACTTTTCGTCAAGCCATACTCTGGGCATTTCCCCAATACACACCATGATAGTGTTTCACTTTACATCTTAAGCTAGGAGTTTCTGTAAGATCAGATTCACTTTCCCTATCATTTCAATATAAAGCAAAGCAAAGGAGAGGAGCTTTATAAGCTTTTAGCTTCTGCTCCAATCCGCTTCACTAAATTGTTTGTAATGTATATATAATGGCAGTGATTTTTTTCTAACTTAAATCAATGTTGTTTTTTTACCAAAACTTAAAAATCAATGGGTTTTTCTATAAAAAAGATGATTAAAATGAATGAAAGAAATGAGTTTTGGGGAAATTTTATGAGATTTTTTGGGCCAAAAATTATCACTGATAATTGTGTCTATTGCTTGAATAAAATATGTTTAAACTAAGCGAAAGCAATACTGTAAGCAAACAAGTCAATTACTTTTCTTCCAGTCTGTCCGAAGATTTTGGCCAAGTGTTGCCAGTTGGTTTTTTGTCCCATCATCCCATGTTGTATAATCAGTGGATGTAGATATTCTGTGTCGTCTTGCTTTTTCTCATAGGAGTAGTACATCAATTCCACTGCCCGGCTTGATAACGAGAAAAGTATCATTTGCTTAACCCTCTCCCAAACAAAAAATTTTTTGACTGTCCCAAATTGAAAGAGTTTGCGGACGACATTTCAAAATGTGATGAAATCGAACAATATTCTTCAGAAAGAGCAGAAAACCGTGTGGGAAAAGGAAAAATTGCTCGTTACGAGCAATTTCTCCTTTTCCCACAATGTTTTCAAAAGTCGTCTGCAACAAAAGCGTCAAATGTTGTTATTGTTTGGGAAAGGGCTTAAGTGACTCAGATCTCACAGATTGAACTTTTGATTTTTTTTTCAAATAAAATGTCATTTCAGTATAGAATGTCCAAACATATCTATAGTTATAGAGAAAAATATCAATTGTTTAATTAAAGTGACTATTTCACAGAATGAGATTTAAAAAAAAATTACGAGTGAAATGTCCTACAGTCAAACTTGTGTTATAAGGCCATCCTATGGGACAGAGTAAATTGGCTGTTTAAGACAGGTTGGCTGCTTAACGCAAATTGATTTACACTATAAATCTAACAATGGGACTTTCTGTAGTGGCTGTTTAAGACAGGTTGGCTGCTTAAAAGGGTGGCTGCTTAACACAAGTTAGACTGTATTTGGATAAAATGTCAAAACATATCTATATAGTTACATGGAACAAGCGTAATTATGATCACTTACTTACCCTTATCATAACTGTTTGGTAAAGATCTAACACATTTATCTTGCAGAGACAATAAACTGTTTAAACAGTTTATTTCGTAAACAATGCTCTGTTATTTCTTCCTATGAAGTCATCAAAATGGGAAAGAGCATAATTATGGAATTCAGGCTTCAATATAGCTCTCATCATATGAAACTAACAAGATTTGTCAGAGAGCATCCATGACTATTTATATTTTTCCATTTGAATACAAGA
>OX401411.1:32810883-32891473 GCA_947846245.1 Cerastoderma edule
ATTT
The DNA here is from genome assembly GCA_947846245.1 of Cerastoderma edule. NCBI lineage: Eukaryota > Metazoa > Mollusca > Bivalvia > Cardiida > Cardiidae > Cerastoderma > Cerastoderma edule. The sequence continues at coordinate 32,810,888 of OX401411.1, forward strand.
GCCAATCTTTATTAACCCTTTCCCAAACAACAAATTTTCGCCTGTCCCTAATTGAAAGAGTTTGCAGAGGACATTTCAAAATGTGATGGAATTAGAAAACAATCTTCTGATAGGACAGAAAACATTGTGGGAAAAGTAGAAATTGCTCGTCACGTGCAATTTCTCCTTTTCCCACAATGTTTTCTAAAGTCGTCTGCAACAAAGTGGTCCATTATCGTTATTGTTTGGAAAAGGGTTAAGGGAGATATACCTTAGCATAGGTTTTGATTGCTGGAAAGACTCTGAGAACAATATACAATATGTCGACTGCAGTGGATGAATGGATGCACTGTAACCACAGTGTTTTATAGACTGCATTGGGGAGAAACATCTGCTGCCTTGTGTAATAATAAACCTTATCACCAGTTTTGTCTGCATGCATATGAGCAGCTAAAACTAAAAGTTACAAAGCATTTTTTAAAAAGACAGAGACATATCTATGTCTCTGTAAAGAGATTTGGAACTTTCTCAGGTTGAACAAATTGTGTTGTTGTCACAACAATTTAAAGCCTTACTTGCGCTCATTTACACTTAAATTGTTAAGTTCTTGAATAATTGAAAATTAACTAAAAAGTAGGGATGGGAACGAATAGTGAAATCACTATTCGAATATTCGACTAGAACTATTCGAATATATTCGAATATTCGATTTTAGAATTCGTTTTGATGTCCGAATGTCTGCATGTCCGAATACTAGTACACTAGTCCTCTGTTCAAACCTTTTGTGTATAGCCGATGGGAGCCGATATCTGTATACATGTACGTGCATTCAATATCAAAGCAGTAATAACCATTATTTCGTTTTTTATCAACATACAACTTTTCCAGACGGATGGATGCTTGTCATTCAAGTGATTCAGTAGGTTGGATGTTGTATTCTTGAATACAAAGTCCTGGTTACACAGGTTACAGGTCGCCTTCGACTTGTCGGCAGAACGAGTAAAGTAATTCCAGACACGCGATGGAGACATTGTGATGTTTATCGAATAGATGTAGAAATTAGAATGAAGATGACAAATTATTCTGAAGAAAAATATACTTTCTAACACATCATTTGATTGGTCTTCGTGCATAAGCAATCATGATTACGATTAGTTATTGAAAGAGTAATTGTTTAATTTCACGACAAACAAGTTACGTGATTGGTTGACACTGACAATTGTCAATAAGCGTGATTGACTTGTTTTGGATAATAAGGGGCAAGTCCAGATCATTAAGATGTTAGATTTAGCGGCTTAAAATCGACAATTTTCACACTTAGGAATTAATCGTTTTGCAAACTGTCAAAAGATGTGGTAATTTGTCACAGGTGTTTTACTGTGTGACATACGTTGTAAAAACATCGTAACTGCACCTGGGAGCTAGGCACGTTCTTCGATATTTCGGATAGGATTAGAGGAAGAAAATGAAAATAAAACAACATTATTTTTGAATAAAATTTATGGTAAACATACAGTAATATGGGTTCATTAAAATCGAATATTCGAATACTATTTTGCTATTCGAATATTCGACCCACTATTCGAATATTCGAATATTCGAATATTCGTTCCCATCCCTACTAAAAAGTAATTTAAATGCCCTTTTACAGAGGAATTGATACTGTAACACGTTGACGTGATGCTTTTAAAAAGGTGAATACTTTAACATTTGTTTACAATTAGCGATAGAATAAGGATAGCCGAGAAACGTTGGGAGCAATTAAAACACAAGAAATTCATTTTGTCACAGTGACATGTAAACCACATAAAGGGTTCGGCATAAGACCCTTGTTATCTTAATTCCTCAGAGAGTAACAGTTATCTTTCATTTTTATTGACTCTTATAGTACTGGAACCGACTTCGTGCTCATGCAAACAGGTTGGATCCAGGCCAGCCACCAAGTAAATTGGCAGCTGGCATGTGACCTAACCTGTTTGCTACTTAGATTATCTTTCCTCATCAAAATTAAGTAAAAATTTAAAGTTTTGAAAAGCCGATGACACAAAAATCTGAATCTTGAAAATTACCCAGCATCCTTAGGGTCAATAATTCTCCTCTGCTGTTGCCTTATTTTCCATTTGGAATTTATCATAAAATATGCCATGCAAGGGAAGGGTTTAACCCTTTACGAAACACCAAATTTTCGGCTGTCCCAAATTGAAAGAGTTTGCAGACGACATTTCTAAATGTGACGAAATTTGGAAAAAAATCCTCTTATAGGGCAGAAAACATTGTGGGAAAAGGAGTAATTGCTCGTCACAACCAATTTCTCCTTTTCCCACAATGATTTCCAGAGTTGTCTGCAGCAAAGTGGTTAAATGTCGTTATTGTTTGGTGATGGGTTAAGAGATATATTTTGTAGCTTTCGTTAGTAGGCATGGTAATCCCTGACATTTCTGTTATTGCCTCTATCTATGATAAAGTATGATTAACTTTATTGATCCCCCCACACTCATACACACACACCCCCACCCCCAAACATTAATGTATCTGGGAACTTCTCTGCAAGACTGACCTTATAGTCCTTCACAAAATGTAGATCACAAAGTGTAGTCTTACGCTAAAGTCTGTTTGTGCACATGATCTATTTATTTACGACGCTTTATACTTGATCCGGGGTCCTCCGTGGCCTAGTGGTTAGAGTACAGAACTTGGAATTACAGAGCCCCTCTCCGAGGTGGGGCTCAAACCCTGGCAGCAACTACAGGCAAAAACATACCAACCATGCCAACTTTGCTTTGAAATCATGGGGAGAAATCATTGAGACATAATAAGAGAGTGTAATTATTATGAACAGAACAGAGCAGATTTTTATTTTACGACTTGCACATAGTACATCATCATACATACGTAGCATGAAAAACAAATATATCACATGGTGTACGAAAAAAGATACATATCATGAGGATGAATTCAAAAGAAAAAAACAACAACAACTATACACTTGAATTTCTGAGTGAAAAGGCTTCCTTTGCATATTTTGCAACTCTAAATAATGTATTTTTATCTGGTGATTTCATGAGTTCAAAAAAATTAAACATATTTGGTCTGATATAGTAAAATGTCTTCAAATACTTTTTCCATTGATAATTAAAACAAATACATACACAAATAAAGTGAAATCCACCTTCAATGTCATTTGAAACACAACATAAAAAATATCGTTCATTTCTATTGTGAGCAATTTCTTCTTCTGTTACAATGGATTTCTAATCTTTAATATTGCTTGTAAACTTGTTTATTGTGAGCAATAACTGCCTTTTGTCACAATTGTTTCTAATCTTTATTACTGCTTGTAAAAAATTGTTTGTGACGTCCTCTGCTACATATAAAAATGTCTATATTATTGCAAAGGGATAGACCATTGCAAACAGCAAGAAAATGCAGCCTCACGATAGTCTCTAAAGAGATATATTTTTATTGATTTTATTTTGTTGTTGTCATTCAGAGCAGAAATTAGGTCAGTGCTAGTGAATATAAACATAGTGCCTTATTGGTAGATTCTGATTGGTCCAATCTATTCACCCATTTTGAAAATTTGCGATGGGTCCAAATTGAAAGCAACTGTTATAGCAGATGACAATAAACAAAAGCCATGATGATAAATAAAAAACAATTTTTCTTTATGATTTGGGTTGGAACCTTTGTAATAAAAGAAGAAATTGCTCATTCAAGCAATTTCTTCTCTTATCACAATGATTTCCAAAGTCTGATTTTGCAGATGCTTCAATCCTTTCCCAAACAATAACGACATATTACCACTTTGCTGCAGACGACTCTGGAAAACACTGTGGGAAAGGAAGAAATTACTCGCAATGAGCAATTTCTCCTTTTCCCGCAATGTTTTCTACCCTATCAGAAGATTATCCTCAAGTTTCATCCCATTTTGAAATGTCGTCTGTAAATTCTTTGAATTTGGGACAGCTGAACATTTGGCGTTTGGTAAAGGGTTAAAGTGTGGTAATATTGAGTATAGGGCAGACCCATTGCTCTTGTGAGAGGGGTCTTGCAGCAGAGTTTGGATTGATTCTGGAGAATTGAGCTCAGTATACGCCTAGTCCTTCTTAAAGAGATCTTGTAAATGGTCCAAATTCAAAGGGAGCCGAAGCAGCAGACGATGTTTTTGAAAGTATTCCGAATTTATTTTATTTTGTATTTTTTTGGAAGAAACTATTGTGACTAAAGAAGAAATTACTCACCATAAGCAATTTCTTCTTTTGTCACAATTGTTTCTGGAGTCTTTGCTGTGGGTGTGACATAATTGGTACGAGTGAATGAAAAGAGTTATGAAATATCAACCTTGGGGTCAATATTGAGCCAGCATTGGGTTCGTTCACAGTTTTCCGATACTGGAGAGTGGGTCTAGTGAAGGAAAGGTGGCGATGTTATTGTTTTGGTGTGGATTAAATTGCAGCAGTCTTCTGGATCAATATCTCGGTGAGTTTTTAACCCATTTGTCGGCTCGTTTTAATTTCAAACCATATGTGGTGAAAGGACTTTCTAATTGGGTTGCAAGGGTGTATTTGTATTTGTAACATATGTCATCATACATGATTTTGACAAACAGGTGTTTAGTTAAGATAGGAGTTTCTGTATATGCACTTCTTTATTTTCTCTAAGGCTTTATGAGCAATTTTTCCTTTTTCCACTATGTTTTCTACCCTACCAGAAGATTATTTTTCAATTTCATCACATTTTGAAATGTTGTCTGCAAACTCTTTCAATTTGGGACAGTTGAACATTTGGTGTTTGGTAAAGAGTTAACTGAGAGTAGGGGGCCTCTGTGGCAGTAGTGGTTAGAGTACAGGATACCGTTTTACTAAACAACTTACGGAAAATATTTGCGGAAGTCATAATTGATAAACATGGATAGTATCTTCAATGAAAGTATAATATTGCAATGGGACACGTCATTGGAAGCGTCTCGGAGAGACTTTGCGACTTTGCAATATTTCTTGGCCAAATATTGATGAAAGAGGAACTGTTGTTTTAGACGTACGGAAATCTTAAGCGTAAACTGTTTAGTAAAACGGTACCCTGGGAAATCTCTGTGTGGATGTTCATTAGAGGTGGTCTCCCGACTAAGGGAATGCCGAAGAATATACCTGGCTTGACCAGCCCTTATGGGCAGTTGAGAATGGGAACTTCCTCCATCATTAAGAGTTGCGTATAGCAAAATAACTGAAATAATGTTGATGTGATTAAAAAACCGTTAAAATAAGACAATAAAATGAATAACGGAGAGTAATCATTAATATAATCTTATGAATAAAAAAGCTATTTTCCAAACGATTATTTAAATGCTGCAATGAAAAGATGGCAATTAAAGCATATACATATACTGAGCATACCCACAGATTTTGATGAATGTAGGAAAAAAGACGACCTTTCCTCAAGGTTGTCTTCCTGTTTTTATAACCAAATGTTTAACAACAATCAAACTCCACAAATAAATCCATCGTTTAAAAAAAATTATATATATATATAGGATCATAAAAGGAAAGTATGAAACTAAATGAACTAAGGCATTGGCTCAACTTAATAGTATGGATTTTGTGAAAATCCTTGCATAATGAATATGCCTTGCAATTTCAATACAAAATAAAACTGGGGATTTTGCGGAGAATTGAGAATTGGCTTACTTTGGGGAGAAAATACTCATCTTGTCACAAAACAAGGTTATAATCAAATGATTATTGAAACACTGCATGATAAGGGAAGTGCATGACCAAGAGGTTATGGCGGCAGTTCAAGAGCTTGTGGATCGAGGGTTTGAGTCGCACTGCAGTGTTATTTTTTTCACCAATTGGGAAAGGGTCCGTTGCCGAGGCAATTGGGAAAGGTTGGGTAGTTTCGGTTTGTTTTTCTTAAACAGTTGTAAATTGGAATTTTGGGAATTGTTTTCAAATAATACAAAACTCTGTATGAGTAGCTTATTTCATCTTTAAAACTTGAATTATGGACACTACAGAAAGAGTACAGTAACTTTGTCAATCAATACATTGCTTTGATTCAAAAGTCTGCATTTAATTTCAAACATTCTGTTACAAATAATGTGAGGGGATTTTAACAGCTGAGCAAATTTTAACTACTCAAATGACTATCATAGAATTAAGGTCTAATTACCGGTAACCTGGGAAAAAAATCTTGAATTTGGGAAATTACGAGCAAATTTTCCTTTTTCCACAATGTATTCTGCCCCATCAGAAGATTATTTGCCAATTTTATCACATTTTAAAATGTCGTCTGCAAACTCTTTCAATTTGGGACAGTTGAAAATTTGGTGTTTGCTAAGGGGTTAAATATTAGGATATTAGATAGGGTATATAACAAGAGAAAGGGTCTTTCTGTTTGCATTGTACTTCACTTTGGCTTTATTGAAAGCTTTTATATTCACCAGTGTAAGGGTTGACTTCAATACTTTAATGTGAAGGACTTATTTTAGACTTGCATTGCACCCTCAAATATTGACTTATACGAATATGTAACATTGGCAGATGTTGGCTTAGGAGCAAACGATAGCCCATTGAACTTATTTACGACAAAATGCTTTTATTTTGAATATTGTTCCATATATGTAAATTTCTCTTCACAAACCATTTCTTCCTTAAATGTCATATTGCTATCTGATGTGAATTAAAGTGTTAAATATTGAACTACAAAAAGTAACATGCAATACTTGAAGTTAACATTGATGTCATTGATGATTTTTTTGTAGAAATATTGCGAGAAAAGCAGAGATGGCATACCATAAATCCTATGCATTAATTGTTTCTATTCCAATACCAAGATGCTTGTTCACAGATGAGAACATTTGAAAGTCAAAGTAAAATGTTGTAGGAACATTACAGTTTTTATAATGTTGTTTGATATACAATTAAAAGTAGCTGATGACAGCATAATTAAATTTGGGAAGTGTATATATATCAAGTATGTACAGTCAAAATGTGAAGACCTCAAAAGCGATGTCATGCTTTTGGATAAGAACACATGTTAAGTCACTGTATTCATACTTTTAAGAATTAAAAGTGATCTAATTTTGTTTCCAATGACTATTCTTCAGTGTGCTTTATATAACAGTACAGCTATTGTGTAGGCCAAAAGAAATTAGTTTTTTACTTTATTCTCTCACACTTGTGAACAAGCACCTTTCAGTTTATGTTTTCTAATGTTACTTTTTGTCGTCTTCTGTCACTTTTCAACTTGAACCAAAGGGGCTTCCGTGGCCGAGTGGTAAGAGTACAGAACTTGAAATCACATGGCCGCTCTCCGCGTGGGTTCAAATCCTGAGAGGGGTATGGATTTTCATGAGATGCAGTCTACCCGCCCATTCGGAACACCTTGGCCATTTCTTAAAATATACTCGGAGGTAATGGGGAGCCATTTTTGAAAGTAGGTCAGCAACGAAGGGCATGTCAGTTTGCAGTCGTATCAACTTCGAAATCCCCGGCACAGGCCAAACATTGCCGAAATGAGCCGATTGACAAAATATGAAACAAAGATGTGTTGGTATGATCATTTTTAATGAAAAGGGTAAAAAAAACACTCAATTGTGATATATAACCAATTTTTGTGTATTTAAATACATATTTAGTGCCTGTCTGCATTTTGCGTTATCCGCCGGAATTATTGCGAATTACCCCAGGATTTCTGGTGTATTCTTGTACTGCCTATGAGGTATATCTACCGACTTGTTACGGGATTGCCGAGTAGATACGATTGCTACCCGCCTTGACCAGCCTTTATGGGCAGTTGAGTATGGGGTCTTTCTCCATCATTAATAGTTGGGCATCGCTACATAACTGAAATAATGTTGATGTGATGTAAAACCCATATAAAAAAAATCAACTTGAACCAGTCACAAATTTCCGTATGAGGGTTATATGGGTTAATGCAGGGGTGGCAAAATCTGGTTTTCATTTTTTTGTCCGTAAAAGCCAAGTCTTTTACTGCACTTGTTTGTATAATGGTTATACAGTCAAACTTGTGTTCAGCAACCACCCTTTTAAGCGACCAACTTGCCTTAAACAACCACCACAGAAAGTCCCATTGTTAGATTTATAGTGTACATCAATTTGTGTTAAGCAGCCAACCTGTCTTAAACAGCCAATTTACTCTGTCCCATAGTCTGGCCTCTTAACACAAGTTTGACTGTATAGTTAACTTGAGCAAAATTTCACTTGTCCATTGGAGCTTTTGGACAAGCTGGGCAAAAGGGACAATGAATTTGTCCAACCCTGAATAATGTGTATTATGGTAAGACCTGGGTAATGGAGGTCAATGGAGAAGGTCAAAATCACAAAATCCATTCATGTAATTTAAGGTTCGATGTGAAAATTGAAAATTAAAGGGAGGTAATTTATATGAAGTAAAGAACAAAATTGTTGATATTCATTTTATAAATATAAATTCAAAATCAGACAAATTTTGAAAATTGGCTCAGTGAATGCCTTTGAAATGATAGATATTGTGTATATTACATTTCAACTTAGTTTTTAACCAAAGCAATTGTCAGTTTTCCATTACACAGGTCTTACTTTAATGTATTGAAGGATTTACTATGTCATTATTTCATAATAGGTAAAACTTTGTAATATGGGTTCAAGTTGAGAGCCCAAAGGTTTATCAAGGTTTATTGGTAATTACCACATTAATCATTTTCACTTAACCCATTACCAAACATTAACAACATTTGACCAGTTTGTTGCAGACGACTCTGGAAAACATTGTCGGAAAAGGAGAAATTGCCCTTGACGAGCAATTTCTCCTTTTTCAACAATGTTTTCTGTCCTATCAGAAGATTACTTTTCCATTTCATCACATTTTGAAATGTCATCTGCAAACTCTTTCAATTTGGGACGACCGAAAATTTGGCGTATGGTAAAGGGTTAAATATTGAGACATCATTCGTTTCTGATCATGTAATGGTTAGAGCAGCTTCTCTCACCTATTGTCACAATGTTTTTTTTGTCACAATGGTTTTTTTTCTCTGGTTTTCACTTGAACAGAATTTGAGATTGTCCAATTTCAGTTTCTACAGAATTTGGTAACCATTCTGATTTGAGAGATAATGTGGAAAAGTAGTATTGACAGGGTTTTGCTTTGTCCATTAAATATTGCGACTATTTGGGTGACTTTTGACGCTTAGTTATATATGAAATTGTTGATTGAAAATATTGAATTTTAGGAATCATATCAAGGAATTGTGGGGTAACAGTAATTTTTTCCCTTATATGTTAGGTACCTAAAACAGACCCATTTCCCAATCAAATTAACTGACTATTTTTCCCAATTTTCCAGTAAAGTTTCAGTTTTATTTAGTTATTCATGTAGATTTCCATATTTTAGAGAAAAACGATTTCTCCAAATTTTTCTGGTTCCGGTCCCATTTAAAAATTTTAAAAAGAATGTTTGGGTCATCAACTATTTGAGTTTGGAGTAAAGGAAAACCACAACCATGAAGCACTTACTATAGTCTTGCATTGAACCCTTGATGTATTGATCATTTCAAACTGTGGTAGAAGTAGAAAATCCCTCTCCACAATCAATTTCTGCATTTGTCAAAAAGATTTTCTTCAAAAACCTTGTTAACCCATAACCAAACAATAACGACATTTGACCAGTTTGTTGTAGACGACTCTGGAGTGGGAAAAGGAGAAATTTCTGCCCTCTCAGAAGATAATTTTTGAATTTCTTTGCCTTTTGGTATGTCGTCTACAAACTCTTTCAATTAGGGGCAGTGGAAAGTTTGACGTTTGGTGAATGGTTAAGCAGGTTAAATAAAACCAGTTGTTTCATCTACTGCTGCTTGTGCATCATAAACAGCTGTATAATGAAGGGTAGCGTTAACCCTTCACTCAATTCCGACACATCTCCTTCAGAGGTCTTTAGAAACAGCAGTAACTAAAGGATAAATTGCTCCGAATTGGCATGGCACACTCAGTAGTGTCTACTCATTTTCTCAGTGAAAATGTAATTCTCCCCTATTTATGGTTGTAGTGTGCTGTTTGTCTCAAATGGGAAGATTATTTTCTTGATATGGCCTTGCTTATAAAACGTGTATTATAAAAGGGTTTATTGGATCAAAGTAAGATTAAAATGGAGAAATTCCTCAAGACTTTCGCTTTAATCTTTAGTCAAATTAGTGTCTACCCATTTTCCTAGCGAAAATTTAATTATTCCCTCTTAATGATTGTTATCTGGTGTTGTCTCAAATGGGACCAGCGCAGGTCCTGTTTGATAAAAAATTGTTTATTGGATCAAAGTAAGACTTAGATGGAGAAATTTTTCTAAATAATCACTTAAATCTTTTGTCACCATAGTGTCTACCCAGTTTCTTCGCATAGATTTGAATGATGGTCATCTGGTGTTGTCTCAAATGGGAAGATTATCTGTTTGATAAAGGACTGCCTTATTTGTGAAAGGTGTAATATTACATGTATCTATCAAAGTATAATGATAAGGGTTTATGGGATCAAAGTAAGATTAAAATGGAGAAATCTTTCAAAACGACCACTTTAATCTTTTGTCACAATAGTGTCTACACGTTTTCTGAAGTCTAAACTTATATAGTTCTTCACTCTCAATGATTGACATATACACTGTATGCTGTTTGCTCGAACAGGAATATTATTTGTTTGTTACGGCCTTCCCTATGAAAGATGTAATAGCATGCATATTTATCAAAGTGTAGTGATAAGGGTTTATGGGATAAAAGTAAGAAGTTACAGGTATATAGAGTAAGCCTGTGTTTGTTATTTGCAGTCATTCGTTCAACCTTACTCTTACGGGACAAAAGTCTATAAATCTAATGCTGAAATATTCACTGCCCTATCAAGGAGACTTTGTATGACCTAAGTTAAAGTGTTTTTATATAGGATTACTTTCTTGACGAGATTCTTTTGCGCAAACGACTTTATGGTTCAATGTGGAAGTAGAATTGTGTTTGATTACGATAACTTGTCAACAACTGTAAAAATAGGGAGGGATACAGGTAACCTTTGTCTTTTTATATATCTTTATCATATTATGCAGGGGCCTCTGTGACCTAGTGATACTGAATTTGTGATAAGATTGACCCCTCTCCATGTAACAGGGGTCTATAGTTATCCTTGGGTCAGTACTATGTTATAAAATTAACTATATTACATAGTACTGACCAACGGATAACTATGGACTCCTAGCTGTCAGGTCCACAGTGGTGCAAATCCTGGTAGCGCTTGATTTTCATAAAAGGTAGTCTTCCAGTGTCCAAGTTGTAGTGATGGTGGACTAATAATCAGGGGTTTTGGGTTTGAGCCCGGCCTGCTGGCTCTGCTGGTTTTGTTGGTAGGAGTGTCTATTGGCAAGACCCTACAGAGGCCTATAGTCCGGTACTGACTTCAAGGAAAGGGGTAATCGTGCTGAAAAAGCATAGAACTGAAACAAATATAACTTTAAACCCCAACTTGAAAAGGCCATAAGATATGAATGGTTCAGTGCAAGACTTCTTTAACCCATTACCAAATAATAACAACAGTTTGTTCCAGACTACAATGGAAAGCATTGTGGGAAAAGGAGAAATTGCCCTTAACGAGCAATTTCCCCTCTACCCACAATGTTTTCTTCCCTATCAGTAGATTATTTTAAAATTTCGTCACATTTTGAAATGTCGTCTGCAAACTCTTTCAAATTGGGACAATTGAAAATTTGACGTTTGGTAGAGTGTTAAGTCCAGTGCTGACTCTCTCTGTAAAAGCGTTGGCAATAGGTTGAACAGAGACACATATAACTTTAAACACTCACAAAAAAAAAGGCCAAAAGATATGAATGATTTAGTGGAAGACTACTACTTTAACCCTTTCCCAAACATCAAATTTTCGACTGTCCCAAATTTGAAATTCAAAATGTGATGAAAATTGAAAAATAGTATTCTGATAGCGAAGAAAACTTTGTTGAAAAAGGAGAATCTGCTCGTCACGAGCAATTTCTCCTTTTCGCTCAATGTTTTCTAAAGTCGTCTGCAACAAAGTGGTCAAATGTCGTTACTGTTTGGGAAAGGGTTAAGACCTTATCAAAAGCGAAGGACCCTATTAATTCATGCAGTGAACACGTAGTTTGCCATAGGACAATGTTGAGCATACAAATCTTTATACTGAATAGAGGAAAGCGAAAAATTTCAGATGTAGTCAATGGTCCATGACTATTTATATATGTGAAGAGACATGAAAAGCATCATGTATACATTACCATGCCTGACTGGGTTATGTTATCAGATACCATCTGGATGGTGTAGACTGGGAACAATCTAAACACATCGGATTTATCCAATGAAAACACCTCTGCAATGAAAGGGATGACGCCATATTGTTTCGCGCGAGACTGACGTCACTTTACTTTCGTTTTTAAATAGATCTTAAATGTGAAATCTAAAAAGTCGTTTAATTTGATTAATTTGATTAGGACACAATTTTATATGTCATTACTTATTATTTCGCCATTTCTGATGAGCTACCGATAAAAAAAATGATTTAAAAGGATGTCTTACACTTTCATACACATTGAACTACTTTACGTGCACGCTTAGAAAAGGTGTTATACACTGGGGCCAATTTACCCGAAGAATTGTAACCCTACACTTATATCCGAGGTGTATTTCACAGCTCACGGAAATACCTGAGTAGTTCCGATTGGTATAAACGAGGTGTATTTCACAGCTCAAGGAAATACCCGAGTAGTTCCGATTGGTTTAAACGAGGTGTATTTCACAGCTCACGGAAATACCCGAGTAGTTCCGATTGGTATAAACGAGGTGTATTTCACAGCTCACGGAAATACCCGAGTAGTTCCGATTGGTATAAACGAGGTGTATTTCACAGCTCACGGAAATACCCGAGTAGTTCCGATTGGTATAAACGAGGTGTATTTCACAGCTCACGGAAATACCTGAGTAGTTCTGATTGGTATAAACGAGGTGTATTTCACAGCTCACGGAAATACCCGAGTAGTTCCGATTTAGTTATGTTATGATAAGATGTGGATTATGTAGACTGTGAAATAGTCTCTCCTCTATTGAATAAAGAGACCGACATGGTACAAATCTTAGAATGTCCCAAATTGAAAGAGTTTGCAGATGGCATTTCAAAATGTGGTGAAATTGGAAAATAATATTCTGATGGGGCAGAAAACATTGCAGGGAAAGGAGAAATTGCTCGTTAAGAGCAATTTCTCCTTTTCCAACAACGTTTTCCAGAGGCATCTGCAACGTAGTGGTTAAATGCTGTTATTATTCGGTATTTTGGGTTATAGGGACTCTTCCACAGAATGTGCTGTGTGAATAACAAATTTATGTTTAAAAGATGTTTTGAATAAAACAATCCTCATCACTAAATAAATGACCATTTTTAATATATATATATACAGTCAAACTTGTGTTAAGAGGCCAGCATATGGGACAGAGTAAATTGGCTGTTTAAGACAGGTTGGCTGCTTAACACAAATTGATGTACACTATAAATATAACAATGGGACTTTCTGTAGTGGTTGTTGAAGGCAGGTTGGCTGCTTAAAAGGATGGCTGCTTAACACAAGTCAGACTGTACATTTTAAAGATGCTGAAAACCTGTTGTTTCATTGAATGATTGTGAAACAAGCATAAGGCTTTCAGTGCCTTTGATTGCATTATTGGTCCATAAGCAGTATAGTGTGTCACCTTGAATCGCTTGTGCCACATGATTAGATTGACACCCCTTTTGTTGACCCCTTTCATAATCTTGGCCCAAGACACTCTTACCCATTTTTATTTATTTGTCAGCATGACAAAAAATATAAGAGCATTGTTTTCAAAATAAACTGTTGAAATGGGTTAGAAAATATGCAACATGAATGTGCTATATCTCCACTACACTGTTATGAAAGGAGATGACAAGTGCTCCAAGACCCGTCACATAGTTGGCCCAATGGACCTCTCTGGGAAATAAAAAAGATTTGATTGGTTGGTTGGAATTGGAAGTAATGCCTTTTTCAACTGTAATTTCTTTAAATCATATGAGTCAGTGTGACTATCCATGTTTCTGGTATTTTCTCATCAGTACTGCACAAAATAGGTATGATGGCATAGTTGGCCCACTGAAACTTTCTGGGAATAAAAAAATTTGATTGGTTGGTTGGAATTGGAAGTAATTCCTTTTTCAACAGTAATTTTGTTATTGTGTGGTAGTCGATGCACCTATCCATTTTAATCTTTTTCAGGTAGGATAAAGGTAAAAGTTTAAGGAGTTCCAGTGTGGAATAGTATGAGAATACGAATCTATAATGTCTGTCATGGAGAAAAAATCTCGCTACACCTTCCTCTGCTGGTCGGAGATATTGACCAGAAAGTCGACGACGGAGAAGTTGAAGTCTGGAACTCCAGTGCCGGGGAAAACGTGAAAACAAAATGGCCCATCTTCGAGGGAGCCTTCAAAGTGGTTGTCAAACTCATTCCCGGAGAAAACCTAATCTACCTACAACATCGGGATGAGATCCTGAACATCAAGCTGGTGTTTTGTTTTCCACACTTCAAACATTTTGTGCGACCCGTGTACGTTATATGCGCGGATGACGATGGATATTTTCAGGGTCCCGACGGTGAAGACTGCTCGCCTGATTCTGCCCTGGAGAGGATCAAACTCGGCGCTATGCTCATACAGACCTTCACTGCAGAGAAAATGAAAGAGCATGGATTCGGTCGCCAGTCGTTCCAGCTAGAAGTGGATTCGAACTTCGAACCCAAGTGTACGCTGTTTCGAAGTAACTTAACCCTTGAGGAAGCTCATTCCATGACGGGAAACCAGCTCTGGACTCATTTCGCGAAAGAGCTAATGGGCTCGAATTTGCCGGACAAAGACCTTTGTAAATGGTACTGTTTTATGTCGTTCACTCGTTATTGTCCGCCAACATCGCAGGAGCAACCTAAAAGCCACACGGATATACTCCGACATACCAAAGGTCACACTGCCCTGGGTGAGTTTGAAAGTATTTTTTCTCTTAACGCTAAGAATGCTGGGTATTTTTCTAAAAATAGATTTTTGTGTGGTCTGCTTTCCAAAACCTTTGATATTTACTAAATTTTGATGGAGGTAAGAATCTCAGAGTAGCAAACAGGCAAGATTACTGGTCAGCCGCCAATTTACTTGGTCTAACCTGTTTGCATAAGCCTGAAGTTGGTTTCAGCACTATGAGGGTAAATTGGGAGCCTTGTACGGTTGTACTAGTTGAAGTAAATGTATAATGACTCCTTCATTACCTAGCATAATACGGTTGTACTAGTTGAAGTAAATGTATAATGACTCCTTCATTACCTAGCATAATACGGTTGTACTAGTTGAAGTAAATGTATAATGACTCCTTCATTACCTAGCATAATACGGTTGTACTAGTTGAAGTAAATGTATAATGACTCCTTCATTACCTAGCATAATACGGTTGTACTAGTTGAAGTAAATGTATAATGACTCCTTCATTACCTAGCATAATATGGTTGTACTAGTTGATCCAGGAAAGCCAATACATAGGTACCGGTATTTGAACAGATGTTGATATGGCGCTTAACACCATACAAACAAATATTTTTTGAAATCCTTCACCATTATGACTCAGGCATCACAACATTACTGAAATAATGTTGATGCGATGTAAAATAAGGCATCACATCATAACTGAAATAATGTTGATGTGATGTTAAATCAGGCATCACATCATAACTGAAATAATGTTGATGCAATGTTAAATCAGGCATCACAACATAACTGAAATAATGTTGATGTGATGTTAAATCAGGCATCACATCATAACTGAAATAATGTTGATGCGATGTTAAATCAGGCATCACAACATAACTGAAATAATGTTTTAGTGATGTTAAATCAGGCATCACATCATAACTGAAATAATGTTGATGTGATGTTAAATCAGGCATCACATCATATCTGAAATAATGTTGATGCAATGTTAAATCAGGCATCACATCATAACTGAAAAATGTTGATGTGATGTTAAATCAGGCATCACATCATAACTGAAATAATGCAGAATTCCGTGAGTTTACATTCTTAAAAGTATCAGCTGGTAATTGTTGTTGAACGAATTATCAGAACTTTGCTTTTGGGCACAATTCAGTCTAACTTGTCTTAAGCATCCACCCTTTTAAGCAGCCAACCTGCCTTAAACAACCACTACAGAAAGTCCCATTGTTAGATTTATAGTGTACATCTATTTGTGTTAACCCTTTCCCAAACAATAATGACATTTGACCACTTTGTTGCAGACGACTTTAGAAAGCATTGTGGGAAAAGAAGAAATTGCTCGTGACAAACAATTGTTCCTTTTCCCAAAATGTTTTCTGGCCTATCAGAATATCAATTTCCAATTTCATCACAATTTGAAATGTTGTCTGCAAACTCTTTCAATTTGGGTCAGTCGACAATTAGTTGTTTGGGAAAGGGCTAAGCAGCCAACCTGTCTTAGACAGACAATTTACTCTATCCCACAGGCTGGCATCTTAACACAAGTTTGACTGTAATTCTTACATATTAGATAATACTTGAAAGCATCACCACAACTGACTGAATCACAGCAAAGTGTTTTTAAAACTGAACAGATCCTATCTAGAGGGTCCCATTTATTTCCTTTAATTGATACACAGTATCATAGTATACACATATTTAACATCATTTTACAAGGGACAGATTTTTGTCTATCTCAAACAACAATTAATGTTGATATATTGTTACATATTCTCTATTTCTTTCCGTTTTCTTTTTACAAGTCAACAGTTTGAACTGCGTAGCAACCAACCAAATAGGTCTGATAATGTAAACATGTAGTTTGTGGTAAGATGGGTCCAACTGCAATTTAAACATTTTTTATTGGGAAATAAAACCACAGAGGTTAAGAAATCTGTTTTTAATGTACTTGTCCACAAATGCCAAATCTTTTACTACTAAGAGATTGCAAAAGACAAAAAGAAGGTCAAAATATGATTGGAAGATATAGCATCTGAAGTAATAGAACTTATCAAGTGTTCAATGCAAGAGTATAGTTCGAACTTCACAAACATGAAGCACTTACTACTATAGTATTGCAATGTACCCTTGTTATCCTTTATTTCCTTGTTGTTTTATTTTTTTGTTGCCTCCAATGCCTATTCCATTGTTTAACGTTAGGTGGTGGCGGGCTAGCGCTGTTTGGCACGGGAAATCTACACACCTGGGCGAGTAGGGTCAGCGAGATACATTCCAGATTTACGGACACCCGGAAAATTGACAGGTCAAAGTTCATGGATGACAGTGCGTATAGGTCAGTATGCATGATAATATGAAATACACCCAGTAATGTGTTATTTATACATGTCGGGATTTGACAATAAAGTAGCATTTTGATTTAGAAGAAGACACTTAACAGTACAAATGGTACAGAAGAAAGAACAGTTTTATGTAATGGGAAATATACATTAAAAATTTTGAGTTATTTGTTTGTAGGGGGACTGACTTGTGAATGAAAATTGTTTCAATTATTATTGGAACGCATTTGTTATAAAATAGGAAAAGTAGGCAGGTTGCAATATGTGTAACCATTTCATATACATGAAAAATATCGGGCCAAATATGCCACAATTTCTATATTGTGCAATACTGGTGAGAAACAGAAACATGGATAGGTGCGTCGACTACCACAAAATGACAAAAATACTGTTGAAAAAGGCATTATTTCCAATTCCAACCAACCAATCAAATTCTTTTTATTTCCCATAGAGTTTCATTGGCAAAACTAAGCCATAATTTCTTTATTTCGCAATACTGATGAGAAACTAACAGAAGCATGGATAGTCATGCTGATTTTTATAATATAAAGAAAATATTGTTGAAAAAAGCAAAACGATCCATTCACACCAACCAATCAAATCTTTCTATTTCCCAGAGAGTTCTATTGGGCCAACTATGCGACGGGTCTTGGAGCCTCCCTTCACGAATTGGGCCACACGTTCGATCTTGCCCACACACCCTCAGGAATCATGGCCAGGGGGTTCGACGACTTACACAAAGTGTTCATTGTACAAAGGTCAATATCTCCTTCACAAAATGGGAACCATGACGATGGCAGCGTCCATCACCGCTATAGCAACCATGATCGGTTGTCAAGGAGTTTGTCTTCGGACAAGGGTGAAGGTCAAAGCGAGGTGCTAGACCGAAGTGCCAGGAGATGCAAGGATGTCTGCTACGGGAGTCCATTTAAAACGGTGAGTTGGGAAAGAGGTAGCTTCCGAACATTTTTGGTATCTTGGGCCTGTCTCAGAAAGATTCATATCTTCATGTCTACAATTACTATGATTGTCGTTATCCTATACTCTCAAATGTTTGTGAATGTTAAAAAGACAAGGGTTGACAGATACGATAGATATTTCACAGCGAGAACTCATGTTGACGCTTTATATTTATTTTTATGAGGAAATTCATCATATATATCTTTTTTAGACAGGCCCCTGATTATTCTTATAGCATATCAATCGACCATAATTCTATATTAAAGACTCTACCAGAGCTACGAGACCTGGTCAGTAGCCTAAAGAAATGTAACTGAAAGCCTTGTATGAGAAAATTTTGTTCTTAGTATTTTTTTCCGTCACAAGTTACATATGTCTTTGTGAGTAATTTGCCAGTTTAAAATTAAAAAAAGGAGGTATCTCCCAAAAGGGTGTACCATAGTGAGGTAATCAGCCACTTTAGTGAGTTTACCTGATGACTGTGATGGTGATAATGATAATGATAATGACTTTGATAATGATAATGACTTTATTTCGTAAGGTTACCTATCTAAAGATATAAGTAACCATTTTTTTTTTCATCTGAACATTTAAAAACCTATCTGAAGGTCTTTCAAGCAGAAATTATCCAAATTGTTTCTGCCACAATTCAACACAAAAAGATGTTACTTCCTGTCTTTAACAATTGTCGTTTGCTGATGGTTTCAATTCGGATTTGTCTTAAAACGACACTTGAGGGACTGCTTTCACCTGAAAGTATGTTGAGAATGAATGAATGGATTTTTGTAATATTTTCCCGCCTTTTCTGTCCTCTCTAGCCTTCATCCAGGAGGAACAGCAACAGCAGCAATATTTACATAGCTCCGCCCCCTTTGGTTTACAAGGTGGAACAGGGTTTTAAGCCCCTCCCCCTTCAGCAGACTGTCAGCATCAGCGTGAAAAATTACGATGGGAGTGAGACCCATCAGACAATTTCCAAAGACATCAGCTATGAAACAGTTTCCGAGGTGACACTCAGCGAATCCGGACACTTGCTGTCCAGACATTGCCGGCGGGGTTTGTATTTTTACCCCTGAATAACTTTCCAAAGAAATTACATTATAGATAGTTATTCCAATGTTGATATAGAACACATGTGATTACCACCTTAAGATTAGCTGTATTTATAAGATAAAAGTGCACACACTGTTTACTGAGGTGTCAAAATGACTTTTGTACAGCCTTTGTGAAGGACTCCCTATCTGAAACGTTGAAGCACTCTTTAAACATCTACAGTCTTGAGAGCTGGTTTGTTTTATTTGTTGTCTTCAATGATGGAATGAATGTCATGTTTTGAGGAGATCAACATTAGTTGATGTCAAGTAGGATTCGCTTAGGTAATTTAAAATATTTTTTTTGTAAAATCTATATTGCGAGTTGGCAGGTTCTCAGTTGGATCATCTCTGAAATAAGACTCTAATTAACGCTAAAGGCTCCTTTATAGAAATGGCATTGGAGAAAGTGATGGGCTTTTTCGTTTTGGGGTCCTGGGTTTAATCCCCGCCAATACTTGCTTTTCTGGTGGGAGTGTCCTTTGACAAGACACTTAGGGCTGGTGAATTCCAGGAAAGCCCTAATTTAACTGAAAAAGTGTTGCTCATAGCGTTTAACACCATAAAAAGCCATGTGTATTTCCCAAAGTAAATATTTTTATTGAATATATCAGTCATCTGTATGCTATTTCAGATAGACATTTGAAACCTTCCAATATTCCTAAGATACAAACTCCTAAGATACATACTTTAGAATATATCAGTCATTTGTAATCCATTCAGAGAAATATGTGACAACCTTCCAATATTCCTAAGATACATTCTTTTGAGCATACTGTATTAGTCATTTGTAACCCATTTCAGAGAAATATGTGACAAATGTCAAAAACTCCTATTATACATAGATACTTTGAGGCAAAGAAGTTCTACTGTACTTAAGAACATATCAGTCATTTGTATTCTATTTCAGACAAACATGTGACAACCTTCCAATACTCCTAAGATGCATTCTTTTGAACTTGTCAGTCATTTGTAATTTATTTTAGAGAGTCATGTGATAAACTTTCAATATTCCTAAGATGCATTCTTTGGAACATATCAGTCATTTGTAATACATTTCAAAGAAACATGTGACATCCTTCCAAATTTCCAAAGATACATAGATACTTCGAGACAAAGAAGTTCTACTGTACTTTAGATTATATCAGTCATTTGTAATCAATTTCAGAGAGACATGTGACAACCTTCCAATTATTCCTTAGATACATTCTTTTGAACATATCAGTCATTTGTATTCCATTTCAGAGAGGCATGTCACAACCTTCCAATAATTCCTAAGATACATTTTTTTGAACATATTGGTCATTTGTATTCCATTTCAGAGAGACATGCGAGTAACAGTTCAAACAGCAGCTCCCTATCTCAGACCTCGACGTCGCCCACGCATGGTGTTCCCTCCATGCTGCCAAACTCGCCCACCCAGCGTTCACTGCCAAATATCCAGTATGCAGATGATGGGGCCCATTGGTACAGATCCTCGGCGGTTTTACTTCGATTTCATCGGTAAGAATTGGCCTTACTGGGCACTGAATTATTCCTTTCTGCTTATCTAACCCTTTACCAAACAACAAATTTTTCGAGCGTTCCCAAATTGACAGAGTTTGAAGACGACATTTTAAAATGTGATGAAATTGGTAACTTATCTTCTGATAGGGCAGAAAGCATTGTGGGAAAAGGAGTAATTGTTCGTTAAGAGCAATTTGTCCCTTTTTCCACAATGTTTTCCAAAGTTGTCTGCAACAAAGTGGTTAAATGTCGTTATTTTTTGGTAATGGGATAAACTGATTTTAATGCCCAGTACTGTGATTTTTGGTGAGGGTGTCCTTGGGCAAGACACTGCAGAGCCCTACCTAGTACTGGTGAAATCAAGGAATGCTGAATTAAACAAACCAATCAGAATTTCTTATTTTAAATATATAAACAAACAGGTTGTTGATAAACATGATTGAATTGGAAACACCTATATTTCAAGCACAAAATAAATTGTACTAAAGGAGTTAATCAAATTGGGACTCACAGTGTTCATAAATTAATTTTTATGATTTTTATGAACACAATAAAGGAATTTGATATACTTTTTCAGATATTTGTTTGTAATCATATCCTTTCATGTGCCTTTAATAAGCTCATACTTGAAATAGTATCGCCTCTGACAGCTGTCAGTAGAGTTGTTCTGTATCATTCATCTTTTATGATTTATCAGAACTAGCTTTGAAATAATCATTTTCTGTAAATGGACGCACATGGAATAACCTAGGCAAAAAACTAAAATCCAACATTGTGACAGAAAAAGAAGCATTTTCTTCTTTTCTCTTACTATGGTTTGTATCAATATCTTGAAAAATAAAATGTTCTTGTTAACCCTTTCCCAAATAAAATTTTTTTGACTGTCCCAAATTAAAAGAGTTTGCAGACGCCTTTTCAAAATGTGTTGAAATTGAAAAATATTCTTCAGATAGAGCAGAAAACCTTGTGGGAAAAGGAAAAAAATGCTCGTTACGAGCAATTTCTCATTTTCCCTCAATGTTTTCTAAAGTCGTCTGCAACAAAGTAGTCAAATGTCATTATTGTTTGGGAAAGGGTTAAAAGATTGAAATTTCTGTCTGCTTCTGCCAAAATTTTCAACCTATCTCATTTCCTTGTTCTATTAGTTGGATAAGATGTTCCCACTTACTTTTCAGGTGGTTCAATAGGTATAACAACACTGAATCTAGAAAACATCTCTCTTTGGCTGGGTGAGTGTGTAATATTAATGGCATTTCTTTTGTCTTGTCCATTTTATTGTTGTAAAAGAATATCCACAAAAAGGTGGTGAAGGCATAGGACATGTTACACAATCTTTTCATATCTCCACATGAATATATGGTCTCATGGAAGTGTTCGTTTGCATAAATTTCCTATCTTTGTCCTTGTACTTGTGAATCTGAGAAAGGTCATGATTTAAGTTAAATGTTTTTGTCAATGCGTTCTGGTCAAGAGTGGTGTAAAGTAATATGGTCAGTCATCACTCCTTACTTTGGATACTTTATATGGGGGTTCAGGTTAACCTATGCTATTATGTTTAACACCATGTTAATAATTCTCCAGTTACCGGTATATTTTGGCTTTCCTGGGGTTGACCAGTACCGGACTAGGGCTCTAAATGGTCTTTCCACAAATCCAGGGGTGCAGGTGGGACTTGAACCCTTGATTTACAATCCCATCATGTTGACTACTGGGTCATGCAGGATCCATTTTGTACTTTTTAAGTGTATTCTCAATTATGCTTAATTTTAAGTGATGTAGTTTCACTACTGTTGAAAACTATTTATGTATGGGGAACAAATCTGTTTGTGTATGGGTGCCTTTCCTCTTTTTTTTATGGTATTGTGTTTTTTCCCCCATACATGCTCTGCTTGTCATCTGCTGTTGCTTTTAATTCTTACCTGGCAATATTCCCATGTCAGGAAACAGTTTCATTAAAAAAGGGTCTTCCTTTCAGTGATAATTTTACCTCTGTGTCCCGCGTCATATACACATAAAAATTGCTGAGGACACATCATTTCAAAAGATATGTGTCCAGCCGGAAGCATTCTCATCAGCACAAGTAATGTTTACAATGTAGTAAACATCATAAAGCGTGCTGTCTCATGCTTTCTTTCTATCAAATCTGCATTGTTTTGAGTCAGTTAAGTTAAGATTATCATTAATAACAAGTGTTATACTATTTGGCATGATCTTATAGCTTGGATCATTGGTACTCTGCCGCATAGTTTTACCCTTGGACACATAGTTTCAACAGATAACTTTCATTTCTAAAATTAACACTGTCCTTTTTTCTATGCTTGGCCTCGACTATACATCCACTATACTATGGTTTGTGGTATGCCTATACCAAAATAATCATTGAATACATTTGTACAGTGAAAGTATTTTCTGAAGCGAGATGTTTTTCATGGTTTAAAATCTTGATGAAAACTTATTAAAAGGCATTCATACCACAGTTCTTTTGTCATGACGTCTTTTTTTTATATCAATTTGCATTCAAAGATTTCAGTATTTTTGGTGTAGTCTACTTCTTCTACTTCTACGTTGATACGTTGTTCTGTCATATTTGACCATTACACAACGATGTGTTTAAGAAAAAGATTAAAGACAAAGTGAAATGATAGGAAAGTTAGAATAATAACGTACAAGATAATCTTGCCAATAGTACAGAAAAGAAAAATAGAAAAGTTTTCCTGGCTCCTTTCGCACCATTAGAGAAAGACCAATCCAGCTTCCGTGGCGGTACAAGGGTGTAAAACCCCACCTATACAGCTCTAACTCGTCACACAGTGCTACTCACAGCCGGATGAGTACTTTTGAAAGACAGGGTTGAAAGCCCACTCTTAAAGGATGCCAAAGAGGGGGGCCTCAACCACTGTTGCTGGTAGTTTATTCCATTATGGAATACATCTGGGAAAGAAACTGTATTTAAAGTAATCCGATGTTGCAGAGTAGGTTTGAATTTAGTGTTATGAGACGACCTTGTAGTCATATCGAAATGTTGAGTAACATAGCTTTATAGTGCATGTATACCAGATGCCAAGTATAGAAAAAAGACAGACCCTTAGAAAAAGGACCAAAACATGTCACAAAAACTTTATGTAAGTTTGTGTGCATGCGCGTTTGATTGCATTCCTGCAAGTGCGTGTTTGTCTCTTGATGCAATTGTACATACAAATGCTTGTGTAAGTGCATGCAGGGAAAAGGTAAATTAGTCATGAAGAAAACCTTATTTCCCATTGCAGATCTCGTGTCAAGTCGTGTAACGGACTACGACTGGTGGAGTTGCGCACGGAACCAGATGGGCTCGTCTTCCATCACTGGGAGTTTTTGTC
This sequence comes from Cerastoderma edule, assembly GCA_947846245.1. NCBI lineage: Eukaryota > Metazoa > Mollusca > Bivalvia > Cardiida > Cardiidae > Cerastoderma > Cerastoderma edule. The sequence goes on from OX401411.1 coordinate 32,835,142, forward strand.
CGAAGCCCCGCCCTCGGAATTCACGATGAAACTGTCTAACATACACAACATTCCGGTGGACACGAAAACTGTGACGTTATTGGCAGCCGACAACCTTGGAAACATTTTGAAAAAGAAGCTAGATTTGTGTGACTTTGAGAGATAGTCTTTTAAAGCTGCTTGTTCACAGATGAGACAAAATTTTGATATCAACCCTTTTCCAAACACAAATTTTTGACTGTCCCAAATTGAAAGGGTTTGCAGACGACATTTCAAAATGTTATGAAATTGGAAAATAGTCTTCTGATAGGGCAGAAAACTTTGTGGGAAAAGGACAAATTGCTCGTTACGAGCAATTTCTCCTTTTCCAACAATGTTTTTTTAAGTCGTCTGCAACAAAGTGGTCAAATGTCGTTATTGTTTGGGAAAGGGTTAAAACATTATTTTTTTAAAATGTTATTTCTTTAAAACGTGTTAGCAGCAGCTGCACGTTTGTATGAGACATACTAGAGAGTAAACATTGAAAGTTAGATTAGTCCGTATTTAAGTATTTAGAGCCTGTCAACAATAAATAAGTATGGATTTAGATCCATAAACGTTGCAACGGTTTCAAAATCTATTGGATACCGTCTGTACATAATTCGATAAATTGACACTTTCTGAATCAACTCTGCGGTGCGAAGCTATTTTCATTGAAGAGTATACTGCGATTTAAAAACTGTCATGTTTTAAAGGGTATTTTATTTTGACTTCCAAAATGTCTCATGTATGAACAAGCACCTTTTAACCCTTTCCCAAACAATAACGACATTTGACCGCTTTGTTGCAGACGACTTTAGAAAATATTGTTGGAAAGGAGAAATTGCTCACTAAAAACAATTTCTCCTTTTCCCACAAGGTTTTCTGCTCTATCTGAAGAATATTTTTTCAATTTCAACACATTTTGAAATGTCGTCCGAAAACTCTTCCAATATTTGGGACATTCAAAAATTTGTCGTTTGGGAAAGGGTTAACTGTTTTACAGTCAACACTGGTTTTATAAAATGATGTTTCTTTTAGGTAACACGTTGTGGGCATTAACATGGCTTTTAATGGATTGTGATTTTATTTTGTTGTGTCTTAGGGCAAGGCATTATTTACTTGATAGAAATTCTAGCTTAACAAATTATGGTTAGTGAGAAAAATGTAATTTTTATGTAACTGAAACATGTTGAAACTGTTGATTTCAGAACAAACCCCCAATTCCTTATGTTGTAATTTACCTTTATTTAAGAAAGATTTTAGAAACCATTTTGTTTAATCCATTACCAAACAATAACGAGATTTGACCAGTTTGTTGCAGACTACTTTAGAAAACTTGTTGGAAATGGAGAAATTGCTCTTCCCTATAAGGAGATTATTTTTCAATGTCATCACAATTTGAAATATGGTCTGCAAACTCTTTCAATTTGGGTCAGTAAAAAGTTGGCGTTTGTTAAAGGGTTTTAGGGGATATTGAATTTGTGGTTAGAGTACAGAACATGAAATCACATTGCCCCTCTATACATGGGTTCAAATCCTGGTGACGGCATTTTGGCATTTTGGATTTTCAAGCAAGAAAGTGTCCTGACTGACTAATAACAGAATGGCGATGGCTCTACCCGCCTTGACCAGCCCTTATGTGCAGTCAAGTTTGAGGTCTTCCTCCATCAATTTGAGTCAGGCATTTCAGCATAACTGAAAAAATGTTGACCCTATGTTGAAACTCATATCAGCCAACAAATTGAAAGGGGAAATGTTAGTAAGAGACATTTTCTTCTAGAATCTAAATTGTTTATATCCTGAACAGCACAAAAAATATTATTTTAACTCTTTTATTGTTCTTCTTTGCATTAAATCATGCCCTTGCAAAAGCTGGAATTTTCGATTGAAAAAGCACTGAGGCAACAAATAACACATTTTTCCAATGGGGTTTCACACTACGTCAACTATTTTTCAGTTACATTTCTGCTTTTCTTGGACTCACGAGTACTATGCTAGGGCTCTGATGTGTTTTGGGAAAGGACGTTCCCACAGAGGCCAAAGGCCTTGGTGAGTCTGGAAGCCATTATAAAACATGTTTAACCCTTTAGCAAACGTCAAGTTTTCTACTCTTCCCAAATTGAAAGGGTTTGCAGACGACATTTAAAATGTGCTGAATTTTGGGAAATTTTCTTATAGGGAAGAAAACGTGGGAAAAGGAAAAATTGCTCGTAACGAGCAATTTCCCCTTTCCCACAAGGTTTTCCAGAGTCGTCTGCAACAAAGTGGTCAAATTTTGTTATTGTTTGGTAATGGGTTAAGCATTTACAAAGTGCAGACACATTTATAAACAAAGTACTGTAGGTGACACTGTTACAAAAAGGAAGGAGGCTTCTCATGGAAAGGTGATCCATCTGTATTTCAATAACAATGATCATTAATAATTATTCTTAATGTGCATTTTTTGCTACTTTTACCCATTACCAAACAATAACGACATTTAACTACTTTGTTCCAGACATGTTTGTAAAACATTGTGAGAGAAGGAGAAATTGCTCGTAATGAGCCATTTGTCCTTTTCCCACAAGATTTCCTGTCCTATCAGAAGATAGATTCACCAATGTCATCAAATTTTGAATTTTCATCTGCAAACTCTTACAATTTGGGACTGTTGAAAATTGTGCGTTTGGTAAAGGGTTAATTTGATTTTTTATTGTTGTCGGTAAATGTCTTAGAGCAGTTACCAGGAAATAGTTGGTTGAATGATTTTGAGAATTCATTTATAGTAGATATGGTTAACTATTTATTCATATAATTGAAACAACTGTTTGATATGGAGTTTAATGGGTAATTAATAGAGGGTTGTAACAATGTAACAAATGCGTAAAATCACTAAACCTGTTGCTTTTTGTGGTTTTAATCAGATATTCTATTGAAATCAGAAAAAGTTTGAAATTATTGATGAAAACAATAGAAACTGCTCATATGCATTGGTGCATTTGAGATCGGATAAGCCATATAAATTTAAAAAAAAATAATATAGATTTCAAGTTGCATAAAAAATTCCATCACTTGATATATTGAGAAAGCTCTGCTAACATGTATTCTGGGTAGCCTTCAAATATATGTATGTAATATCACAACATGGTAGTTAAAACATTACAACAAAAAGAGAGTTACTTTATCACTTTTTGTTGTAATGTTTTAACTACCATGTTGTGATGTTACATACATATATTTGAAGGCTACCCTAAATACATTTTAGCAGAGCTATCTTAATACATCAAGTGCTGGAATTTTTTTAGACAAGTCTAAACTGAAAGAGGTTCCTGCGTGACCCAGAGGTTAAGGTGGCGGACGATGGTCTTGGGGATCCCAGGTCTGCGCCCCACCCATACCTCTGGTTTCGTTGAAGTGGGCTTTGGCAGCCAGTGGATTCAGGAAAACCGTAAGATAATTGAAAAACTGTTGAAAAGGTGGCATCAAACACCATACAGTTCTAAACTGAAAGAAACAGCAGAAGACAATTATCAATAAGTTTTTATCAATTGATAAAAAAACACTAATGTTTTGTTGATATAAGTTGTTCATCATTTTAACAACTAGGAATAGCTTATAATAAAGAGAAACACCTTTTCCACAATATATTTTTATATCTTTGGCAGAAGGTGCTTATATATTTACATACATGTGCATTTTATGCATAAGATTGCAGAAATATTTTAATAGTTTAGCCTTATCTTCATATATAAGCACGCTCATGCATTCATGACAGAATATTTTAGCAATTGATGTAGTGTGGGTTCAAATCTTGGTGATGTCATGTTGACTATCATGAAAGATGTTGTAGGTAATGCTGGTGTTTGTAACTGGGTTGACCAGCGCGGGCTGATCAGTTTGGGGTCTTCCTCAATTAATTATAATAAGCAGGGCAGCGCAACATTATTGAAATAATGGTGTCATTATGTAAAATCTTCTAATTAAATGAATGTGATAAGCATCTAATTTGATGAAAGAAGAAATAACTTTCCTAAACAACAAGGACATGTGACCACTACGTTGCAGACGACTTTAGAAAACATTGAGGGAAAAGGACAAATTGCTCGTGACGCGCAATTTTTCCTTTTCCCACAATTTTTTCTGGCCTCTCAGAAGATTATTTTCCAATTTCATCACATTTTGAAATGTTGTCTGCAATCTCTTTCAATTTGGGACAGTCAAACAATTTGGCGTTTGGTAAAGGATTTAGTTGTAACAATGGCTTATTACAAACTTCTTATAGACCATGGTTCTTTTGATATGTAGCTGTTGTTTGAACTCGATTTGTCTTTTGGTCAGGAACACTAACTTCATATTATTTTGTGAAGGATTTACTAAACACGAGCCACTGCCATTTATTTATTTTGATATTATTTTCATCCTCTATTCAAACATGCTCAATTTCTAGAAATACCTCTTTTTTAATGATAATATTTTAAAAGGACTATCTCACAGATTGAATGTTTAATGGGTTTCTTTTTTCAAGAAAAATGTTTTCTACTGATAAAATGACTTCACAGATCTTTTCAGTTGCATAACACTAGATAATTGGTTTAAACAGTTTGTTTTGTAAAAAAAATGATCCAGAATTATCCACCGATAGGCCGTAGTATTTTGGATGCAATCAGCATAGTGGGTTCTTAAATGTTTGACTGTGCATTTGTGTGTATACCTTATTTGCATCATGCTAGTTACTTTAAGTGTGATAAAAAATTGCCATCAAAGCACTGGAGGGCATGAAAGCTTTTTTTATATTTTCAAATGAAAACACCGATGTCTGTCAACTGTAGGATAAATAAATCAAAAACCTATTTCGTTCCTGCCAAGTTTTGATTAAATCACAATTTTTATCGTTTGCAACCTTCAGAGCAAAATCTGTGAGATAGTCCCTTTAGCGGCCCTTAAAACCTGCATTGTAACAGAATATGTATCCACATAGTTTTCAATAAGTGTTTCATTTGTTATTTAGACATATTTGTTGTTGATTAAGTTTTCTAAATAAGCTGCCTGATGTTGACCATGTTAAGATGGGTGATAAACTATTTACAACATAAACATTTATTCAAATGGCTTATTCCTGATTGCCCATTATTTATAATTTGAAATTTAACTTTACTCCAAAATACAACCCATTGCAGCAAAAGGCTTAAGAAACCATTCTGACCAAAAGATTAAATGCTTTTGACAAGCAGTCTTTTATTTAGTCACAATGGTTTACAGTGATGTTTCGTTAATCCGAACACACCCGTTCCCAACTAAATTTCCAGATGACCGAATCATCCAGACTAATGAGCATGTTCTTATCCACATTAAGACACAAACAGTCTGTAAGCACGTGTATACTTATAACCCTTTAGCACACGCCAAATTGGCGACCGTCCCAAATTGAAAGAGTTTGCAGACGACATTTCAAAACATGATGAAATTCAAAAATAATCTTCTGATATGGAAGAAAACATTGTAGGAAAAGGGGACATTGCTCTTCGCGATCAATTTCTCCTTTACCCACAATGTTTTCAAAGGTCGTCTGCAACAAACTGGTCAACTAATTCCGTTCCCTTACCATTTCGTTCCGATTGCGAGACATCCGGATAATTGGGGTCCGGATAAACGAGGCTTCACTTTATATGCAATATTGTTAAAATGTATTTTGTCCGTACTTTCGAGGTCGTCTGCTGTTGCCTTATTGAACGACACAGTTTTACCTCTCACACTTTAAAACTTACTATAATCATGCATTTCCCAATGCATTACCCTTTCAGTGACATAAAGGTTATATTGGTTTCTTTTTCATTGTTTTTCAAAAATCGAACAACTCGGAATACAAAGTTCAGACCGAAGGTATAGATAACATGTCATCTATGTCTCTGGTTCAATTCCACCTGGATCGAAAATTTAAGACGCCATCGTTAAAACGGAGAAAAGTCTTATACCAAGCAAATTTTGTTTTTGAACAATACTCTTTTTTTAAATTATCTTAACGATTGTGTTACTTTCAATACGTCTTATGTTGCTTCAATGTTTTTTTTTCATTAAGAATGTATAACTTTTGAAACTACCTCTTTTATCATATTGTTTTGTGCAAACGTTGAAGATATAATTTTATAACTGTTATACTTCATTATTATCATTATCTGCTGCTGGTTCAAAATTGAATTGTCAAGATTATCCCTTACAAGACAATTAATGCTCTCAGCTTGATGTAATTTGTAAGAGAATCAATGGAAAGTCTCAGCAGGTGACAAATGTGTGTTCTCACACATCATGATGTAATTTGTCAATCTGAACACATCGTGTTTTTCCAACGAAAACACCTCTGCAATAATAGGGACGATGCCATATTGTTTTCCGCGAGAATGACGTCACTTCACTTTCGTTTTCAAAAATAGATCTGAAATATGAAATCTATAAAAAATCGTTTAATTTGATTAAGTAAAAAACTTCATTTGTCACAACTTATACTTTCGCCATTTCGTATGCGTTACCGATAAAAATGATTTAAAAGGATGTCCAACACTTCCATACACATTTAGCTACTTAACGTGCACGCTTAGAAAAGTTGTTGCCGGGCCTGAGTTACCCGAAAAATTGTAACCCTACACTTATATCCGAGGTGTATTTCTTAGCTCACGGAAATGCCTGAGTAGTTCCGAGTGGTAATTTGTGAGAGTATCAATGAGAAGTCTCAGCAGGTGACAAATAGGTGTTCTCACAAAATCATGATGTAATGTGTGAAAGTATCAATGAAAAGTCTCAGCAGGTGACAAATGGGTGTTCTCACGAAATCGTGATATAATTTGTGAGAGTATCGATGGAAAGTTTCAGTAGACGCTAAATGGGTGTTCTCACGAAATGATGATGTAATTTGTGAGAGTTTCAATGGAAAGTTTCAGTAGACGATAAATGGGTGTTCTCACGAAATCATGATGTAATGTGTGAGAGTGTCAATGAGAAGTCTCAGCAGGTGACAGATGGGTGTACTCATAAGATCGTGATGTAATTTGTGAGAGTATCAATGGAAAGTTTCAGCATGTGACAAGTGGAAGTTCTCATTATAGCATGATGTTTTTTATGATTGTTTTGCCTCCAATGCTTATGTGTCAAAAGAACCAAGAAATCGTTTGTTTAGTTTAGTTTGAACTTACATATTTGAATCGATTATTGAAAAAGATGTTTTTTACAACTTGTATTTATCATCCCCGACTTTTCCTCCTAGATAGATAACCAGTAGTGATTGAACCGTCGACCATTATGTTAGGTCACTGACAGAGTATCATAACACTGTTTTGGTTTTAAAGCAAGCTATAAATCTTTTATTTTATTTAAAAAAGAAATCCTTGTTTTTGCACACACGTTGATATTTGACTAATACATTCAATGGTTTAAAAGGCCATGGAAGATCTCGGGGTCCTTATGACAAACGACAACAATAACTATGCCTTTATTTTGTTTAACCAATTCTGCCCCTTTTCCTACCTTGATTCTTGTCAGTAAGCATCCTGTTAACTACTGAAATAATTGATGCGAACTTTAGCACATAAACTTGGGTAATAATGTTACGTCAGTTACCATGTGCCATAACTGACATGGATTTTTCATCCCTGAATTTCTTTATTTCAAATAGTCGAGATCACTGTGTAATGAACTGCTCATGTTTCATTTCAGCATGATGTCTGCAGGTTCTTTCAAATTTCTCATGCTATGAAAAAATACTTGCGAAGTAGCAGTAGATACATGATTTATTTAATTGAGGGACAAATTGTTGTTACTTGTCATGCTATTTTACTAGTGTATGTGATACATATATTTATCATTAATTGTCAGAGAACTTGGTCTATATTTTATGATGGAGAGAATAAACAAACACACTGTTCTTGAAGCATTGCCTTCATTTAACTTCGCGACTGTTTTAGATGATGATGAAGAAGAGCAAACTTTGGTAAGGTTGCCAGAAATGAAAAAAAGGGCTAAAAGGGAAAAGACGGAGAAGACCTCGATAGCTCTGTTGACAAAGATGGCTAAATTCAAGCACAGAGACGTCACAAAAGTTTTGTTACATAAATCGAACCATGAACGCTCTTTTTGTCAAGACTGATTGATTGAATTCAAACCACAGAAACGTCACAAAAGTTTTGTTCCATACCTCGGGCCTCGATAGCTCTGTTGACAGAACTGACAGTTTGTAGTCAAACCACAGAAACGTCACAAAAGATTTATTCCATACCTCGGGCCTCGATAGCTCTGTTGACACGACTGACAGTTTGTACTCAAAACACAATAACGTCACAAAAGATTTATTCCATACCTCGGGCCTCGATAGCTCTGTTGACAGGACTGGTAGGTTGTATTCAAATCACGAAATGTCATAGAAATTTTATTCCATACCTTGGAACTGGATAGCTCTGTTGACAGGACTGGTAGTTTGTATTCAAAGCACAGAAATGTCATAGAAGGTTTTTTCATACATCGGGCCTCGATAGCTCTGTGGACAGGACTGACAGTTTGTAGTCAAACCACAGAAACGTCACAAAAGTTTTATTCCATACCTCGGGCCTCGATAGCTCTGTTGACACGACTGACAGTTTGTAGTCAAACCACAGAAACGTCACAAAAGTTTTATTCCATACCTCGGGCCTCGATAGCTCTGTTGAAACGATTGGTAGTTTGTACTCAAACCACAAAAACGTCACAAAAGGTTTATTCCAGACCTCGGGCCTTAAAGGCTCTGTTGACACGACTGACAGTTTGTACTCAAACCACAAAAACGTCACAAAAGTTTTATTCCATAACTCGGGCCTCGATAGCTCTGTTGAAACGACTGAGAGTTTGTTTACCCAGTACCAAAAATGTTACAACAGGTTAAATCCATATCTGTGGTCATTGTCATTCAGTTGATAGGAATGAGAAATTGCAATTCAAAAACCAAAATGTCTCAACATTTTAAAGGGCGATGGTTTTATCAAACTATAGGTCTCAACCTCTTACGACTGTTTGGTTTTTCTTCTTTTACTATGCATAGTAGAATAACTGAAATGCAATTTATGCAGGCAAAATTTCAACTAAATGAAGAAACTTTTCAAAACGAGTTGGGTTCCCCGAATACACACAAACACGGTTTGCCAAAAATAGTAACATTTTTAAGGTAAAGGTCAATTTGAAACGAGGCTTGCGAGTAAACAAACGGATTCCGACGTACTACACAGTACCAAAATGATCTCTGTCTCCTAGATACAGCGTTCGGACACCTTTCGGTGCCGAGATTTCAATGAATTTTGATGTCAAGTCTCAAGAGGGTTTCAAATTTAAGCATTTGGCAGCGCTTCATATATTTTTATCTGTGTGAATACTAACCCATTATCCCATTATACCACACGTTACCGCACCTCTAACAAATGACTTTAAAAACTACAGAGGCAAAATGCAGAATAACTCCATTTGTTACAATGGGTTATAACATATATCAGAGGGAGAATGTTGCTTCTTAGATAGTAATTGCTCTTGCATATGATGATAAATAATTCACAAATCCCCATATGGGACAATGGGTTAATCAAAGATAGTAGTATCATTTCTTATATGAAATTAGTACATAATTGAAGGAATAAAACAGTGTCAGTGGCAGATTTGAAAAAAAGTTTGTTCATGTTAATGATACATTGTACATAAGAAGATGACCTAAGAAATTATTTTTAAAAGATGGGAAAATGCTCATAAAGATTCTATCAAATACCACAAACAAATCGGATTTTCATATTTTTTAAATTATTGTCTGTAATTACTTGTTAGATTTGCCCGAAATCAAATTAGAAGGAAAGAGTTAATGAAAGTTGTAACCTTTTTCTAAATTTTTCTTTATTGCTCTTTGGTCACATAAGTATTTATTCCTTATTACATATGCTATTTCCAGTTCACCATTCACCAGTTCACCATATTTGTTTTACATCGATTGTAAAGGAGCTTAAAGCTTGATCAAAGCCACTCTCGATGACTGCTTCCTGGATACTAAACCAGTAATCGTGCAGGTTTTGTGGGTTAGTCCCGGAATTCTCACCTCGTCTAATAGGGATTCGAACCCGGGACCCTCGGTACAATAGCCCGACTCTCTACCACTGCACCAATGTCGCCCACATTTCGAATTAAAAAGGACAGAACAAACTGATATGGGGAATGAACCTGATTAAAACTGGCTTTCGATAATTCTGAAAGACCTCAATTGCCTTATTATAAGTCAATCAGCTGGACAAAATGCGCAACTTACTCATCATCTATATTGAATCATTTATTTGCCTGTGCCATGCCATTAGGCTCTAAATAATCCAGAAGTATGTGTAGGTAATTGGTTTGTCAGAAGCACTTCCATTGAATATATATGATATCAGAAACCTTCTGAGCTTGGAGCAAATGCTTTTAAAAATCAGCAATGTTGTGGTGTTTGTTAACAAACCAGGCTGGTGCTTGGATGAAGGCGGTCTTTCGGGTTTCATTTAAAAAGTCCAGAAAATTCAATTGTTGCCCAAGAAATTGGTAGTTTTCTATACTAGTAGAGTTTTAGTAAAGTTTCGTACATTATAAATCTACCTGCAGGATTCAAACAAATGTAAAGCCATATGAGAGTCAGTGGAAATTCTTTCTTTGTAAGAACAAAATTTGATGAAACTAAGGGACTGTGTGGTAAACTCAAATTCGGTGAACATGTTTTAAGAAGTAAGAATTCTTTTGGACTAAATGTGGCCCTAAATGCACGACCCGTCGTCTTATAGATATCAGTAGGGAAAACTATGACGTGTCACGGCACAATAATTAATGCAACATGTACAACGTTATTTTGGATGAAAGATAAGGAAAAAGATCTGTTTTATGATAGAAAAATTATCAAATTTTATAACTATCTATATCATTTCTTTATTTTTGGGGTTGTTATAGAAGAAATCTTTCGTAGAACAACCCCTTTACGGAATGCAATTACAGTGGGCGTTTGACACGTGACTATTTGTTTACTCGCAAAACAAGATGGCTGCGAAACCGTGTTTGTGTGTATCGAAATTAAGATCTTTTTGGTCAGTTTTCATTTATATGTCAGCGTTCCATTACTCATTTGTAAGCACACAATCAAATCTAATTTACATTGACATTTTTAAGTAAGGTTTCTTTCCTCTTATGACACGCATTGTTTTACAAAATTGAAAAAAAATGTAAGTTTGCAATATTATTTAAATCGGTGTTTAATTTCGTTTCCTTTAAAGGCACATCAAAGGAGAGGAGAACTGACAAAATATATGGAGGTCTTTAATTATGTTTATAAAAGTCATGAGAATTAGTTTAATAATGCATTGAGACCCTATTAAAAAGACTCATTTAAAATACGTTATTTTGTACATGAAATATAGTTGTCTCCAATTCAATCATGTTTATCAACAACCAGTTTGTTTACATATTCAAAATAACGAATTCTGATTGGCCGGTTCAAAAATGTGTGCATCAACTGTCAAGGTCAGAGGAGAAAAATCAGGAAATCTGAATTATAAAACTTGCTTATCTGGGTTATTTCTGGTTTACTTTCACATTTCAATTGTGCTGATGATTTTTCCTGGTAATAGCTATTTGAATCTGTCCAAAAGTTTATCAAATAATGTAGTTTGATATAGCATTAATCTCCTTTAATGGGCCTTTAAATACCTTATGGATCAGTACGAATACAGTTCACTTATTTATGTTTCGTAAGTAATCTAACAACACTACGCCAGGAGATAGTGTCTTGCCCCAGGACCTAGATACGTTTTTATGCCAGTTTCAACAATTTTTCAGATAAATCAACATTCATTGAATCGAAACCAGTATTCTCCTTTTTGGACCGGAATTGGTATTTCCGAACATAATGCTATCCCTGTTACAAAGGTGTTGAACGTTCTCCCTACGGTACTGACTAACTCGGATGATCTGTAACTGAATGAAATATCTCCGTCTGGATAATTGGCTAGATACTGGCGGGTGTCGACAGTGAATGTGATAAACAAAGGTTTCGGTGAATTAAACCATTTACTTTTATTTCTACTAAAGATTACACACTGATAAATACTCTGATAAATGATAAATACACAAAAAAAAGTCTAAAGGCAAGAACAATAATTAAAGAGATGAATAGACAAAGCAACATTTAAACATTGCACATGTACTGTGCTACACTCTTGATTCACACTTGTGTTGTTAAGATATCTTTACTAATTGCTTCGTGGCTGATCACTGTAGCAAACACTGAACAGGAGGCTCAAGTTATAAACGATAATGATGATAAAGACATTATAGTAACATGTTTTTGGTTTATACAAGGTTTAACGCCATGTCAACAGTAATTCAGTTATTTTACGAATGTCCTGGATTTCACCAGTACTATGAAGGGCCCTGCAGTATCTTGTCCAAGGACACTCCATCAAATTATCCTCTCTGTCACATGCATGATCTACACCCCAAACGCTGGGCCACGCAAGACACTTTAAAGTTATATGTGGATGTTCATTATCCCCGTGTCTTTTGGGTGCCGTTGGGGGAAGTCGTTACTGACATCGTATTCATCTCTGGTATAACTTAGCCTGCGTATTGAACCTTCGACCTTTCAGTCACGATACATATGCTACATCTGTTTTAACACAATTAATCACCAAAGGTCACAAAACAATCTAATGATTCGACGCTATCGAGAATTCAACCCCTGACAACCGGTCTAATATCTCATACACCAACCATTATGCCACACGTATCCCCACCATAGTTGTAGTTTTATACTTTATTTTAAACGGTCATATAATAGGGCTGTCTCGTATTTCATTGCAGACCAATATAAAACTCTTGTTAAACACTAGTTTAACGTTGTTTTCACATTAATTCAGTTATATACATTAATTGTGTCTCAGGTTATAACACCTACTATTACAGTTCTACAATTATTCAGCCATAAACATTTAGTGTGTCTCATGTTATAACACCTACTAACACAGTTCTACAATTATTCAGACATATACATTTAGTGTGTTTCAGGTTATAACACCTACTATTACAGTTCTACAATTATTCAGACATATAGACTCATTGTGTCTCAGGTTATAACACTTGGAATTACAGTTCTACAATTATTCAGACATAAACATTTATATTGTATCATGTTATAATACCTACTATTTCAGTTCTACATTAATTCAGCCATACACATTTATTGAGTCTCAGGTTATAACACCTACTATAACAGTTCTACAATTATTCAGCTATAATTATTTATTGTGTCTCAGGTTATAACAGCTTCTATTACAGTTCTACAATTATTCAGCCATATACATTTATTGTGTCTCAGGTTATAACACCTACTATTACAGTTCTACAATTATTTAGCCATAAACATTTATTGTGTCTCAGGTTATAACACATACCATTACAGTTCTACAATTATTCAGCCATATACATTTATTTCGTCTCATGTTATAACACCTACTATTACAGTTGTACAATTATTCAGACATATACATTTAGTGTGTCTCAGGTTATAACACCTACTATTACAGTTCAACAATTATTCAGCCATATACATTTATTGTGTATCATGTTATAACACCTACTATAACAGTTGTACAATTATTCAGACATATACATTTAGTGTGTCTCAGGTTATAACACCTACTATTACAGTTCAACAATTATTCAGCCATATACATTTATTGTGTCTCATGTTATAACACCTACCAACACAGTTGTACAATTATTCAGACATATACATTTAGTGTGGCTCATGTTATAACACCTACTATAACAGTTGTACAATTATTCAGCCATATACATTTAGTGTGTCTCAGGTTATAACACCTACTATTACAGTTCTACAATTATTCAGCCATATACATTTATTGTGTCTCAGGTTATAACACATACCATTACAGTTCTACAATTATTCCCCCATATACATTTATTGTGTCTCAGGTTATAACACCTTCTTTTACACTTCTACAATTATTCAGCCATATACATTTATTGTGTATCATGTTATAACACCTACTATAACAGTTGTACAATTATTCAGACATATACATTTAGTGTGTCTCAGGTTATAACAACTACTATTACAGTTCAACAATTATTCAGCCATATACATTTATTGTGTCTCATGTTATAACACCTACCAACACAGTTGTACAATTATTCAGACATATAAATTTAGTGTGGCTCATGTTATAACACCTACTATAACAGTTGTACAATTATTCAGCCATATACATTTAGTGTGTCTCAGGTTATAACACCTACTATTACAGTTCTACAATTATTCAGCCATATACATTTATTGTGTCTCAGGTTATAACACATACCATTACAGTTCTACAATTATTCCCCCATATACATTTATTGTGTCTCAGGTTATAACACCTTCTTTTACACTTCTACAATTATTCAGCCATATACATTTAGTGTGTCTCAGGTTATAACACCTACTATTACAGTTCTACCGTTATTCAGCCATATACATTTATTGTGTCTCAGGTTATAACACATAACATTACAGTTCTACAATTATTCAGCCATATACATTTATTGTGTCTCAGGTTATAACACATAACATTACAGTTCTACAATTATTCAGCCATATACATTTATTGTGTCTCAGGTTATAACACATACCATTACAGTTCTACAATTATTCAGCCATATACATTTATTGTGTCTCAGGTTATAACACATACCATTACAGTCCTACAATTATTCAGCCATATACATTTAGTGTGTTTCAGGTTATAACACCTACTAATACAGTCCTACAATTATTCAGCCATATACATTTATTGTGTCTCAGGTTATAACACATACCATTACAGTCCTACAATTATTCAGCCATATACATTTAGTGTGTTTCAGGTTATAACACCTACTATTACAGTTCAGCAATTATTCAGACATATACATTTAGTGTGTCTCAGGTTATAACACCTTCTATTAAAGTCCTACAATTATTCAGCCATATACATTTATTGTGTCTCAGGTTATAACACCTACTAATACAGTTCTACAATTATTCAGCTATATACATTTAGTGTGTCTCATGTTATAACAGCTACTATTACAGTTCTACAATTAATCAGCTATATACATTTATTGTGTTTCAGGTTATAACACCTACTATTACAGTGTAATATTTGACACAGAAACAGCTTTCCACAGGTGGTGTCCGGCAGCAGTAACGAACTCATTGGTTCAATTGGCTTAATATAGTTTACAATGTTTTAAACGGTTATACTCTGTTAAATCAATGTCACGACTGCAACAAGAGTGAACTGTTTGTAAATCCTTTTTTCATAAATAGTCATTGCCCATGTTATATTCAATTATTTTGAGTACATCACAAGAACATTATTAATTGATTTGACATCTCCATGAAATGAAGATACAGATCAACATGTTAGTCCACACATATAATGCTAGTCCAGAACGATATGTGTCTTTTTCTGAGCGTTTTTTTATTCAGGATTTTCTTCTTCTTAACCCTTGTAAGGATTGACTGTCAAACATCGAATTTGACAGATCTGCATATGTACGGGGTCATCGTTTTTATTACACTAAATATGTCACTCTCTTTTCAATAAGCTGCCATGCCTCATTATTTAAGCACTGCGATCGTAAATAAGAGTGTACGACTGTTATCATTATCCAACCCAATAGCCAAACACCCGTCACTGGGACGGTAGGAGATGCACCATGGATCCCCTAATCCTTCCTTCAGTGTCAACAACTCCTTGTGTTTGGTCCCCGCTGCGGTGATGACCTGGACATTACGGGAGATATATCCACAGAGAAGTATATTATCATGGCCGTCAACATATATTCCGTGTGGGTATTTCATGTTTGAATCTGTGTACCTATAGATCACGTGACCTTGCTGATCCATACATGTTACGGAATTCCCGACTCTGACAGCAATATATATCTTATCTCCGGTTCTATTTACCTTTATGTCATATATATCCCTAAACATGTATCGTCCATAGTTCACACCAAGCCGTCTATTGACATCACCGTCCCTGTTAAGGACTCGAACTTCCTCATTATCCCGGTCATCACGACATGCTGCATATATCTCTCCATTGTAATAGTCGACCGCGTAGCATTCAAACCCGATGTTGAGGATCTTTTTAGGTATCATCTTTGGTAAAATGTCAACAAAGGAAAGTTGTTTTTCCTCGTATTTAGAAACCAGAACTTCGGTATCGGACGTTCTGCATGCTCTGCTAGCCTTCATTGTTAGTTTAGATTGTTGTCGAAACTCTTCATCCATCAATATCAGGCCATCATCTCTACAGGCTAGAACAACGTGGCCGTCCGGTAGAAATACCACAGACTGTACCCACCTACAACCTACGTCATGCACTTTTCCCTCGTGTACAGTCAGGTCCAGAACTGACACGTCAGCAACATCCTGACTGCAAACTGATTCAATAAGTCGGCCGATTGATTGTAGCTCATTAAGACTGGTGAAGAAGTTATCAGGTTTGAACTGGATATCAATATCATTCAACTCCTTTTCCAAGTCGTCTATCAGTGTGTCATACTCCTGTATCTCTGGTTCGGTCTTCTTTAGTCCAACAAACATGGCGTCTCTTTGCCCTGTTTTCTGACATTCGTCGATTGATGCAATCATATCTTGAATCTGACGGGTTGTGTTGGCAGCTACTCTTAACTGTTCTTCTATCTCTTTGTTCATCTTATTTTGTACATCTTTAATTTCAGCGATCATTTTCTTCTCCAATGTAAGGAGACGCTTTTCGACGTGTTTTCGAACGTTCCTGACTTCTTCGATGCTGTTCTGAATTTGTACTTTAAGCTTAGTTTTATCCTTGGTTCTCTTCTGATGAAGGTTGTTGTAGGACAATTCTAGTTTCTTTAAACGGTCCTGCATGCTACTGAATGGTTTCCGCGGATCATTCGTCGCTGTGTGAGTGCTGATCTCGATCGTATTGCACTTCCTGTGTGACGTCATTTTACACGTACTACACATCACAGCGTTGTCGTCCTTACAGAGGTATTCAATCTTCAGTCGATGTTTATCGCACGTCATGACGGAGGGCGTGGCTTGACTTCCACTGGAAATAGACGGCATCTGGTCCCCAGTAAGAAGCGTATGGTTCCGAGACTTTTTCTGTGCTCCGTGTACATCATTACAACCCGAGCAGAGGGCCTCAGTACATTCAATGCAGTAAAATACGGCCTGTGATTTGATGCCCCGGAACTTGCATACGTCACATTCTAAACTACAGTCGTCTGAAGCCAGGTATATCGACGATCCACCACTTGCCATCTTTTATCAGATGATATGTTTAAAGCCTGAAATTATATGTTGATGAACGAATTAAACGCCGAAATTGACTAGTGAAACTTTGGTGAAAACGGTGTTTAACCCAAATTGAAATAGGACACTACTCTATTGTCAGAGTTTTTCAGTTTTTCCATTTTTTCCTTGCTAACACTGTCACATTCACCTGCTACATTACAAGGGAACCAAATCGTTAAAGAATATTAGAAATGCGAAAACCTCTCGGATATAAACATTTGGTCGTCAATTCTTCACATTCGTGGTAACGTCTGCATTTCATTTGTAGTGTAAAAGCTTAGTCAAAATAATTCTACGTGAAGATTGCCATTTATTTCTGATGGGGCGATCTAACTTCGAAATTTCGAAGGACCAAAATTAGTGGTGGGCTTTACAAAATTCAGCTTTTCTTATTTGAAGCACAAATTGGCCCATCTAAGTCCACTTATAAGACACAATATGTAAAAAAAAAGTTACATTCTACCAAATGGTGGTATCAAGTGCCGTTAAACAATTAAAAATTATAGATGTTTTCACACTCCAGTGTGCATACGCAAAAGATGTTAACGGGAAGCAGAAAATCGTCACCTTGTGTTAATGAAATCGTCCTATCAAAGTAAATATGCGGAATACAGACACGTTACATATATGGGTTTGATTAAAAACGGATTGATTTACAACTGTGATAATTAATCAATTGATAGTTTACCGTGATAATGGGTATATGGGTGTTCAAAAGTTGAGACAAAATTTTCGTCGCACCTTCCATCATTAAATGAATGGTTCGAAAGTTTGACTTTACGGAAGATATTGCCGATGCAAAATAAATCTCTATATTTCCCGATCGCGTCAAGTAAGTTTTTGAATGTTGAAAAACTTAGCCTAACAAGTTAAAAAATGAACAAAAGACTGAACAAATATGATAGTTGAACCTTTGATATATGTTTATGAATATTTACAGCTGTATCACAAATTAGTTTATACATCAAATATGAAAAGGAAAAAACGCTCATACAAAGCTTGGTTTACGACTTAAAAAAACCTATCTTTACACGCCCTTCTGCTTTCAGTTAGTTTTCTTTTGCAATATGTCAACAGGATAGATAATAAGACATAACAACAAACCAACGTTTACTTCCCTTTATCTGACTTAATGTTTTACCCAAGAAAAACCCTTTTCACATCTATTGAACATCCATGAAGGAGATCTTCCAGTCAAAGTATCATTAGCTCCGACCTGAACCTCAAACTTGATTGTTTTCTGAAGAACCAGTTACTCCTTATCTAATATAGGTAAATTGTAAATTTAAGACAAAAACAATTTTCCCGGTCAAAAACGAAAGTAAAACTTTTTTTCAAAAAGCAATTAATTCGTACGTATCAGGCCGTATCAAGTTTCTCTGTAACGTATATGTTTGATGAAACATTTTGTTAATCATTGTTTTCATTAAGTATTACGCTACATGAAGTTTTGAATGAAAAATCGAAAACGAAAGTGGAATGTTTGTTTATCATTGTTTTTTTGCAGGTATCATTGTAAAACGCTTGTAGTATGTAATATAAAGTTCTGTATGAAAATAAATCGATCTATAACTTCAAATTTGATGGACCAACCTTTTATTGCCGGTTGATTTTCTTTTTTACAAAATATTCAGCGACCTTCTCTCTGTCAGGCTAACACGTCATGGCGACAGGTTAGATTATTATGCATGACAACGTATACAATGAGAATAGATGGTTGGTGTCGTGAATCGGAAATGTTATCGGCAAGGCGTAGGAATATTATCCGGTGAGCCGAAGGCGAAACGGATAATATTCCGATGCCGAGCCCGATAATTTTTCCTATTCAGAGACACCAATCATCTGTTCTATTTATCCTGTTTTCCTTATGTATACTTTTAAACAAACAAAATGAAAATAAAATACGTGAAAAAAGCAGAGAATGATGTAATCATAACGTCATGTACCATGGCGTTCTTATGACGTCATGATTTGTCACGCGGATGCGTTATATGGTTAGTGCCGGATATCACAAATGTTATACGGCACCTAGTTATCGGTCCCAAAGTGGCACATTGACAGGATAAAAAAGATTATCTCCCTTTATTTGGTGTAATCCTTAACTATGGGTACACCCTTTAAAACGGACCACTGTTTAAGCGGCTTTAGTCAATTTGAGCTATACCAGACATACTTAGGCACAATCGTGCTAGAAACACGAGACATCAGACCGATACAAGAGGACTAGCGGACATACAGACATAAATATTATTTAGAGCCTCATCCATGTGTGATATTAGACCAACCCATTCGCGCCGATATATAGGATAAACATCTTGGCATGTCTTCATGGCCTAAAATCAATCGAGTCACAAGCGATTTTTCCATTTACCACATTATCTAACGGCGTTACTGGGGCACGGTGAATCTGAGGTGACATGTGGAAGATTTCTTTCTAAGTCCGTTTCCAGAGAAAATGAAATTAATCAACGTGGGAAAATGACCATTTTTCTTATCCTGCGTTAATAGAAAAAACGTTAACTCGAAAAAAACGTTGAAAAATTTATTTTCCAGACTAAGCATGATTTATCCGACAGCTTACAAGATTAAAACCCACGACCCTTGTGTTTTGAGTCCGATAGCCTAATACAAGCCAATGTTCTGCACTGCGTAGACATTGGGCTGGGAATCTCATACTATTTAGATCCATACCGCAGGGGTTTGTACTAACCCCGGGGGTACATATTTTATAATAACATGGGTTCCGACTCCCGAATGGAAAAACCGACTACCACGCGTTTAAAAGCGTA
The DNA here is from genome assembly GCA_947846245.1 of Cerastoderma edule. Taxonomy (NCBI): domain Eukaryota; kingdom Metazoa; phylum Mollusca; class Bivalvia; order Cardiida; family Cardiidae; genus Cerastoderma; species Cerastoderma edule. The sequence goes on from OX401411.1 coordinate 32,855,308, forward strand.
TGGTACTTCAACAATCAATGAAATATTGATATTTTTTTCAGATAAAATAATTACATTTCTTTCTCTATCAAATAAGTACCCTGCCACGGCAATAACTTAATTAGCAAGTGCATCAAGGATTCATTTTCCGAGGTTGTCTCGATTTCACGACCTATAAACAGACGTGCGTTCGCCTTATTTACACCCTATACAACAATCTCCTGAGCTAGGCAGTTAAAAAATATTCAATGGAATGATATAATAGTGCACTTATATCACCAAATTCGAAATATTAGGCTATCTTAGCCTATATCTAAATAGCCCAGACGTAAATACGATATTTCACCACAGACAAGGTATGCGTTTTACTAAACATCTTATCCTATGAATTTGCCCGAGTTCAAAACAATATCCCCTCCTTGTTCAATATAGAGAGCAGCAATATTGCTAAGATACACGTCATAGGAAACGTCTATCCAAATCGCCTCCAAGTAATGACATGCCATATGGAAATATTGTTAAAGGTGAAATCAATGTATAGATGTTTCGTATATTTCGAGTTTTGTAAATAGTTTCCTGTAGTAATTCGGTATCGAAAAACACTACCCAGGTATTTGACTACACGTGTTTACAGAAACATACTAGGGTCCTACTTTTCAAATTGGTAAAGTTCACTGTTTAAGTTATCGGGGGTTCCGGGTTCGAGTTCCTACGTAACCTCTGGCTTCATGTGAGTATTTTTTTAACAAGACACTTAAGAGTCCCAGGCTTGTAACGGTGCATCAAGGAAAGCCATCACAAAACTAACACAATGTAAATACGGCGTTTAAGCCACTTAAATAAACACAATGGATATTATAGTGGCGGTCTTAGATATAAGGGTTGTTGGGATGTCCTTTGAAAATTCACATAATAGCACCGGCCTAGTTATAACTGAACCATGTTTAAACGACGTTTAACCCGATAAAAAAGAACAAATGGATACCAGCAGATTGGATTGTTCGTTTTAGCAAGTACATCTCCATAATGCGACTTTCATACTGAAGATTGCATACAGATGGATATTAAGGTGTTGCTTCACAAATTGGTATAATTCGCTATTTAAGTTATCGGGGGTTCCGGATTCGAGTCCCTACGTAACCTCTTGCTTCATGTGAGTATTTTTAACAAGACATTTAAGAGTCCCAGCCTTATAATGGTGAATCAAGAAAAAACATAACATAACTGAAAAAAAATACTAATGGCGTTTTACTCCGCTTGAATGAACAAAACGGATATTTAAGAGGCGGTCTTAGATGTCAGCCCCACCGGTACCCCTTGTTTTGTTCGAGTGCCTTTTGACAATACACATAAGAGCTCCAGTCTAGTTATAACTGAAAACATGTTGAAACAACGTTTAACTCCATATAAACGAACACATGAATATCAGCAAATTGGATTGTTCGATTTAACAAGTACTTCTCCTTAATGCAACTTTCATACTGAAGACAGTTCGGAAAGCACGTCTTTATAGCGACCAGACGTAGATATCTATGTCTCTAGGCTAACGTGACGAAATTGTACACGAAAAACTACATGTATTAAAAGGTAAGCTTTGAATAATGGCATCAGGTGACATCTCGTTTACCATAACAGGCTTTCAACGTCTATCCAACAGCAGAGCAACATGATGCTTCTTTTTGATCGGAACGTTTTGATACGTCGTCCCTTGTAGAAACGTCGATGTGCGGCTCAATTTATATAAAGGAAAATCTAAATTTAATTACGAAGTAAACCCTTTCTCTCCAAGATGACTTTCACTAGTTTGCAATTTTGAACTTAATGAGTTCAGTTGTTTTCTGATACAAATGCTTTTTTAAAACTGTATGGTTAAACGAGAGAAGTTACCAAGTAGAATCATTCAGATCTAAAGATTCGTAACTGTATGTTTACAAAAAGTGACACAACCCTTAAATCTCTAAGGCAACTTTGATTTTGAGAAAAAAAAGGCATGCTTTTTAATCTACGATCAAGATATCCCAGGCAAAACTATTGTTTCGTTCACATCGGATAGAATGAAATATCTACGTCTGGATCATTCGGACTAGGCCTAGTATAGGAAAAAGGGAGGCCCTTATACAAAGACTTGTAATAATGTATCCATCCGCTGATTTCACGCACACTTCGTTCAAGTTAAATGAATGAATAAACGATATCACCAATACTTTCATACAAAAAACGATATCTGAGTAACGCCATATAAAATATGCAGAAAGTGGTCATTTAAGTGTGGTAATAACCATACAACTTTTCTCAAGACCAAACCACACCACAACTTAACTTTGCGCCTGGTAGTGTTTGAGTACGACTGTATTCAAGGTTTTGTTATTATTCTAATCAGGATGCTACAACGAAAAATGTCAATCAACGTTTTTATCATTGTACACGTGAGAACCAAATACATAAAGAAGATATTATTCAATATAATTTGATTTTGACTTTTTTCTTCGAGTTAATTTTGCCTTGTATTATTTCTACAACTCGAACTAAATGAAAATTAATTGATATCGATCTCACCCGAGGCGTTTGTCAAACGAACCTGCATGCGCCGAAACGTCGCGATTGATAATAATAATTCAATAAACCGCCAAAGTGGTTTCGAGCTCAAAACACAGTGAGTTTGCAAGTCAGGAGAAATGCGGGTAACTTACTCCGTACGACAGCATAGACAGGCCTAAAAGGCCCTTCATCTTTTTTTTAAATGAACAAAAACATACCAAATATGACTGTTGAACCTTTGATATATGTATATGAATATTTACAGCTGTATCACAAATTAGTTTGTATTTATATATCAAATATGAAAAGGAAAAAACGCTCATACAAAGCTCGGTTTACGACTCAAAAACTATCATTACACGCTCTTCTGATCGCAGTTAATTCTTTTGCAATGTGTCAACAGGATATACGTATAATAACATATGACAACAACCCTACGTTTACTTCCCTTGCTCTGACTAAATGTTTTAACATAAGAAAACCCTTTTTACATCTATTAAGCATTCATGAAGGAGATCTTGCAGTCAAATGATCATAAGCTCCGGCCTGAACCTTAAACTTGACTGATTTTTAAAAAAAAAACCCAGTTACTCCTTATCTAAATAGAGGTTAATTGTATTTTTAAGACAATTTTCCAGGTCAAAAACGAAAGTAAAACTTTTTTCAAAAATCAATTAACTCGTACGTATCAGGCCGTAACAAGCTTCTCTGTTACGTATATGTTTGATGAAACATTTTGTTTTCATTAAGTATTACGCTTCATGAAGTTTTAAATGAAAAATCGAAAACGAAAGTGGAATGTTTGTTTATCATTGCTTTTTTAGCAGGTATCAATTAAAAACGCTTGTAGTATGTAATTCCACTGTATAAAAATAAATCGATTTATAACTTAAAATAAAATGTACCAACCTTTTATCGCCTGCTGATTTTCATTTTTACAAAATGTTCAGCGACCTCCTCTATGTTAGGCTAACTGGTCATGGCGACAGGTTAGATAATTATGCATGACAACGTATACAAACGATTATCTCCCTTTATTTGGTGTAATTCTTAACTAAGGGTACTCCATTTTTGTCATTTAAAACGGACCACTGTTTAAGCGACTTTAGTCAATTTAAGCTGTACCAGACTTATTTTGGCACAATCTTGCCATGAACACGATACATCAGACCGATACCAGAGGACTAGCGGACATACAGACATAAATATCATTTAGAGACTTATCTATGCCTCATATTAGACCAACCCATACGCGCAGATATATAAGATACACATCTAGGCATGTCCACTACTCAACATCAATCGAGCCATAGACGATTTTTCCATTTTCATCATTATATAACGGTTTCACTGGGGTACGGCCGCTCTTAGGTGACATGAGTAAGATTTTCTTTTTTAAGTTCTTTTTTAGAGATAATGAAATTAATAACGTGGGGAATATGAACTTTTTACTTATCTCGCGTTAATAGAAAAACGTTAACTCGAAAAAACGTTGAAAAATTCATTTTCCAGACTTAGCATGTTTTATCCGACAGCTCATGAGATTCAAACCCACGACCCTTGTGTCTTGAGTCCGATATCCTAATACAAGACCACTGTCATGCGCTGCGTAGACAGTGGGCCGGGAATCTCATACTATATGTATTTAGATCCATACCGTAAGGGCTTGTAGGCTACTTATCCTGGGGTTATATATTTTATTATAACATGGGTTCCAACATCCGAATTGAATAAAAACAAACTACCACCCGATTAAAGTCGTCTACTACTTCAACAACCAATGAAATATTTAAGAATTCTTTCAGGTGAAAGAATTATATTTCTTTTTCTATCAAATAAGTACCGTGCCACGACAATAACTTAATAACTTAATAAGCAATAACATCTAGGGTTCTTTTTCCGAGGTTGTCTCGATTTCACGACCTACAAACAGATGTGCGTTCACCTTATTTACAATCTTTACAATAATAACCTGGCGCTAAGCGGTGTAAAATATTCAATTGAATGATAAAATAGTACAATTATATCATCAAATTCGAATTCTCAGGCTATCTTAGCCTATACGAATGTAACGAACCGAGCAAATGAACCTTTCTGAGACACAAACACATCCGATCTGTGAAAAAACACTGTCTTTCACTGAGCGGTTGTGTTGTCTATATATATACCAGCATGTTCTCTCAAACAATGCATTAGGTTCCTAATTTGCATAAACGTTCATCGAACGTTACACGAATATCTGAATAGCCCAGACGTAAATGCGTTACTTCACCACAGACAAGGTAAGCGTTTAACTAAACATCTTATCCTATGAATTTGCCCGAGTTCCAAACAATATCCCCTCCTTATTCAATATAGAGAAAAGCAATATTGCTAAGTGACACGTCATAGGAAACGTCTATCCAAATCGCCTCCAAGTAATGACGTGCCATATGGAAATGTTGTTAAAGGTGAAATCGATTTATAGATGTTTCGTATATTTCGAGTTTTGTAACTAGTTTCCTGTAGTCTTTCGGTATCGTAAAACACTACCCAGGCCCAGGTATTTGACTACACGTGTTTACAAAAACATATTAGGGTCCTACTTCTCAAATTGGTGAAGTTCGCTGTTTAAGTTATCGGGGGTTCCGGGTTCGAGTTTCTACGTAACCTCTGGCTTCATGTGAGTATCTTCTAACAAGACGCTTAAGAGTCCCAGCCTTGTATTGGTGAATCAAGAAAAGCCATCACATAACTAATACAATGTAATTACGGCGTTTAAGCCACTTAAACAAACACAATGGATATTATAGTGGCGGTCTAAGATATCAGGGTTGTTGGGATGTCCTTTGAAAATTCACATAGGAGCACCGGCCTAGTTATAACTGAACCATGTTTAACCATGTCTAAACGACGTTTAACGCGATAAGAAAGAACAAATGGATACCAGCAGATTCGATTGTTCGTTTTAGCAAGTACATATCCTTAATGCGACTTTCATACTGAAGACAGTTTGGAAAACACGTCTTTATAGACAATATATATACAGATGGATATTAAGGTGTCCTACGTAACCTCTTGCTTCATGTGAGTATCTTTTAACAAGACACTTAAGAGTCCCAGCCTTATAATGGTGAATCAAGAAAAAACATAACATAACTGAAAAAAAAAATACTAATGGCATTTTACTCCGCTTGAATGAACAAAACGGATATTTAAGAGGCGGTCTTAGATGTCAGCCCCACCGGTACCCCTTGTTTTGTTCGGGTGCCTTTTGACAATACACATAAGAGCTCCAGCCTAGTTATAACTAAAAACATGTTTAAACAACATTTAACTCCATATAAACGAACAAATAGATATCAGCAAATTGGATTGTTCGATTTAGCAAGTACTTCTCCTTAATGCAACTTTCATACTGAAGACAGTTCGGAAAACACGTCTTTATATCGACCAGATATCTATGTCTCTAACGTGACGAAATTGTACACGAAAAACTACATATATTAAAAGTTAAGCATTGAATAATGGCACCAGGTGACATCTCGCTTACCATTACAGGCTTTCTACTTCTATCTCATAGCAGAGCAGACTTTTTCGATTTCACACTGAAGATCTATTTTTGAAAACGAAAGTAAAGTGATGTCAGTCTCGCGGGAATCATTATGACAACATCCGCATTATTTCAGAGTCCTTTTAATTGGATAAACCCGATGTGTTCAGATTGGTACATCACATCAGCATTTCTTCCGTCATACATATATCCTGTCACATAATCAATGAAGGAAGTCCCTAACTTCCTGTACCTTAAAAGCTGGTCAAACTGGGTAGAGCCATTGGCATTCCGTAAGTGAGTTAACCAACTTACGGGCGACTTCCTTTATTTAATGAAAGTCTACATAACAGTACTGGGGTGTTTGTTGGACTTATAGGCAGAGGATCAGTGCTATATAAGCTACAATACTCTAAAAGACCTCCAGGCGAATAAGAACAAAAGCAGGGCTTGTTTATTTATGATTTTTTAATTTTCCTGTTTTCAATTTGATTTTTGAAAAAGTCATTTTAACAATAACAAGCTGCTCGTCGCACTAAAGGCCTAACCATATCAAATATAAGTGAGTTGTTGAGTTGAATAAAATGTATACATTTTATAGATTTAGAATTATGTTCAATTAATGCTGTAGAATTAGGACTATCAGGTTGTTTTTGCAATATTAATAAATAGTATACCAAATTGCCAGGCTATTGTTTTTAAGATATTCATATCGAAGATTACATTTCTGAAAGCAGTCATTAAAACTCAAATTGGCCAACTTGAATATTTAAACTGTAAACAATGAAGCAACATTTATTCTGATAGACTTTTCAAAACCAAATTTGTGTATTTAATGTTGAAAACCACAAAAGATCGTTTGAATAATTAATGAATGTTCTTAGCATATTCTAAGACCTATAAGAATTGTTCACAACTGGACGGATATTGATACAAATATTGTACAAATCATTAAAAAGCAATATAGACATTTGTGTCAAATTCAAAATAAATAAATAAATAAATAAGTATCTTATAATTCATTTAACCAAAATAATTCAAGGAAACCACTTGTGGAAGTATTTTCCACTTCAACACAATAATTATTTCTTGTAGTTAAGCTTTTGGCCATAAGAAATACAAAAGATGGATGCCATTTGCAATTTAATTTAAAACTAAGACAAAAATCTTTGCTGCAATATTTATCAATACTATGCATCATTGTCTTTATACACTACCACCAAGGGTGCTGTTTTTATATTATCATTAGTTAATATCAAAGCAAAATACTATATTTTATCACAGTTTTGTATAAGAATGAGATCCACGTGCATAACACATGTTCTAAACATGATCTTAGATAAATTTCTAAATTTTCTGTTTTGAATAAACAACCATTAATTTAAAAGAAAAGTGGGTACATTAAAAGGTAAATATCATAAATTCAATTCCATATGAATAATGTATTGCATTCCATGTATGAACAAAAATATTGATTTTTGCATTTGTATGGCTTGTAAAAAACTTGAAGACTGTAACCATTTTTCTTTACTATGCATAAATACTGTTCATAAACTAAATTCAGACCCAAATTATGATTTTCCCAAGTTAAATTTAAAACACTCTTCATTTCCTTATTTGAATTTCATGAAAGTTCCAATTTAGTCAAAGTCCATACAATGAGATTATCAGTCTGTGTTGAGGATCAAACATACACCCTGTAAGACCCAGTGACTTATGTGATCTGTTGATGCCAAGTCCGCTTCAAGCACCAGACCCACACCCATGGCATTTCGTCTTTGTGAGGTCACATACACCGGTGTCCTAAACGTGTTCTGTAAGGCAAGAATAAAAACTTTTGTTATTTTATGTGTAAAACCTCCCATAACGGAAACATCCATATCTGTCGCTGCACCAGATACATTGTGTCAAAAACGAAAATCACCTAATATCAACACATGAATATGTCCTTCTTTTGTCACATTATCTTCAATGAAAATAAAAAATAATGCATATCTATTTACTATTAAATACTGTAAATCGGTTGGATAAGAGGTTTCCACCATTTCAGCAGTATCTTAAATTGATCATGTCAGTCATTGCACATATCTTTGGTGCTGGCAGATTGTCACAAATATTGCCAAATACTTTTTTCCAATCCAATATTGGCTTCCCTTCAATAGCAAAAACGTAAAATAGTCAGCAAGAGTAAGAATTTCATGTTTTTTTAATGGTGTTAAGTGTTATGCCAACATTATTTCAAGTATATCACAAGTTTCCTGGGTTTGGCCACTACTAAGGTAAAGCACTGCAGCGTCATGCCTAAGGACAATTCAATGTAAGTCCCAGTGCCGTTGGTGAGGATTGAACCTAATACCCACTGTTGTCAGACTAACACGTTAACCACTTGACCACACAGGGGAATCAAGTAAAAAGACCTTTTATAGTGTCAGCATTAAAGATATATTGGTTTTGACTTAGGTTTCATTTATTCCAAGTTAAACAAAATACAGTCTGTGCTAGTAACGACCATTGGACATTTTGCCATTTTGATGATAAATTCAGCCTTAATTCCAACCAAAATTCATTTCGCCCAATTTATTGCAGACAACTTTAGAAACAGCTGTCTCAAAGGAATAAATTGCTCATGATGAACATTTTATTCATTAGTCACAATGGGTTTTTAGTCAACATTACTTATTATTACTTTGTCTTATAAAGTTGCTCAAAATCTGGATCAGTTGCATACAACCCAGAACTTTAGTATTACTAAAGTGAGTAAAGCCCTATTTCTTGAGAAACTTCAGTTGATGACAATAAGTATACAACAATGACAGGACAAAACGTTCTAAAAAAGGCTGCATCTTCATTGAAGGGCCAGTTTTGATAAAATGTTGCCGTGAACACTTTCAATTTGTAATAAAGAACCTTGTCGAGTGTGGAAAAGTCAAAACACAAACCTGTAGCTTGAGCTTATGCGCCTCTATTGGTATAATCTTCAGAATTGGCAGTGGCTGTATAAGCTGTTTCGGTTTCTGCTTAAACACAACTCGTCTCTATTCCAACCAGCTCCCTCCAGGTAAAGACCATGGACAAAGCAACCTAAAATGGAAGGGGTAAAGGTTATATTAATGATCACATTCAATAGACTGATTAACCTAGAATGTAACCAGGAATGAAGTCTATATAATGGATTATATACAATGATAGCATGCTTTCAAAACCTAAAAAGTTAAAAAAAAAAGAAAGAAAAAGAAGATAACAAACAAAATATACATCAACCTAGAATGTAACCAGAAATAAAGTGTGCCTTATAATATTATAGATTAGAAGACATACAATGATAACATAAATTTGAATGTAAATAGGAAAAAAATGAACAATTAGATGTGACATATCAAACTAGATAATAACCAGGAATAAAGCTTACAAATATAATAGTTAAATAGAATAATCTTACATTGAATGAAGCAGGAACAAACCATGAGATTGATTAAATGAATTACATTCAATAAACTGATTAACATAGAATATTAGCTGAAATAAAGCTCATCTTATAGATAACATATGATGAAAAAATTAACATACTGTAGAATGTACAAAGGAAAAAGGCTTATCTTAATAGATAGTTAATAAAATAGAATATATACATGTACATCATACTTATTAGCGAGAGAATTCAGAAGTTTCAACATTGTCATTTTCCTTCAGCTTAAATATTTTTGATGACTATTTATGATCAATGTGTGACACAACAGCTACTTATCTTTAAATATGTTTCGTCTTAATATGTCTAATGGCAAAACATGTGTGAAGGTGCCCGTACCCTGTGCAGGTGCCAACGTGTATCAAAAGTCAAGTACATCTCTCAAAACTGATCAACTAATTTTCATGTGGGAAAGATAGTTAGAACCTTTGAAAGAATATTGTGCAGTATTGTTCATCAATGACCTAGAGTTTTAATTGGTTTTGTAATTAGCAGAATATAACTTTAATACTGTAAAAGGTGACATAATACCCAAATCTACTAACAAACATGCAAGCTTTAAAGAAAATATGACCCATTATTGCTTTTAAGAATTCAGAACAATGGTTAAACTTGAATCAAATAATGCACCTTAAGACATGCTCTTGACAGTTAAACATTAGAATAATGCTACTTTTAACATTTCTCAACATTATAATTAAATTCCCTTTGATAAAATGAATGTGTGTACAAATGAATGAATTAATGGTGGTTAAAGATGTCTTGACATCTAAGGTCAAGAAGCAGGTACTATGATAATATGGATAAATGTAAGTTCGATTATTTACAGGTTAAAATATATAAGATACAAATTTTGCAATGTGAAAAATAGATAGGAATTTGCAATGAATGTATGATAGGAAATAGCTCATTTTGTAATAAACAATTGATAGTAAATAAGAAATTTGTAATGAGTTTATAAAAGTAAAAAATTGTTTGTAGTGAGTAAATGATAATGATATAGGATTTTTTTTCCAAATGAATAAGGAATCACTGTTTGTTGTAAATTCTAATTGCTGTAAGAAAGGAAAGAATTCATTTGATCCTGAGGCTTTAAAAAGCTTATCAAGAGAGTCATCATCAAAATATTTCGAATAAATTCTTCGACAATGAGCATTCAAGTAACATAGTTTTGATGCTCCAAGATGTGTACACATATGATGAACAAGGTCTATATCCTCAGTCCTCATGATTGCATTGGATTACAAAAGATAATTATCAAACCTCACATTCTTGTTTGGCTATGCAAAAAGTTGCAAAAGCTGCAGAGAAATCTGCAGAAGAATCACTGCTGGTGTGTTGGTTCAAAGGTCATATAAAGAAATAAATACTATGAAAACACTAGAATGTGGAAAATGATTTTCAATATTTTTTTAGGTTTCTTTTGTAAACTGTCACAAACAGTTTTCGGTTAAATGTATGCATTCGTCTATTGCATGGCTGTGTGATAATGGAAAAGTTGGGTTATGTGTTATCCTAGTGACCTTTTCTACCGACAATCCCATTTATGTGCAAACCCTACCTCCTTTCATTGAAGAGAACCCTGTCAGCTCTGAAACTTTATACAACAAACAACTCGTTAAAAGGACTGTCACATCGATTGTGTTTTATGCTTAAGACCCAATAAAATGTTTAAACACTGTGTTGTTAATCTCAGGCTGGAATAGTACTTAAAGTTCCTCTTTTTGTCACAGGGGTTCGATTATTTGCTATTTTAAGTCATGCCCACAATAATGGCTAAACCATCATCAGTATTCATTTTGAGTCATTTTTATGGGTGAAAGTTGAAGAATTTCAGAAACCTGAAGTCTGTAATTCATTATCCTGAAAAGGTATGTTTGCTATAGCATTATATAGGGACAAAAAGTCTCAAAAACCTGAAGTTCAGGAATAATCCTGAACACTTTCACCCATGAATTTTATTTTGGTAGAATCTCACCAAAAAACAGAATCAGATAAAGATTATAATGATGATACAGAGTCTTCCCCAGACCTGTTAAGCACTGTGGGTCCCAAGCGCCTGAATTTCAAAATTTGAACTCCCCTAGTGACTTAACCCAAGGCAACAATGCCTGTATTTCTAAATTAGCACAACCCAAGACCCCGGCAGCTGTTTTCTAAAATTGCACAACCCAAGGCCTCGGTGGCTGTGTTTCTTAATTTTCACAACCCCAGGCCCTGGCATCTGAATTTCTAAAATTTCACAACCACAGGCCCCGGCAGCTCTATTTCTAAAAGTGCTCAACCCCTGGCCCTGGTGCCTGAATTTCAAAACTTTCACAACCCAAGGCCTCAGTGCCTGTTTTTCAATATTTTCACAACCCCAGGCCCCAATGGCTGTATTTCAAAAGGTTCACAACCCCAGGCCCCAAGGCCTGAATTTCAAAATCTTTACAACCCCAGGCCACCATGGCTGTATTTCAAAATGTTCACAACACTAGGCCCCTATTGCTGTATTTCAAAATGTTCACAAACCCAAGCCCATTAGCCTGTATTTCTAAAATTGCACAACCCATGGCCCCGATGGCTGTATTTCTAAAATTGCACAACCCATGGCCCCGATGGCTGTATTTCTAAAATTGCACAACCCCAGACCCTGGTGGTTGTATTTCTAAAGTTGCACAACCCATGGCCCCTGCAGCTGTAATTCTAAAATTACATTTGATTTGGTTTAAAAACATTATTTTTTGTCTTTCAATCCAAAATACCTAAAAGTCTAACCATTTTGGGATGCGTATTTAAGAAGACATCAACAAGGAAATTTGGCACCCCTCACTTGCTGCACCCCCAACCCCCACCCCCATCAAGACACCAAGGGCCTGAAACAATCCTGGAGGAAGACTCTTAAGCGCATATGCTGACTTGGTTTCACCGCTCAAACTCCATTCCTCCTTACCTTGATGTGCTTTTTCTGTCACTTCCTCCGGCTCCAGCCATTTTGTGACAGCAGTGTAGTGTTGACTTATCGAGGGGCCACCCGTTCTTCCTGCATGTTGCCTGTACGAGGGCAGTTAGGTATGACTCAGGAATATGGAGACCTGACAGCCACATCACTATTGGCTCTGTGTCATTGACCTGGAAACAGAGAATTGATGATTCATCCAACAATAGCACAGCTTTTCCTTGTTTAGTCAGATTATACATATTCATTTTTGTTTGTTTAAACATATATGTTTATGGGCCGGTGGCCTTAAGTACAATAAAAGGACAATTACAAGCAATTCATCTGCTGTTTATTAAAGACCTCTGAAGGAGATGTCTCAAAATATAGTGAAAGGTTTAACGCTACCCTTCATTATACAGCTGTTTACGATGTACAAGCAGCAGTAGATGAAACAACTGATCTTAAATAACCTGCTAGACAAGGCTTCTGAAAGAAGCAGAAATTGATTGTGTGAAGGGATTTTCTGTCACAATTTGAAACCATCATGTAGATACAAGAATTGGACAATGTCAAATTTTGTACAAGTGAAAAAATATTGTGACAATAGGAGAGAGAAGCTGCTCCAACTTTTACATGATCAGTAACGAAAAATGTATCATTATTTAACCCTTTAAGACGACATTTCAAAATGTGATGGAATTAAAAAGCAATCTTCTGATAGGGCAGAAAACATTGTGGGAAAAGGAGAAATTGCTCGTCAATGGCAATCTCTCCTTTTCCCACAATGTTTTCCAGAGTCGTCTGCAACAAACTGGTCAAATGTTGTTATTGTTTGGTAATGGCTTAAGTGAAAATGATTAATATCGTAATTACCAATAAACCTTGAAAAACCTTGGGGCTCTCAACTTGAATCCTTATTACAACGTCTTACATATAATCATGAGATAATGACATACTGAATCGTTCAATACATTAATACACATTATTCAGGGTTGGAAAAATTCATTGTCCCTTTTGTCCAGCTTGTCCAAAAGCTCCAATGGACAAGTGAAATTTACTCAAGTTAACTATACAGTCAAACTTGTGTTAAGAGGCAATCTATGGGACAAAGTAAATTGGCTGTTTAAGACAGGTTAGCTGCTTAACACAAATTGATGTGCACTATAAATCTAACAATGGGATTTTCTGTGGTGGTTGTTTAAGGCAGGTTGGCTGCTTAGAAGGGTGGTTGCTTAACACAATTAGACTGTATAACCATTATACAAACACGTGCAGAAAAAGATTAGGCTTTTACGGACAAGAAAATGAAAACCAGTTTTTGCCACCCCTGCATAAACACATATAACATCCATACGTTAATTTGTGACTGGTTCAAGTTGAAAAGTGACACTAGACGACAAAAAGTAACACTAGAAAACATAAATTGAAAGGTGCTTGTTCACAGATGTGATAAAATAAAGTTAAGAACTAATTTCTTTTAAACCACACCATAGCTGTACTGTTATATAAAGCACACTGAAGAATGGTCATTGGAAGCAAAATTTGATCACTTTTAATTCTTAAAAGTATGAATACAGTGACTTAACATCTGTTTTAATTCAAAAGCATGGCATGGCTTTTGGGATCTACACATCTAGACTGTTCATACTTAGATAAATATACACATCCCGAATCTAATTATGCTTTCAAAGGGCAATTTCTCCATTTCCAACAATGTTTTCCAAAGTCGTCTGCAACAAAGTGGTCAAATGTCGTTATTGTTTGGTAATGGGTTAACCCCTGGTAATAATTTTCCATATTTTGACACAGTTGAATTCAATTATTAGAGCCCAAAGTGCAATTTCAAGATTAGGCAAATTTGAAAACAACAGCAGACGACAGTTACCAGGAACAAAACAACAAAATGAAGAATAAAAACTGTATTGTACTGTTTATAATTCATATATTGTACAATACGCAGCTTTTATTTTTAGTTACTGGTGTTGTTCACCAACATTCACCGTATGTTGCCCTCTATGCATGAATAATTATCACGCTGTACAATTAATACTCGACAGTCTTCCGAACACAGTCAATAAATAATAGAGATATACACATTATATACATAATATATACATATTAATAGGTTAGCTTATTAGGATTTATTAGATAATGCACGAGGACGAACCATGTGGTCGAACATCACGGACGGCCCCAAGGATATTTTTAGATACATCACATAGCGTGTAATTCATGCTAATCACCCAGGTCAACAGATGGGGAATGTTGGTCAACTATAGTTACTGGTACCTGTGCATAAGATGACAGATCAGTTTATTTTGGTCCCCTTCGGCCGCTCAGCTTTGCAACCTGAGACTAGTCAAAATAATGTGACGTGAAGATTGGTTTTCATTCTCTGATGGGGAATACTGACATGTTAAGTCACAATTCACAACTGCAAGTGAAATAATTTGATTATTTTTAATAACAATGGCAACATGGGTCTTTAAACGTTGCGACAAAAGTTTTGTCGCATTATTTCTCCATTAAATGAATCGTTCGAAAGTTTGACGTGATGGGAGATATTGCCGGATACAAAAACTCAATATTTTCGTATTGCATCAAATAAGTTCGACTAGCCCCTTATCATGCAGTGTTTCAATGACCATTTGATTAATCTTCTTTTGCTGATGAACTTCAAAAGCTGTGGGTATGATCAGAATACATATATGGTTTGCCGTTGTTTTCATGCAGCATTTTAATAACCATTAGGAAATTAGACTTTTTGTTCATAAGAAGATAATATTAATGGTTACTCTCAGTTATTTATTTTATTGTCTTATTTATATATATATTTTTTTTCATCGCATCAACATTATTTCAGTTATGTTGCGATGCCAGACTCTTAATGATGGAGGAAGTACCGATTCTGAACTACCCCAAAGGGCTGGTCAAGCCAGGTATATTCTTCAGCATTTCCTAAGTCAGGAGACTACCTCTCATGAAAATCCACACAGAGATTTCAAGATCTGGGTACCGTTTTACTAAACAGTTTACGCTTAAGATTTCCGAAAGTCTAAAACAACAGTTCCTCTTTCATCAATATTTAGCTAAGTAATATTGCAAAGTAACACATCATTGGAATCGTCTCTCCGAGACACTTCCAATGACGTGTCACATTGCAATATTCTTCTTTCAAGGAAAATACTATCCATGTGTATCCGTTATGACTTACGGAAATATGTTCCGTAAGTTGTTTAGCAAAACGGTACCCTGTACTCTTACCACTACCGCCAAAGAGGCCCCATACTCTCAGTTAACCCTTAACCAAACTCCAAATTTTCAACTGTCCCAAATTGAAATAATTTGCAGACGACATTTCAAAATGTGATGTAATTGAAAAATAATCTTCTGGTAGGGTAGAAAACATAGTGGGAAAAGGAAATATTGCTCATAAAGCCTTAGAGAAAATAAAGAAGGTTGTATACAGAAACTCCTATCTCAACTAAATACCTGTTTGTCAAAATCATGTATGATGACATTTGTTACAAATACAAATACACCCCCCCATAAGAAAGCCCTTTCACCGCATATGGTTTGAAATAAAAGCGGGACAACAAATGGGTTAAAAACTCACCGAGAAATTGATCCAGAAGGCTGCTGCAATTTAATCTACACCAAAACAATAACATCGCCACCTTTCCTTCTCTAGACTCACTCTACAGTATCCGAAAACTGTGAACGCACCCAATGCTAGCTCAATCATGACCCATATATTGATACTTTTATAACTCTTTTCATTCACTCGTACCAATTACGTCACATAAAATATATCAGTAATATGTTGTTCATTTCAGAGAGTCATGTGACAACCTTCAAATATTCCTAAGATACGTACTTTACAATATATCAGTCATTTGTAATCCATTTCAGAGAGACATGTCACAACCTTCCAATTTTCCTTAGATCCATACTTTTGAATATATCAGTAATTTTTATTCAATTCCAGAGAGACATGTCACAGCCTTCCAATAATTCCTTAGATACTTACTTTTGAATGAATCATTCATTTGTATTCCATTTCAGAGAGACATGTCACAGCCTTCCAATAATTCCTAAGATATATTCTTTTGAACATATCAGTCATTTGTATTCCATTTCAGAGAGACATGTGACAACTTTCAATACTCCTAAGATATACTGTTTAGCATACACCAGTCATTTGTAGTCCATTTCAGAGAAACATGTCACAACCTACCAGTATGCCTAAGATGCATTCTTTGGAACATATCAGTCATTTGTAATACATTTCAAACAAACATGTGACAACCTTCCAAATTTCCAAAGATACAAAGGTACTTCGAGACAAAGAAGTTCTACTGTACTTTAGATTATATCAGTCATTTGTAATCCATTTCAGAGACACATGTGACAACCTTCCAATAATTCCTAAGATATAATCTTTTGAACATATCAGTCATTTGTATTCCATTTCTGAGAGACATGTGACAACCTTCCAATAATTCCTAAGATATATTCTTTTGAACATATCAGTCATTTGTATTCCATTTCAGAGAGACATGTCACAAGCTTCCAATAATTCCTAAGATATATTCTTTTGAACATATCAGTCATTTGTATTCCATTTCAGAGAGACATGTGACAACTTTCAATACTCCTAAGATAAACTGTTTAGCATACACCAGTCATTTGTAATCCATTTCAGAGAAACATTATACAACCTACCAATATTCCTAAGATGCATTCTTTGGAACATATCAGTCATTTGTAATACATTTCTAAGAAACATGTGACATCCTTCCAAATTTCCAAAGATACATAGATCCTTCGAGACAAAGAAGTTCTACTGTACTTTAGATTATATCAGTCATTTGTAATCCATTTCAGAGAGACATGTGACAACCTTCCAATTATTCCTTAGATACATTCTTTTGAGCATAAAAGTCATTTGTATTTCATTTCAGAGAAACATGTCACAACCTTCCAATAATTTATAAGATACATTTTTTGAACATATCGGTCATTTGTATTCCATTCCAGAGAGACATGCGAGTAACAGTTCAAACAGCAGCTCCCTATCTCAGACCTCGACGTCGCCCACACATGGTGTTCCCTCCATGCTGCCAAACTCGCCCACCCAACGTTCACCGCCAAACATCCAGTACGCAAATGATGGGGCCCACTGGTACAGATCCTCGGCGGTTTTACTTCGATTTCATCGGTAAGAATTGGCCGTACTGGGCGCTGAATTGTTCCTTCCTGCTTATCTAACCCTTTACCAAACGACAATTTTTTCGAGCGTTCCCAATACTGTGATCTTTCGTGAGGGCGTCCTTGAGCAAGACATTGCAGAGCCCTACCTAGTACTGGTGAAATCAAGGAATGCTGAATTAAACCAACCAATCAGAATTTCTTATTTCAAATATATAAACAAACAGGTTGTTGATATGGTTGAATTGGAAACACCTAGATTTCAAGCACAAAATACATTATATTAAAGGAGTTAATCAAATTGGGTCTCACAGCGTTCGTAAATTAATTTTTATGATCTTTATGAACGCAATAAAGGAATTTTGTATACTTTTTCAGAAATTTATTTGTAATCATATCCTTTCACGTGCCTTTGATAGGCTCATACTTGAAATAGTATCGCCTCTGACAGCTGTCAGTAGAGTTGTTCTGTATCATTCATCTATTATGATTTATCAGAACTAGCTTTGAAATAATCATTTTCTGCAAATGGATGCACATGGAATAACCTAGGCAAAAAACTAAAATCCAACATTGTGACAGAAGAAGAAGCATTTTCTTCTTTTCTCTTACTATGGTTTGTATCAATATCTTGAAAAAATAAAATGTTCTTGTTAAGCCTTTCCCAAATCACAAATTTTTGACTGTCCCAAATTAAAAGAGTTTGCAGACGCCTTTTCAAAATGTGTTGAAATTGAAATATTCTTCAGATAGAGCAGAAAACCTTGTGGGAAAAGGAAAAATTGCTCGTTACGAGCAATTTCTCGTTTTCCCTCAATGTTTTCTAAAGTCGACTGCAAGAAAGTAGTTAAATGTCGTTATTGTTTGGGAAAGGGTTAAAAGATTGAGATTTCTGTCTGCTTCTGCCAAAATGTTCAACCTATCTCATTTCCTTGTTCTATTAGTTGGATTAAATGTTCCCACTTATTTTTCAGGTGGTTCAATAGGTATAACAACACTGAATCTAGAAAACATTGGCTGGGTGAGTGTGTAATATTAATGGCATTTCTTTTGTCTTGTCCATTTTATTGATGTAAAAGAATATCCACAAAAAGGTGGTGAAAGCATAGGACATGTAACACAATTACCTTTTTATCTTCACATGAATATATAGTCTCCTGGAAGTATTCTTTTGCATAAATTTCCTATCTTTGTCCTTGTACTTGTGAATCTGAGAAAGGTCATGATTTAAGTTAAATGTTTTTGTCAATGCGTTCTGGTCAAGAGTGGTGTAAAGTAATATTGTCATCACTCCTTACTTTGGATACTTTATATGGGGGTTCAGGTTAACCTATGCTATTGTGTTTAACACCATGTTAATAATTCTTCAGTTATCGGTATATTTTGGCTTTCCTGTGGTTAACCAGTACCGGACTAGGGCTCTAAATGGTCTTTCCACAAATCCAGGGGTGCAGGTGGGACTTGAACCCTGAACCCTTGATTTACAATCCCATCATGTTGACTACTGGGTCATGCAGGATCTTTTAAAGCTGCTTGTTCACAGATGAGACAAAATTTTGATGTCAACCCTTTCCCAAACACAAAGTTTTCGACTGTCCAAAATTGAAAGGGTTTGCAAAAGACATTTCAAAATGTGATGACATTGGAAGATAATCTTCTGATAGGGCCGAAAACTTTGTGGGAAAAGGAAAAAATGTTTGTTACGAGTAATTTATCCTTTTCCCACAGTGTTTCCTAAAGATGTCTGCAACAAAGTGGTCAAATGCCGTTATTGTTTGGGAAAGGTTGAAAAGTTTTTTTTTTAATGTTATTTCTTTAAAACTTGTTAGCAGCAGCTGCACGTTTGTATGCGACGTACTGGAGAGTAACCATTGAAAGTTAAATTAGTCTGTATTAAAATATTTAGAGCCTGTCAACAATAAATTAGTATGGATTTAGATCCATAAACGTTGCAACGGTTTTGAAATCCGTTCGATACCGTCTGTACCTAATTTGATAAATTGACACTTTCTGAATCATCTCAGCATTGCGAAGCTATTTTCATTGAAGAGTATACTGCGATTCAAAAACTGTCATGTTTTAAAGGTTATTTTATTTTGACTTCCAAAATGTCTCATGTGTGAACAAGCACATTTTAACCCTTTCCCAAACAATAATGACATTTGACCACTTTGTTGCAGACTACTTTAGAAAATATTGTGGGAAAAGGAGAAATTGCTCTGAGCCACAAGGTTTTCTGCTCTATCTGAAGAATATTTCTCAATTTCAACACATTTTGAAATGTCGTCTGAAAACTCTTTCAAATTGGGACATTAAAAAATTTGTCGTTTGGGAAAGGGTTAACTGTTTTACAGTCAACACTGGTTTTATACAATGATGTTACTTTTAGGTAACACGTTGTGGGCATTAACATGGCTTTAAATGGATTGTGGTTTTATTTTGTTGTGTCTTAGGGCAAGGCATTATTTACTTGATATAAATTCTAGCTTTACAAATTATGGTTAGTGAGAAAAACGTAATTTTTATGTTACTGAAACATGTTGAAACGGTTGATTTCAGAACAAACCCCCAATTCCTTATGTTGTAATTTACCTTTATTTAAGAAATATTTTAGAAACCATTTTGTTTAATCCATTACCAAACAATAACGAGATTTGACCAGTTTGTTGCAGACTACTTTAGAAGACTTGTGGGAATGGAGAAATTGCCTGTGTCGATGTTTTCTGCCCTATCAGAAGACTATTTTTCAATGTCATCACAATTTGAAATATGGTCTGCAAACTCTTTCAATTTGGGTCAGTAAAAAGTTGGTGTTTGTTAAAGGGTTATAGGGGATATTTGACTTGGGGTTAGAGTACAGAACATGAAATCACATTGCCCCTCTATACATGGGTTCAAATCCTGTTGACGGCATTTTAGATTTTCATGAGTGTCCTGACTGACTAATAACAGAAAGGCGATTGCTCTACCCGCCTTGACCAGCCCTTATGTGCAGTCAAGTTTGAGGTCTTCCTCCATCAATTTGAGTCAGGCATTTCAGCATAACTGAAAAAATGTTGACCCTATGTTGAAACTCATATCAGCCAACAAATTGAAAGAGGATATGTTAGTAAGAGACATCTTCTCCTAGAATCTAAATAGTTTATGTCCTGAACAGCACAAAAAAATATTATTTTTACTCTTTTATTGTCCTTCTTTGCATTAAATCATGCCCTTGCAAAACCTGGAATTTGCGATTGAAAAAGCACTGAGGGAACAAATAACATTTTTTTCCAATGGGGTTTCACACTGCGTCAACTATTTTTCAGTTACATTTCTGCTTTTCTTGGACTTTCGAGTACTAGGTTAGAGCTCTGATGTGTTTTCGGAAAGGACGTTCCCACAGAGGCCAAAGGCCTTGGTGAGGCTGGAAGCCATTATTAAACATGTTTAACCCTTTAGCAAACGTTAAGTTTTCTACTCTTCCCAAATTGAAAGGGTTTGCAGACTACATTTCAAAATGTAAAGAAATTTGGAAATAATCTTCTGATAGGGAAGAAAACGTTGTGGGAAAAGGATAAATTGCTCGTTACGAGCAATTTATCCTTTCCCACAAGGTTTTCCAAAGTCAACTGCAACAAAATGGTCTAATGTTGTTATTGTTTGGTAATGGGTTAAGCATTTACCAAGTACAGACAAATTTATTTAACAAAGTACTGTAAGTGACACTGTTACAAAAGGGAAGGAGGCTTCTCATGGAAAAGTGATCCATCTGTATTTCAATATTAATGATCATTAATTATTATTCTTAATGTGCATTTTTTGCTACTTTTACCCATTACCAAACAATAACGACATTTAACTACTTTGTTCCAGACATCTTTGGAAAACATTGTGAGAGAAGGAGAAATTGCTCGTAATGAGCCATTTGTCCTTTTCCCACAAGAGTTCCTGTCCTATCAGAAGATAATTCACCAATGTCATCAAATTTTGAATTTTCGTCTGCAAACTCTTTCAATTTGGGCTTGTTGAAAATTTTGCGTTTGGTAAAGGGTTAATTTGATTTTTTATTGTTGTCGGTAAATGTCTCAGAGCAGTTACCAGGAAATAGTTGATTGAATGATTTTGAGTATTTATTTATAGTAGATATGGTTAACTATTTATTCATATAATTGAAACAATTGTTTGATATGGAGTTTAATGGCGTATTAATAGAGGGTTGTAACAATGTAACAAATGTGTAAAATCACTAAACCTGTTGCTTTTTATGGTTTTAATCAGAAGGAATATTCTATTGAAATCAGAAAGAGTTTGAAATTATTGATGGAAAAAGTAGAAACTACTCATATGCATTGGTGCATTTGAGATCGGATAAGCCATATAAATTTAAAAAAAAAATTAGATTTGAAGTTGCATCAAAAATTCCATCACTTGATATATTGAGATAGCTCTGCTAACATGTATTCTGGGTAGCCTTCAAATATATGTATGTATCACGATAAAGTAACTCTCTTTATGTTGTAATGTTTTAACTACCATGTTGGGATATTACGTATATATATTTGAAGGCTACCCTTAATACATTTTAGCAGAGCTATCTTACCGATAATATATCAAGGGATGGAATTTTTAAGACAAGTCTAAACTGAAAGAGGTTCCTGTGTGACCCAGAGGTTAAGGTGGCGGACGATGGACTTGGGGATCCCAGGTCCGCGTCCCACCCATACCTCTGGTTTCGTTGAAGTGGGCTTTGGCAGCCAGTGCATTTAGTTGTTCGTCATTTTAACAACTAGGAATAGCTTATAATAAAGCAAAACACCTTTTTCACAATATATTTTTATATCTTTGGCGGAAGGTGCTTATATATTTACATACATGTGCATTTTATGCAACAAGAATGCAAAAATATTTTAATAGTTTAGCCTTATCTTCATATATAAGCACGTTCATGCATTCATGACAGAATATTTTAGCAATTGATGTAGTGTGGGTTCAAATCTTTATACCATCAGCAAGATTTGAACCCTAACTTCGTATTATGTTGTGAAGGATTTACTAAACACGAGCCACTGCCATTTATTTATTTTGATATTATTTTCATCCTCTATTCAAACATGCTCAATTTCTAGAAATACCTCTTTTTTAATGATACTATTATCTTCATTTTTGTTTGTTTAAACATATATGTATATGGGCCGGTGGCCTTAAGTACAACAAAAAGGCAATTACGAGCAATTCATCTGCTGTTTATTAAAGACCTCTGAAGGAGATGTGTCAAAATATAGTGAAAGGTTTAACGCTATCCTTCATTTTACAGCTGTTTATGATGCACAAGCAGCAGTAGATGAAACAACTGATCTTATATAGCCTACCAGACAAGGCTTCTGAAAATAATCTTTTTGACAAAAGGAGAAATTGATTGTATGGAGGAATTTTCTACCACAATTTCAAATCATCAAAACATGATTTTCTTTTACCCACAACTCATATAGTTGAAGACCCAAAGATTCTTTTTAAACTTTTTGAAATGGGACCGGAACCGGAAAAATTTGGAAAATTAATTTTTCTCTAAAATATGGAAATCTACAGGAATAACTTAATAAAAACTTAAACTTTACTGGGAAATTGGGGAAAATGGTCAATTAATTTGATAGGGAAATGGGTCCATTTAAGGTATCTAACATATAACGGAAACAAATTACTGTTACCCCCAATTCCTAGATATGACCCCTAAAATCAAGTATTTTCAATTCTACAATTTCATATAAAACTAAGGATCAAAAGTCGCCCAAATAAGCATTATCTAAATGGACAACGGAAAACCCTGTCAAAACCACTTTTCCACATTATTTCTCAAATCCGAATGGTTACCAAATTATGTAGATACAAAAATTGGACAATGTCAATTCTGTACAAGTGAAAACGGGAGAAGAAAAAAACAGTGTGACAAAAAAAAACATTGTGACAATAGGAAAGAGAAGCTGCTCTAACCTTTACATGATCAGAAACTAGAAATGTCTCAATATTTAACCCTTTAAGACGACATTTCAAAATGTGATGAAATTGAAAAGCAATCTTCTGATAGGGCAGAAAACATTGTGGGAAAAGGAGAAATTGCTCGTCAAGGGCAATTTCTCCTCTTCCCACAATGTTTTCCAGAGTCGTCTGCAACAAACTGGTCAAATGTTGTTATTGTTTGGTAATGGCTTAAGTGAAAATGATTAATATCGTAATTACCAATAAACCTTGAAAAGCCTTTGCTCTCAACTTGAATCCATATTACAACGTCTCACATATAATCATGAGATAATGACATACTGAATCGTTCAATACATTAATACACATTATTCAGGGTTGGAAAAATTCATTGTCCCTTTTGTCCAGCTTGTCCAAAAGCTCCAATGGACAAGTGAAATTTACTCAAGTTAACAATACAGTCAAACTTGTGTTACGAGGCAAAATATGGGACAGAGTAAATTGGCTGTTTAAGACAGGTTAGCTGCTTAACACAAATTGATGTGCACTATAAATCTAACAATGGGACTTTATGTGGTGGTTGTTTAAGGCAGGTTGGCTGCTTAAAAGGGTGGTTGCTTAACACAAGTTAGACTGTATAACCATTATACAAACATGTGCAGAAAAAGATTAGGCTTTTACGGACAAGAAAATGAAAACCAGTTTTTGCCACCCCTGCATAAACACATATAACCCCCATACGAAAACTTGTGACTAGTTCAAGTTGAAAAGTGACAGTAGGCGACAAAAAGTAACATTAGAGAACATAAACTGAAAGGTGCTTGTTCACAGATGTGAGTAAATAAAGTTAAAAACTATTTTCTTTTAGCCTACACCATAGCTGTACTGTTGTATAAAGCACACTGAAGAATGGTCATTGGAAGCAAAATTTGATTACTTTTAATTCTTAAAAGTATGAATACAGTGACTTAACATCTGTTTTAATTCAAAAGCATGACATGGCTTTTGAGATCTACACATTAAGACTGTACATACTTAGATAAATATGCACATCCCGAATTTAATTATGCTTTCATCAGCTACTTTTAACTGTATATCAAACAACAATTGAAAAACTGTAATGTTCCTACAACATTTTACTTTGACTTTCAAATGTTCTCATCTGTGAACAAGCATTTTGAATGGTATTGGATAGAAACAATTCATGCATTTATGATATGCCATCTCTGCTTTTCTCGCAATATTTTCACAAATAAATCATCGCTGACATCAATGTTAACTTCAGGTATTGTTACTTTTTGTAGTCCAATATATAAAACTTTAAATCACATCAGGTAGCATAATGAAATTTAAGGAAGAAATGGTTTGCGATATCCAATTTTCTTATCTGGAATAATATTAAAAATAAAAGCATTTTGTCTAAATAAGTTCAATTGGCTACTGTTTGCTCCTAAGCCAACATCTGCCAATGTTACATATTCGTATAAGTCAATATTTGAGGGTTCAATGCAAGACTATAATAAGTCCTTCACAAACGTGAAGGACTTATTACAGTATTGCAGTCAACCCTTACTCTTGGGAATATAAATGTTTTCAATAAAGCCAAATTAAAGACTAATTTAAGTACAATGCAAACAGAAAGACCGTGCTCTTGTTATATTACCTATCTAAAATCTGAATATTTAACACCTAAGCAAACACCAAATTTTCGACAGTCCCTAATGCAAAGAGTTTGCAGATGACATTTTAAAATGTGATGAAATTGTAAAATAATCTTCTGATAGGGGAACATTGTGGGAAAAGGGCAATTTCTCCATTTCCCACAATGTTTTCCAAAGTCGTCTGCAACAAAGTGGTCAAATGTCGTTATTGTTTGGTAATGGGTTAACCCCTGGTAATAATTTTCCATATTTTGACACAGTTGAATTCAATTATTAGAGCCCAAAGTGCAATTTCAAGATTAGGCAAATTTGAAAACAACAGCAGACGACAGTTACCAGGAACAAAACAACAAAATGAAGAATAAAAACTGTAGTGTACTGTTTATAATTCATATATGGTACAATACGCAGCTTTTATTTTTAGTTACTGGTGTTGTTCACCAAGATTCACCGTATGTTGCCCTCTATGCATGAATAATTATCACGCTGTACAATTAATACTCGACAGTCTTCCGAACACAGTCAATAAATAATAGAGATATACACATTTTATATTAATAGGTTAGCTTATTAGGATTTATTAAATAATGCACGAGGACGAACCACGTGGTCGAACATCACGGACGGCCTGAAGGATATTTTTAGATACTCAACATAGCGTGTAATTCATGCTAATCACCCAGGTCAACAGATGGGGAATGTCGGTCAACTATAGTTACTGGTACCTGTGCATAAGATGACAGATCAGTTTATTTTGGTCCCCTTCGGCCGCTCAGCTTTGCAACATGAGACTAGTCAAAATAATGTGACGTGAAGATTGGTTTTCATTCTCTGATGGGGAATACAGACATGTTAAGTCACAATTCACAACTGCAAGTGAAATAATTTGATTATTTTTAATAACAATGGCAACATGGGTCTTTAACCGTTGCGACAAAAGTTTTGTCGCATTATTTCTTCATTAAATGAATCGTTCGAAAGTTTGACGTGATGGGAGATATTGCCTGATACAAAAACTCAATATTTTCGTATTGCATCAAATTAGTTCGACTAGCCCCTTATCATGCAGTGTTTCAATGACCATTTGATTAATCTTCTTTTGCTGATATTCTTCAAAAGCTGTGGGTATGATCAGAATACATACCCCGGTATATGGTTTGCCGTTGTTTTCATGCAGCATTTTAATAACCATTAGGAAATTAGACTTTTTGTTCATAAGAAGATAATATTAATGGTTACTCTCAGTTATTTATTTTATTGTCTTATTTATATATTGTGTTTTTTTTCATCGCATCAACATTATTTCAGTTATGTTGCGATGCCAGACTCTTAATGATGGAGGAAGTACCGATTCTGAACTACCCCAAAGGGCTGGTCAAGCCAGGTATATTCTTCAGCATTTCCTTAGTCAGGAGACTACCTCTCATGAAAATCCACACAGAG
This sequence comes from Cerastoderma edule, assembly GCA_947846245.1. NCBI lineage: Eukaryota > Metazoa > Mollusca > Bivalvia > Cardiida > Cardiidae > Cerastoderma > Cerastoderma edule. The sequence continues at coordinate 32,882,016 of OX401411.1, forward strand.
ATTTCAAGATCTGGGTACCGTTTTACTGAACAGTTTACGCTTAAGATTTCCGAAAGTCTAGAACAACAGTTCCTCTTTCATCAATATTTGGCTAAGTAATATTGCAAAGTAACACATCATTGGAATCGTCTCTCCGAGACACTTCCAATGACGTGTCACATTGCAATATTCATCTTTCAAGGAAAATACTATCCATGTGTATCCGTTATGACTTACGGAAATATTTTCCGTAAGTTGTTTAGTAAAACGGTACCCTGTACTCTTACCACTACTGCCACAGAGGCCCCCATACTCTCAGTTAACCCTTAACCAAACTCCAAATTTTCAACTGTCCCAAATTGAAAGAGTTTGCAGATGACATTTCAAAATGTGATGTAATTGAAAAATAATCTTCTGGTAGGGTAGAAAACATAGTGGGAAAAGGAAATATTGCTCATAAAGCCTTAGAGAAAATAAAGAAGGTTGTATACAGAAACTCCTATCTCAACTAAATACCTGTTTGTCAAAATCATGTATGATGACATATGTTACAAATACAAATACACCCCCCCCCCATTTGAAAGCCCTTTCACCGCATATGGTTTGAAATAAAAGCGGGACGACAAATGGGTTAAAAACTCACCGAGAAATTGATCCAGAAGGCTGCTGCAATTTAACCTACACCAACACAATAACATCGCCACCTTTCCTTCACTAGACCCACTCTCCAGTATCCGAAAACTGTGAACGAACCCAATGCTGGCTCAATATTGACCCAAAGGTTGATACTTTCATAACTCTTTTCATTCACTCGTACCAATTGTGTCACATAAAATATATCAGTAATATGTTGTCCATTTCAGAGAGACATGTCACAACCTTCCAATATTCCTAAGATACGTACTTTACAATACATCAGTCATTTGTGATCCATTTCAGAGAGACATGTCACAACCTTCCAATATTCCTAAGATACGTACCTTACAATACATCAGTCATTTGTGATCCATTTCAGAGAGACATGTCACAACCTTCCAATATTCCTAAGATACGTACCTTACAATACATCAGTCATTTGTGATCCATTTCAGAGAGACATGTCACAACCTTCCAATATTCCTAAGATACGTACTTTACAATACATCAGTCATTTGTGATCCATTTCAGAGAGTCATGTCACAACCTTCCAATATTCCTAAGATACGTACTTTACAATACATCAGTCATTTGTGATCCATTTCAGAGAGACATGTCACAACCTTCCAATTTTCCTTAGATCCATACTTTTGAATATATCCGTAATTTGTATTCCATTCCAGAGAGACATGTCACAGCCTTCCAATAATTTCTTAGATACTTACTTTTGAATGTATCATTCATTTGTATTCCATTCCAGAGAGACATGTGACAACTTTCAATACTCCTAAGATATATTGTTTAGCATACACCAGTCATTTGTAATCCATTTCAGAGAAACATGTCACAACCTACCAATATGCCTAAGATGCATTCTTTGGAATATATCAGTCATTTGTAATACATTTCAAAGAAACATGTGACAACCTTCGAAATTTCCACAGATACAAAGGTACTTCGAGACAAAGAAGGTCTACTGTACTTTAGATTATATCAGTCATTTGTATTTCATTTCTGAGAGACATGTGACAACCTTCCAATAATTCCTAAGATATATTCTTTTGAACATATCAGTCATTTGTATTCCATTTCAGAGAGACATGTCACAACCTTCCAATAATTCCTAAGATATATTCTTTTGAACATATCAGTCATTTGTATTCCATTTCAGAGAGACATGTGACAACTTTCAATACTCCTAAGATATACTGTTTAGCATACTGTACTATCAGGGATGGAGGACTAACAAATCGGCAATGCGTAATCATATTTTCAAGTTTTATTCTTTATTCGAGTGAAGTTCTCCAGTGATGACTATGACAATGATGACTACGATTGACTAGAAAGAAACAAAATTACCTTTCAGTACTAGAAATTCTTAACAAGTGTGCACATACACGCAACCGGTTGATCCAGAGACAGACGACAGACTAGTATACACCAGAGACAGACTAATTCCGAAAACAACAATGTGTATTCATATAAACCCGTTTCTTGCCTCAAACTATATGGCATGTCTCTCATACAGTCAAAGGGAAGTAACTGCTGAAAGAACAAGACTACAATTAACAACCGGTTATGCACCTTGAACGAGTCAAACCAGACTAATACCATGTCTGATCAAACTCCCTCAAGTAGCCCAAACGGCACTTAAACCAATAAACAAATTGCAAATCACGGATTGCATACTTAGCTGGCACTTAGCTATGACATACAATGTAAACATATAATCAAATAAACTGACTAGTTAAACATGCAGACTAGATTAATTAAACAAACAACAAATTAAGTTCCGTTTACAGGTACTGGCGTAAATCTTGACTCGACAATCAAAGATTCTCACCATTCAAGGGAGACAACCTGAGAAACTACCGAGACAAGATTCACCCATTTCTTACAGTGAAGACAACAAATAGCTGGTTAAAGAACTTTAAATGTATGCGACATGGTCAAAAATAACGCATAACGAATGCACAATAAGCTTATCCATCAGGAACTAGCAAATTCACTGTGAAAATTCTTCTAGATCGTTCCACAACACACGTGGAACATGCATGTAGTGAATTGAAGCATGGAAATGCAAGTATTTAACGTATTCATATGCTTATTTGCACTTTGCCATATTATAAACAAACAACTAATGCATCGATTACGTACCGAATTAAGGTATCCTTCCTCCCAAACACTATGCATTAGTACAGAAACCGTGATCACTAGTAAATATTGCGCAATCGGGAAAAGAAATTTTGCTGATGCCGGAACCAATCAAAACGCTAACTCGGATGATCCAAGCTGTAACTGCGTGACAGCTTGGAGGCGCCCTACGATAAAAACGCGTCAGCATTCCCCCTCTGTGTGTGAGGGGTCCAATCGGCAACGAGAAAAAATATGGGCACCAATCAGAAAGAAGGTGGGTTTGACCAATAAGATTGCTTATTGCTTCCATTTCCGGTAATTTACAGAAAGAACAAAAACATGAACGATTGTTAACATTTGATTGTCGGGAAATATGAATTCGTTTTAAACCATAGCAGTGTCATTTGATGAAATCCATTGTCGAAGGGAAAGACACTTATGTTTCAATCTTAATAAAACATCTCTTACCTAAAATAGGGTCATCTGTACCCTATATATTAAAACTTAACATTCATTCGCACTGTCCACTATATCACGATGCTAAACATGAAACAACATCAACGCCTCCCTAATAAAACTGATTAACCCTTTCCCAAACAATAACGACTCTTGACCAATTTGTTGCAAACGACTCTGGAAAACATTGTGGGAAAAGGAGAAATTGCTCATGATGAGCAATTTCTCATTTTCCCGCAATGTTTTCTGCCCTATTAGAAGATTGTTTTTCAATTTCATCACATTTTAAAATGTCGTCTGCAAACTCTTTCAATTTGGGACGGTCAAAATTTGGTGTTTGGGAAAGGGTTAAAACAATGTCAACAGTTTTGTGTTGAAGCGATTTGCTTCGCCACACTTATTTCGAAATCAATCATTTTTTGTTATTTGTGTTAGTAAAAAGATAGTCACCTCTTGTTATATGTGCGCTAAATAACCTTGGATATTGATGCATCATTAAAAGTGTCTAGCAACCAATCTAGTGATAATCAAAATCGGTTTGCCCGACTCAGTCCATGCATGAAAGAATTGGGCAATACCTTTCCCCGCACCATATTAGTTTTCAAAAAATATTGAATCCAAAGGGTTTTTTAAGCTTTCAACATTTAGTTACCAAGTTACCTTTCTGTTCCACAGACAAGGTCTTTACTATATCAAGATTCAAGAGACAAATCGATATTGTATTGGCAGAAAGGATTTGGTTTTGACGACTACCATTTCTGCAAACATAAATGATATTCAGAAGAAACTTGCTCTTATATTGTAAATTTGATTAATATCAAATATACTTTAGAAATAAAACTCTATGTCAAATGCGCATTTTTTGAGGACAAAACTATGATGCTGTTTACAAGATAAAGGGTAAGGCACGTGTTGTATGATGTACGGCGGTGTCTGGATTAGTATCTGTGTGTGACGCGCGTCGCTCCCGTCTGGGGTAATAAAACTAGGCGTTTGATATTTAGACCAGCAACCCGAAAGATGTACTATTCGATACTCTCCCCCTTTATAACATGCCCGAAGCTGTTTATATAGCTTTTTGAATCATTTGTTTATTAAAACATAGCTGTTATCTATGTCTCTGTTTGTGTTTCCATTCGCACTCGCCCAACCTGCAAATAATAACTTTGAAATAGTTTCTAGATTTTCATTTCAGATTAGACACATACTGCCGATTTCTATAACTCAAGAAAATATCAAATTGAGAGCCCATTTTTACATAGAATCGGCCATCAGATATGATAAGCTAAAGGCTTTTTTTGTTGCAAAAGTTTCCATAAAAAAAGTCTCTGATGGTTTGAGTGTTTTTTCTAGATTTTCGCAATAGAGTCACAAATAGCTTTACTCAATGAATGAATATCTACGTATTCAATTGAAATCAACTGATGCAATACTTTGGCATTCGACAAAATTCATATGAGGGAAAGCGCATCTCGGTTGTAATGGTAAAAGATATACTCTACCAAACGAAAAGGAGCCGATATTATATTCCCGCCAGAATTTACCTGTCATTTTAACTCCGCCCCTTTCTACAGATTTCCCAACATGCACTACCTCGAAAAATCGATATCCGCTTGACGCGCTTTTGTATCGAATGCATCCAGACGTAGAGTGAAATATCTACGTCTGGATCATTCGGACTATCAAAACGCTAGATTTTTTTAGCGGCAACCAACCAAGACGCGTCCCGAGAACTTTCGCTTCTAAGAATGCGTCCCGGTAATTTTGGCGCCTACACATACACCAGTCATTTGTAATCCAATTCAGAGAAACATGTCACAACCTACCAATATGCCTAAGATGCATTCTTTGGAACATATCAGTCATTTGTAATACATTTCAAACAAACATGTGACAACCTTCCAAATTTCCAAAGATACAAAGGTACTTCGAGACAAAGAAGTTCTACTGTACTTTAGATTATATCAGTCATTTGTAATCCATTTCAGAGACACATGTGACAACCTTCCAATAATTCCTAAGATATAATCTTTTGAACATATCAGTCATTTGTATTCCATTTCTGAGAGACATGTGACAACCTTCCAATAACTCCTAAGATATATTCTTTTGAACATATCAGTCATTTGTATTCCATTTCAGAGAGACATGTGACAACTTTCAATACTCCTAAGATAAACTGTTCAGCATACACCAGTCATTTGTAATCCATTTCAGAGAAACATGTTACAACCTACCAATATTCCTAAGATGCATTCTTTGGAACATATCAGTCATTTGTAATACATTTCAAAGAAACATGTGACATCCTTCCAAATTTCCAAAGATACATAGATCCTTCGAGACAAAGAAGTTCTACTGTACTTTAGATTATATCAGTCATTTGTAATCCATTTCAGAGAGACATGTGACAACCTCCCAATTATTTCTTAGATACATTCTTTTGAGCATAAAAGTCATTTGTATTTCATTTCAGAGAGACATGTCACAACCTTCCAATAATTTCTAAGATACATTTTTTTGAACATATCGGTCATTTGTATTCCATTCAAGAGAGACATGCGAGTAACAGTTCAAACAGCAGCTCCCTATCTCAGACCTCGACGTCGCCCACACATGGTGTTCCCTACATGCTGCCAAACTCGCCCACCAGCGTTCACCGCCAAACATCCAGTACGCAGATGATGGGGCCCACTGGTACAGATCCTCGGCGGTTTTACTTCGATTTCATCGGTAAGAATTGGCCGTACTGGGCGCTGAATTGTTCCTTCCTGCTTATCTAACCCTTTACCAAACGACAATTTTATCGAGCGTTCCCAATACTGTGATCTTTCGTGAGGGCGTCCTTGAGCAAGACATTGCAGAGCCCTACCTAGTACTGGTGAAATCAAGGAATGCTGAATTAAACCAACCAATCAGAATTTCTTATTTCAAATATATAAACAAACAGGTTGTTGATAAACATGGTTGAATTGGAAACACCTAGATTTCAAGCACAAAATACATTATATTAAAGGAGTTAATCAAATTGGGTCTCACAGCGTTCGTAAATTAATTTTTATGATCTTTATGAACGCAATAAAGGAATTTGATATACTTTTTCAGAAATTTATTTGTAATCATATCCTTTCACGTGCCTTTGATAAGCTCATACTTGAAATAGTATCGCCTCTGACAGCTGTCAGTAGAGTTGTTCTGTATCATTCATCTATTATGATTTATCAGAACTAGCTTTGAAATAATCATTTTCTGCAAATGGATGCACATGGAATAACCTAGGCAAAAAACTAAAATCCAACATTGTGACAGAAGAAGAAGCGTTTTCTTCTTTTCTCTTACTATGGTTTGTATCAATATCTTGAAAAAATAAAATGTTCTTGTTAAGCCTTTCCCAAATAACAAATTTTTGACTGTCCCAAATTAAAAGGGTTTGCAGACGCCTTTTCAAAATGTGTTGAAATTGAAAAACATTCTTCAGATAGAGCAGAAAACCTTGTGGGAAAAGGAAAAATTGCTCGTTACGAGCAATTTCTCGTTTTCCCTCAATGTTTTCTAAAGTCGTCTGCAACAAAGTGGTCAAATGTCGTTATTGTTTGGGAAAGGGTTAAAAGATTGAGATTTCTGTCTGCTTCTGCCAAAATTTTCAACCTATCTCATTTCTTTGTTCTATTAGTTGGATTAAATGTTCCCACTTATTTTTCAGGTGATTCAATAGGTATAACAACACTGAATCTAGAAAACATTGGCTGGGTGAGTGTGTAATATTAATGGCATTTCTTTTGTCTTGTCCATTTTATTGTTGTAAAAGAATATCCACAAAAAGGTGGTGAAAGCATAGGACATGTTACACAATTACCTTTTTATCTCCACATGAATATGTGGTCTCCTGGAAGTATTCTTTTGCATAAATTTCCTATCTTTGTCCTTGTACTTGTGAATCTGAGAAAGGTCATGATTTAAGTTAAATGTTTTTGTCAATGCGTTCTGGTCAAGAGTGGTGTAAAGTAATATTGTCATCACTCCTTACTTTGGATACTTTATATGGGGGTTCAGGTTAACCTATGCTATTGTGTTTAATACCATGTTAATAATTCTTCAGTTACCGGTATATTTTGGCTATTCTGGGGTTAACCAGTACCGGACTAGGGCTCTAAATGGTCTTTCCACAAATCCAGGGGTGCAGGTGGGACTTGAACCCTGAACCCTTGATTTACAATCCCATCATGTTGACTACTGGGTCATGCAGGATCCATTTTGTACTTTTTAAGTGTATTCTCAATTATGCTTAATTCTAAGTGATGTAGTTTCACTACTGTTGAAAAATATTTATGTATAGGAAACAAATCTGTTTGTGTATGGGTGACTTTCCACTTTTTTATGGTATTGTGTTTTTTCCCCCATACGTGCTCTGCTTGTCATCTGCTGTTGCTTTTAATTCTTACCTGGCAATATTCCCATGTCAGGAAACAGTTTCATTAAAAAAGGGTCTTCCTTTCAGTGATAATTTTACCTCTGTGTCCCGGTCATATACACATAAAAATTGCTGAGGACACATCATTTCAAAAGATATGTGTCCATTCGGAAGCATTCTCATCAGCACAAGTAATGTTTACAATGTAGTAAACATTTTAAAGCATGCTGTCTCATGCTTTCTTTCTATCAAATCTGCAATGTTTTGAGTCAGTTAAGCTAAGATTATCATTAATAACAAGTGTTATACTATTTGACATGATCTTATAGCTAGGATCATTGGTACTCGGCCGCATAGTTTTATCCTTGGACACATAGTTTCAACAGATAACTTTCATTTCTAAAATTAACACTGTCCTTTTGTCTATGCTTGGCCTCGACTATACATCCACTATACTATGGTTTATGGTATGCCTATACCAAAATAATCATTGAATACATTTGTACAGTGAAAGTATTTTCTGAAGCGAGATGTTTTTCATGGTTTAAAATCTTGATGAAAACTTATTAAAAGGCATTCATACCACAGTTCTTTTGTCATGACGTCTTTTTTTTTTTTATCAATTTGCATTCAAAGATTTCAGTATTTTTGGTGTAGTCTACTTCTTCTACTTCTACGTTGAAACGTTGTTCTGTCATATTTGACCATTTCACAACAGTGTGTTTAAGAAAAAGATTAAAGACAAAGTGAAATGATAGGAAAGTTAGAATAATAACGTACAAGATAATCTTGCCAATAGTACAAGATAATCTTGCCAATAGTACAGAAAAGAAAAATAGAAAAGTTTTCCTGGCTCCTTTCGCACCATCAGAGAAATACCAATCCAGCTTCCGTGGCGGTACTAGGGTGTAAAACCCCGCTGATACATCTAAAGCTCATCACACAAAGCTAATCACAGCCGGATGAGAACGGCTACGTTTGAAAGACAGGGTTGAAAGCCAACTCTTAAAGGATGCCAAAGAGGGGGGCCTCAGCCGCTGTTGCTGGTAGTTTATTCCATTATGGAATACATCTGGGAAAGAAACTATACTTAAAATAATCCGATGTTGCAGAGTAGGTTTGAATTTAGTGTTATGAGACGACCTTGTAGTCATATCGAAATGTTGAGTAACATAGCTTTATAGTGCATGTATACCAGATGCCAAGTATAGAAAAAAGACAGACCCTTAAAAAAAGGACCAAAACATGTCACAAAAACTTTATGTAAGTTTGTGTGCATGCGCGTGTGATTGCATTCCCGCAAGTGCGTGTTTGTCTCTTGATGCAATTGAACAACAAATGCTTGTGTAAGTGCATGCAGGGAAAAGGTAAATCAGTCATGAAGAAAACCTTATTTCCCATTGCAGATCTCGTGTCAAGTCGTGTAACGGACTACGACTGGTGGAGTTGCGCACGGAACCAGATGGGCTCGTCTTCCATCACTGGGAGTTTTTGTCCGAAGCCCCGCCCTCGGAATTCACGATGAAACTGTCTAACATACACAACATTCCGGTGGACACGAACACTGTGACGTTATTGGCAGCCGACAACCTTGGAAACATTTTGAAAAAGAAGCTAGATTTGTGTGACTTTGAGAGATAGTCTTTTAAAGCTGCTTGTTCACAGATGAGACAAAATTTTGATATCAACCCTTTTCCAAACACAAATTTTTGACTGTCCCAAATTGAAAGGGTTTGCAGACGACATTTCAAAATGTTATGAAATTGGAAAATAGTCTTCTGATAGGGCAGAAAACTTTGTGGGAAAAGGACAAATTGCTCGTTACGAGCAATTTCTCCTT